>NQII01001918.1:324903-407549 GCA_002778355.1 Clitarchus hookeri | reverse complement strand
TACAACTTTGTCTGAAAAGCAGTGTAAGTTGAGCATCTTTTCCATTGAAGTTTTCCTTTCCCAGTGTGCTTCCTTCACAATGTGCATTATTCGCGGGAAAATTAAAACCTTATTTCCGGGAATGTTTGTTATTGTTCTTATGGAGAAACATTCCAGACTAGAAAAATCGTGCATTATAGGCGGGAAAACCCTTTAAACGGGAACCTTATAAACGGGTTCTACTGTATCTANAGACTAGAAAAATCGTGCATTATAGGCGGGAAAACCCTTTAAACGGGAACCTTATAAACGGGTTCTACTGTATCTAATAATACAGATACTGCATACATAAACTGTGAATACACACACTTAAATACTTGCATAATTCACACACCCAATTTTTCTGCACCAGCATCCTGTAAAAATTATGTGAGGAATATGCCAGCACAGTGTTCTCAATTAATCGTTCCTGTTATTTACGCTTTACCATATCTCTCCCGTATATATATTTTGGTTTCCTTCAAAATTCCCATTTAACCAATGCTAATCTATGACCGCATTCAACGATTGCCTATTGTTTGTTTTCCTGTAATGTCTGTTCAAAGCAGGCAGTANGTTTGTTTTCCTGTAATGTCTGTTCAAAGCAGGCAGTACATTCGCCAAAGATTGTGTGCATCTATCATTTTTTAACACTACGTGAATGCAAAACAATGCAGATAGTCGACAAGTGGTACTATAGATAGTATTGTTTACATCCGGCAGCATTAGTTCATATTCTATGGACTATGCTTCATCTTATGTGCTTTCTGCACTCATAGAGAAAGCATTTCTTTTGTTATTTTTCTTCTTATGCAATTACTGCACTCTTAAGTTAGTGACACTGAGAACAAATCACGTAATCTTTGACACTATCAGACTATGATCTTGGTATTGTAAATGGAATTTGGTATAAGGTAATGGACGTGGTATTTTAACAGTATGATTATTGTTGGAAACTATTGGTTATGTGTTTGGTTAGTATCGTAAGGGTTTTAAAACAGCTGGGCAAGAAATGGATGGCAAAAATCATCGCAAATAAATAAGATGCGTTAATTTTAACTGAGGGATAGAGAATGGCTTGGCCAATGAAGGAACACTAAACAAAAACTTTAAAATAAGTAAAAATTAATTTTGCTAAATTTTAAAAACTTAAGTTCTTAATTTAAAGTTAATATTTAATTATACATTCACTTGGATAAGTTGTTTTTAATTACACCTTTAGGCTGTTGGTTTAAACAAATGTGCATTTTGAGGTTATGTAAGTTATCTCTCAGATCGAAAATCCAAGTCCGCATACATTGTTTTCCAGCATGCTTTGTTGGTCCAGTGAAAAACGTATTTTCGAGAATCCACTGTAAATACAGTAGTCATAAATTTGAAAACTTTACTAAAGTTGTAATGATGCAATATTCTTAATTTTTCGGGACACGGGTGTAAAATTCTTTCATGTGTACAAAGCTTTGGAAAGCTTCGTAATATTTTTATCGTGTTTCAAATTAAAAGCAGTGGTGGCTTATTTTACTGTGTTAGTTTATCGAGCAGACGTGTACTTTTGTAGGTTATCGGGTGGACGTCTGCTGTTTATGTTTTATCAGTAGTCCGGTTACAGTTTCATTTTGAACTTGGAGTTTGGGAAAGCGTCAGCATTAATTAGAAACTTTTCGGCTGCGTCGTACAAATTTTATACGAGAAGTTCGTTTTCTGTACGTTGAATGCGTCGAGAAGTTTTAGTTCCTCCAGCGCGGTTTTGTTGTATGAGAAGTTTGTTTATGTTGACAACGCACTATCGATAATGTGTTGAGAGCGGGACACATGCAGTTTTAGATGAAGCTGCTGGCAGATGCCGGATGCCAGGCGCTTATCGCAGGAGAGGGGGGTGCGAGACAGCACAAAAGAGGCATCTGTCTGTCGCCCTTCACTTATTCAAGTCAGTCGTCAGGGAGAGTTTCTTCACTTCAAGTGCCCGTGAGGGCAGGTCAGGGCAGTTGTCAGAAGTATCAAACAATGCTAGCCTAGGCCGCGTTCGGGCAGGACGAGAACCCCCACATCGGCAACTAGACTTTATTATTTCATTTCTCAGCCGGTGTGGGAGGTGGCAGCAGTTATTATTTCTTCTGGCTAATTTTCAGACACGTGAATAATCTGTAAAAGACTGTGGCGCTGTTTCTGCACTGGTACTTTTCTATTTGTCTGCGAGAGGTTCGTACTCTGCATACTGAAACTCCGTCTGTGAACTGTGAAACTTCAATGATAAATAAAGTATAAAGCAAACTAATCCGGAACTTCTTTTTTTAATTAACTAGCGTCCTATTGTACTCAGTCTCGTGTTTCTACCTTCTGATCTAGTCGAGGGCAAGCCGTGGCAAAAGTAACATCGGCCAGGTAACAAGTGCCAAACGTTACAAAATGGCACCTAACTGTGAGGCTGCAATATAAAAATACGGCAATAACTAAAGAACGAACCGTTACAAAGTATGTAGCTGAATATTCAGTTGTTCTTTTGCAGAGTATTTTTACTGTTTAATTTGGCAAGCCTGTCTCAAGTGAAAAAAACAGAATTTTTCAAAAATATTTCCACCTTTCTGGTACATGCAGTGTATTGAAGGTAAGTTTTTGCAAGATTCTCGTAGTAGACCATTCATAGTTGTAATACTCCACAGTGTACACATACCAATCACAACACTTGGCATTTCCCACAGATACTTCACAATGGTACTCACAGTGTGTGCCGTAGCAGATAAAGGTGTACGCTGACTTGGAGTGCGTTTCTGGACACGATTGTCCCACAGAACAATCTGACCAGAGTAAGTTCCTCCCAAGATGTAGTTGGGGTGGAATCTAAAAATAAAAGCAAAAAATATGGATTAAACTGTACACAGTTTACATGATTTCAACATTACAACTTATTGTAAATAAACTACCAATTTCCCAAAGACATGTTAAAAATTCTAAAAATGGCAATTTGCAATACTGAACGAAAACAGATTACTCTAGAAAAAGCACCAGTGTGTCTGAAAAGCAATTGATGTGCCCAGGGGTAAACATTACCTAGCAAATGTTGAAACCATAACTGGAGACTGACAATGGAAGATATATTCTGGCGTAGTTTTCTTAAACTTGGTGTTCCACACCAAACAGACGCCATCCGGATCGTTTGGAGAGTCGTCGTTGTTGTGGTAGCTGGCAACGAGCAGCTCGGGGAACTGAGGCGACCAATCCAGTGAAGTAACACACCGATTGCGAGACCAGCGCTCATCGTAGAACCAGCGATTCAATGACAAACGAAGGTGCGACTTTTCATCTCTAGACATAAAAGAACAATCGCCGTCTTTTCGACCAACCCTCTCAAACGTCAGATTTACAATTTGACAAAATTAAATACTGCAAAAGTAACACAGAAAAATATTAAATAAAGTTTATGCAACTTCATAAACAAGAGTAAGCATATAATTTCTATTAATACTCAACATTATTAAGGATTTTTAAAAAAATACTTTTTTAGCACATATGGTTGGATTACATTTACAACCTAGTATGTTAAATTTTTCAATGAGTGACTATGGGTGAGCTCTGTGTATACTTTGAATACACGTCTGCTAAAAAACTTCTTTAGATTTACTCTGCACTAGATTGCTATAATTTTAACATAATAAATAGTGGGACAATAGCACATTTTTACACATTCCCATGTTCTTGATTCTGGACTTAATTTGATTCTCTTGTCAAGAGTGGACAGTATCTTTTATCATCAAGTTATTACGAGCTTCTGTGCCACTTTCTGAAACTGAATCACTAGGTTTTATAAGCAAGCCAACAATACAAAAGTTCCTACACACTTGTCATTTTTATAGTTGTTTTAAAAGAATGGTTTAAATATGATTTAGAGAGAAAAACATTCCATGATGAAAACTACACTATTTTTATATTTGCTTTTAAAATTGTTTTAATCTCATGAAATTATTAAAATTTTTTCTCTTTCCTTTTTTATTATGTTTGGAAAAGCATTACTGGTGCAGCCTACCAAGTCAGCAGCCATGGGCAATCGATGTTATAGTCCGTTCACGGTTACTTTCAACCTTTGTGAAGCCCTGCTGAAGTTCTACTTCCAGGATATTCCTCCGCCTCATGCAAAGCTTAACCAAGTATAGAAAATTACACCAAAAAGGCAACGAACCACATTCGTGTGCACTCAGTGTAATAATATTTTGTATAAGACTATTTCTTACTGGGCATTGTCAACACACACATTCTCTCCCCGTTTATATTCATATTACAGTAGAATCCCGATAATTCGTATTGTCAAGGGACTGAATGTTAAATATGAATTATCGAGATATTCAAATTAGCGGGATTACCAATAATCGGGAGCAAAAAAAGAAAAAATACATAATAACAAGATTAATGCAAATTTGCATTAATATGTAATGATAAACGCATAGCTACATATTATGTATACACATGTACTGTATATATAAATCAATAATTACATCAATAAAAAATACATTAAAAATACACTTTTAAAAAAATTTGTAATTTTCTTTTGGTGCAAGCCTTGCAGACGGATATTGTCGATGGCTTTGTCAAGCATGTTCAAAGCAGAAAATACTTCATCGCCAACGTCTGATTTCGCTAAGAAATGGCGCACGTTGTTGATGTATTGTTTAGCCACTTTAGGTGTAATTGTCGGCACATCATCTTCGTCATCACCTTCACCATCAATGTCCTGAGATGGAGCCAAAATTTCGTCGTCAGTTAGAATCCTCGCTACCGCTAGACCATCGACGAAATCTTCAAACATTATTGAATTTTCTTCATTTTGAGGAAGACAAATTCCAATTCACAGGGAATTCTAAGTCTTGTTCAGTAACTGCTGATGAAAGTTCCACCTTCGTGAATCCACAAGCACGAAAACAGTTTTTTATTGTGCTTTCGCTAACACTTTGCCACGCCTTGTGAGCAATGTTCATGGCTGAAAATAAGGTGATTTTATGATCCTCCCCATCCTCGATGCTGTCAAGGAGTTGCATCACTACTTCCTTGCAGTAAAAGGTTTTGAACGTTTAAATTATGCCCTGTTCTAGAGGCTGCAGCTTAGAAGTAGTGTTGGCTGGCAAAAACACAACATTAACATGACTGAGCGGTGGGGTATTGTTGTGGGCCGTACAATTATCCATGAAATGTAGAATTTTTTGCTGCCTTTTCTCCTTATCAGCATTCACTGATCGTATCCATTCCTTGAATAATTCACCCGTTATCCACTCTTTTTTGTTTGCACGACAGGTCATCGGAAAAGTTTTTATGTTTTTAAAACATCTTGGTTTGGCTGATTTGCCTATCATGAGCCGTCTTAGTTAATTTCTTAGATCCATCCATGTAGGCGGCCAAAAATATGGTTACACGTTCTTTACTATTTTTTCCGCCATGAAACTTTTATTCCTTAAAACACATTGATCGGTCGGGGAGACATTTATAAAATAACCCCGTCTCATCGGCATTAAAAATGTTGTTGGGCTTATAAGAATCAATTATTTCTCCCAATTCGTCTTTCCACTCAGAACAAACGTCGGCCGATACACTCGCACTTTCCCCACTAAGCTTCTTCAATTTTATGCTGTGCCGTTTTTTAAACCTATCAAACCAACCATCACTCGCACGAAAGTCTTTAATTCCCATTTTTTCCTGCGAAAACTTATACTTTTTCTCTCCAACTGGTACATTCGAATTCCGTGCTTGCGCAAACCAATTTTTTTAAATTCTCTTCTAGTTGTGGATACTTACCAGTCTTAAAGTGCTTTACTTTGCTGTCCGATGTCTGGGAGGCGATCTTGTCTTTGTTCTTCAGAATTGATGTTATTGTGGAAGGAGGAACGTTATCACGTCTGAACATGTCAATTTGTTTATCACCACTGGCCACGGCGGTAATCATTTCTTTTTTTTCTCTAATGGAAAGACACTTATTAGCTCTTTTTGGAGGCATGGCTAAGACTGAACTGACTAACTTTTCACTCGCTCTGCTCCTTCCTACCCTCTCATAACCGTAGACCGGACAGTAAGACGCCTCTTAGTTCTGAGAATCACAGACACATCGCCTCACAGCCTACTCAGCATCATTTCCTGCCCTTCAAACCCTCCTACGTCCCTCAGTACCCTTCCGGCTTTTTTTACCCCGCCCGAATTGCATAAATCTAGAGCTCGTGTACAGTCTAGGGTTAAAAACATTACGAGTTAACGAGATTTTAAAGTTGGAAATAAGAATTATAGGACGTTTTAATTGAGCTCGAGCACCAAAATAAATACGTATTATCGAGGGGACCGGAATGCATTGTTTTTTTTACGAATTAAAGGGATTTTCTCAAGGGACCGGCAAATTTGTACGAATTAGCGGGATATACGAATAATCGGGATGCGAAATATCGGGATTTCACTGTAATTATAAACAAAATATTATAAGAGAGAGAGAGAGAGAAAGAGAGAGAAAGAGAGAGAGAGAGAGAGAGAGAAAAAAGAGAAAAACGAGAAAAAAAAGAGAAAGAGAGAGAAAGAGAGAGAGAGAGCATGTGAGAGGAGCATGTGTGAGAGAGAGAGAGAGAGAGAGAGAGAGAGAGAGTGAAGTGATTTGGGCAGCTCTTAGCGAGTTCTTGAGAGCCAATGAGGGTGAAGTATGGAGCAGTACCAGAATGCAAGGGCAGGGGAAATGGGATATCCCTGAGAAAACCCGCCAAGCAGCTGTATCGTCTGGCATGATTTCAACATGCAAAAATCCGAGGGCAACCCTGCCAGGAATCAAACCAGTTTCGCCTAGGTAGGAGGCGAGTATAACCACTACACCACCAAATAAGAAGTTAAATATAAAATTTAGAGTTGCCTCATTTTTCATTCAAGTCTCTCATAAATATATTTTATACTGTAAGAATGACTAATTAGTCTGCTAATGCTAAGAGCTCAAAATGAACTGAGAACTAGCTATGAGAATAAACAACAAAACATGCAAGAGTGAATTGTACGTGTCCCTCATACAAAAGTTTAGCTTCCATTATAACCTAAGACTACGTTTCACTTAACGTTCAANGCAAGATTAGTATGGAGCAGCACCAGAATGCAAGGGCAGGGGAAATGGGAGATCCCTGAGAAAACCCACCGACCAGCTGTATCGTCTGGCATGATTTCAACATGCGAAAATCCGGGGGCAACCCTGCCAGGAATCAAACTAGTTTCGTCTAGGTAGGAGTCAAATATAACCATTACACCACCAAATAAGAAGTTAAATATAAAATTTAGAGTTGTCTCATTTTTCATTAAAGTCTCTTATAAATATATTTTATACTGTAAGAATTACTAATTAGTCTGCTAATGCTAATAGCTGAAAACGAACTGAGAACTAGCTATGAGAATAAACAACAAAACATGCAAGAGTGAATTGTACGTGTCACACATACAAAAGTTTAGCTTCCATTATAACCTAAGACTACGTTTCACTTAACGTTCACTATTGTCATTTTAATTTCTTTAGTATAGAATATTAAACGATGAGCACATAACCCACACATGTTAAAGCACTGAGAATGAAGCGCACACAAACGATAAGCTCCCTTTTCTTTCCATAAAGTTTACAAAAATAATGGAAATAAATTAAATGTATAGTTTAGGAGCAAAACCTGGACAAGTAATGTTCATAAATCACTCTTCAACTGCCAGTGTAAGAAAGAGTTGTCTTTGGGCATGGATGAAATCAAACCATGCTAGAACGAAAGTTAATTTGGCGACATAACTTTTTGCCAACTGAAGAACATCTTTCAGCTTATCTGGAGCTGGCCAGGACCCTAGGCACAGTCTCTTTGAGGGAAGAGAAAGCTACTACACAGTACTTCTTTATGGTAAAAACTCAATTCTGGTGCACAAAGGTGACTCCTGAAGCCACACTTTTGCTCTGAACTTATCGGTGGGTTAACTCCATCTTCACTGTAACACTGAAATTAATAATTGAAACTGCTTTCAAGTTGTACCAAACAAATTGGCAATTTTTAAAATACTTTCAATTGATAGTGGGGCCACCTCNAATTAAATGTATAGTTTAGGAGCAAAACCTGGACAAGTAATGTTCATAAATCACTCTTCAACTGCCAGTGTAAGAAATTGGTGTCTTTGGGCATGGATGAAATCAAGCCATGCTAGAACGAAAGTTAATTTGGCGACATAACTTTTTGCCAACTGAAGAACATCTTTCAGCTTAGCTGGAGCTGGCCAGGACCCTAGGTACGGACTCTTTGTGGGAAGAGAAAGCTACTACACAGTACTTCTTTATGGTAAAACTCAATTCTGGTGCACAAAGGTGACTCCTGAAGCCACACTTTTGCTCTGAACTTATCGGTGGGTTAACTCCATCTTCACTGTAACACTGAAATTAATAATTGAAACTGCTTTCAAGTTGTACCAAAGAAATTGGCAATTTTTAAAATACTTTCAACTGATAGTGTGGCCACCTAATTTTTTCCACAGGGGCCCTTAAATTGGTTCATAAATGAGTGAAAATACTAGTTACTGTTTAATTAATACATTTTGGCCTAATTTAGTTTTATTTCAGGTTTAACTTAAATTTTGATGTCCGATGGTGTATTGTATTTGGGTATTATTGTAATTCATCATATAATCTTGCCTGTTTCACTCCTAAGTCAGCGGCACATACAATGTTGGCAGAGAGGTGAAAGTCTAGCACAGCGTTGGCTGCACTTTATGTATGAGCAAAATTAAAGAATGGAACACAGAAATCTAAAAATATATTAAACCTATCCAACCAATCTAATTTGCCACAGATTTATAAATTCTTTTGATAAGCCATTAATCCATAGAATTACTTTTCATAATTTTCAGTTAAATTTACAGAGAGTGGGGCAAACAATGTTAATGTTGAATATACACAATACTAGGCCACAATTTTTTTCCAAGGATTGATTTCAAAAATGTTTACTGTACTGTAAACAACCTTAAATTCAGGTAAGTTTTTTTTTTTACAAAAAATGCATACTTGGTAACAGTACTTACAGTCCTTCTTCACCATCCGTAACACCTGTGTAGTCTGTGTAAATGTCGACAGACTCCGACAGAGCTCTCTCCATCACCCGTGTTGCTCTGTCAAAGAAACGCTGGAAATCTTCCGACAGGATTATCATTTGCTTCTCTTCTTCCGAGAGCTCCCTCACTGCACAAATTAAAGTCCCGCAAACAGTTGTCAAAGTTACCACCAACAAAAAAAAGTTGTCAAAATTATCAACAAAAAAAAGTTGTCAAAATTATATTCAACAAGAAAAGTTGTCCAAGTTCTACTAATAAACAAATTCAGGGTGCCACTAAAATTCCATTTTGGAATTCCTTGACTTTTCCCTGTTTTCCAGGCAGAATTTAAAATTTTCAGGGCCGAAACCTTGCAGTACCATATTTTTCCACCGCTGCCTGAACAAATATGCCATCAGTGAAGCAGAACTAAATTACACTGCAACAGACCAAGCAGGCAAGGGACAACATTTTATTCAGTACATCCATATTTCTCACGATGTTTGCTATTGACTTCACACGAGTGCCCATTACAAACACACAAATACTTTATTTTGTATTTATAGGCCCTAGCGATACTTGGCAAAAAATGTATTATTGATTATAATTACATGATTTTGTATTCACACAACTAAGAATTTTTGCAGAGTAGCAAAATAATTACATTTTCCCTGACCCAGGTGAAAATCCCAGATATTTCCCTGATTTTTGCGTCCCATGGAATTCCCTGTTTTCCCTCTGGGTGGACACCGTGAAATTGTAAAATTATTATTGACAAGAAAGTTTCAAATTAACAAGAAAGATAGGAAACTATGATTAAAAAGAAAGTTATATTATTATTAAGGCAGTTACAAAATAATTAAAAAGAAATTTATGAAATTATTAACATTTAGTTAATAATATCAAAAAGTTATTAAATTACTACTAACAAAATGCTGTCAAATTATTATTATTACAACAAGTTGAGTGGCTGGCAGCGACTCACCTTCCTTGGCGGGTTGCTTTGCCTGCTCCTGCTCGAGGGAGGTGACGGCGGGCTGCACCTCCTTCACCTGCGGCAGGCCGTGGGGGAGGATGCCCGGGGGCAGCTTGCTCTGGAACATCCCTCCCCCGTCCAGGTGCGGCAGCGAGCTCTCCTCATCCTCCGCTTGCGAGTCGTCAAAAGTGAGAACTGCGGTGAATAAGCCAGCCCCGCGCACACATGCACACCCAACACCCACTCACTCTATCTCGCTCTCTCTCACGCTCCATCCACACTTCTGCCAACTACCACCTACTTCCCTGTCCACGGCTTTGCCAACAAAACTGCCACAGCTAGCACTGAGAGCACAAACACAACATCCTCAAGCTAAAGATTACCGACACAAAATCCAAGGTACGAGCCAGTTCGGGTGCTTCTACTGAAGCACCACGACCTGCAACTGCTAAACTAACAACTACGAACAGTAGCATATGTCTCTCCACCCCAAGGTCTATTCACAAACACACAAAACGTAGAATGGCTTGAAAAAACCTGACCTACTAGCTCCACTGATACCCAGTTTTTCTTGCACAATTTTTGTGTTTAACCAAATGATAAAAAAAAATTTAAAAATTCTTACACTGGATTATTAAAATATGGTTTACAAGTGCCATTTTTAGTTTACATGTGGATTGCCGCAAGCGCAGTTTTAATTCAAAATGCTTGTTATTTAACTCAAGTTAATAACCATAATTTAAACTATTTCAGAACATCAATCTAATTGCTAAAATGACCATCTTTTTTAAATGAAACTGTGTACTTGTAAATGATAAACCAAAAGAGAAGTTTTAATCCTTTCAACACATCATGTACACAATTTGTGGGAGTTACAATAAAATACATAAAAAGTTTGAATGAGCATCCTGCACAGTATTTATCCACATGTCAACCTTGTTGTGTACACATAAACCCACAGGTAGCAATTAAAGATTCATTTTTCCCACATTTCAGTTCTTATTTTAATAAAAATCATACTGGCAAAACAACATTGGACACTGGCTATGTTGTCAAAGTAAAACACAGTTTGTGTGTTTGTACAAATTAAAAATCGTAATCAAAAAACTTTTAAAAACATGTTCTCGGGGTTACGCAAGTAGAGACTTAAAACACAACAAATTAACGCAACTTCCTGTGAACATTATGCAAGCAAAATTTCACTTTAATAAAAAATACAAAAAAAAAATTCCATAAAGCTAGGAAATTTTTTGTTAGAAACAAAGGAAACAAAGTAATGCAAATGTGAAAGCACAATTCTACAAACAAACTAATACAGAATATTGTTGTAATCACTGATGACATGATACATAACACTGATGAAAAGAAGCTTCTGTTCCTATGCATACACAGTAACTAAACTAACAGCAGGAATGTTTTACTTCTCGTACACAGATACTTTGATCGTCTTGTCGTAAAAACTAGATATTGGAGGAGGAAAGAGGGGGTGTAAATGTACAGTACGTCACATGTTAAACCCAAGACCTTTTACAAAGTTAGAAGCAGCATAATAGGTTAAAAAAAAAAGCTTCACTTACTTGGTACTTGAAAAAGAACTACTTGCAGATACAAGGTGATAGTGGCCTGCAAAAACACACATCGCACATGTTGGAGGTGTAACAATGTCGGTCGTAAACTAGCAGAGTGCACCCTTCCTAACCAAACTGGCCAAGTCGGCCCGTATTCTGGTTAGCGAGTGGTCCCATTGCAAGGATCCAAGAGTCAACGCTTTAATTTAGCATGCACTGTCGCCAAGGTTAACGCACATGCATCTGCAGTACAATGTCACCAGTCTCACTCTAGTTATCACATGTTTTGTGATTGTAAGCCACAAGGGAGAATAAGAGTGTTTTATCACGTCCTAATGGGTGGTCCACCTCCTGGTACATCCTACGTTCCTAAAATAAGACATTTATCACAGAAGCAAGTTACAGACAAAGTTATGAATTTATTTAGTATTTCTGCCTCTAATTCTACACATGCAAAAATCACAAATACACCAATCTACCCCTTCCTTCTGCTATCTGCATTGTAAAAGCAATGTCAAATTTTCTAAATCTGACAGAGCACATAAAAGGAGCGAATTATAGTTCTCTCATGGATACAAGCTAAGTAATATGAAAAAGGTAAAATCATGATATTACTAACTGAGATTTACTTGTCACATTAAATCAAAATAAATACTGTTTGTAATCTTTTCCGCTCTACTAAACATGTTTATTCTACCCTACTCAATAGAGTAAGTACCTTGACGACGGTAGTAGGGATTGAAACACAATTCAAAATACGTCAGGGATGACTGGAAAAGGTCTTGGGTTTAAAATATAACGTACAATAATCTTCCCTATTTTAACACAGTGTAAAGACAGTCTAAAAATATTTTGAAATTGGAGTTGCAGTGAACGACTTAAAAGACATATTACTTGTAGAAAGCAAACTGAAGAGGAATCAAATTCACATAAGCAAATAATTTGCTCATAAACTGCAGTTTACCAGGCTTCCTTCATGCACTTAAGCTACTGAAAAACTGGCAAACCCTTGATGTGAAGTCTACGAAATTAAAATATCACGCCATCAGTGGGGCATGCTAGCTCGCCTGTCTTGTGGCATGCTAGTGGAGACGGACTGTACACCTACCTGTGAACTCGTCTTCCCATTCTAACCCTGGGTTTAGATTGTACTCATCTTGAAAAGGAAGGAAAAAGAAAAACCAAATCAATACCAAAGAGAGTTAACATGTGCCAATATAAGAGATTATGATTAGCGTAGTGAAATTCAAATAAAAACAAACTTTACCGGATGGCACACCACAGTTTGTTCTTATTTAATCACAAATACAATTTTCTTTCCCCAAAATTTTAGTAGTTTTCAAGAAATTTGTAAGACTACTTAATTAGTGACGGTCTTTATATTCACAGGAACATTTAGAAGACTGAGAAACAGATAACCAATTACTCGCACACCGTGTATGGTTCGGCGTTGCAAGAACGAAACACCATCACATTTTACAAAGCGAATACAGAAGTTTTGTATGCGCTGATGGCATGAACGTTGCTAAAACAAGAGACGTACCGTGTTCACATTGCAAAACTGGAATCTCCAACGTGCTTTACTTCCCAATTGCAGCCGCAACAGGAGGAATCATATTGTCACATACATCACACGATAATCACCAATGGCTTTGCTGCATAAGTTTAACTGGTAGTTATGAAACCTCCTGCCTCAGCTTCCAAACCATACTGTAACCAACTACTGTACAATCACACCCACTTGATGCATGCTAATGAAAGCACTATTCAAAGTGGCCATTTTTTCTTATACCACACTTACATGTGCATAACAAATAACTGTGGAAAATACACACACTCCAACCTGAAGCACCTGCACCATTACCACACCAGCTCTAAAAAAAGCCTGCAAAATTTTGCTGGAAATGAATACCATGTGCACAGTTACCTAATAATTAATAAACTACAATTATTACACTTATGTTTTTTGTTTGCCAATTTAAATAATTGCATATTATATTCCTAAAGTATGATGCATTATTTCCTGTAAAAGTGAGTTCATTCATAAGAATAAGCAATATATTACACCAAACAGATTGATCACAAATTTGCCTTTGGTAATATAAGAGTGAATAATCAGTCTACCTTTGACTGTAATAATTATATTTTGCAACAATCCCACGTTGCCAATATTTATACAGTTAATTTTAAAACTTCACACGCACACAATTACAGCAAAACCAACTATTTTAATCTACAAATCAATAATAAAACAGCAAAAATTATTAGAGGAATAAATGTTTGAATACCACCATGTTAAAATAATTTGCAAAAAGATAAACTCAGGATCGTAGTTACAGTATGTAATGCCTGAGAAAGCTGATTGGTATTAGGAATAATAAAATGCAGGTTACTACCTTCAATTCACCATCTAACCATTCACATAGTATCTGTGAAGTGTAAAATTCAATGTGAATTGTAAAGATAAACTTCACATCTCAGGAGTTGAACAATTAAGAAAAATATATTAGCCAATAGACTATTTAAGACAACAGCATTACAAACTGTGACAATGAATATGATTTGAGAAAAATTTCAGCAAAATTAGTGCACACTTCTTTTTTAATTAAATTAAAAGGTTTATTAAAAAAACAATGTCACAAAAATTAAAATAAATACACACACATAATACACACCAATATACAAACAGTGGGAAACATTTAGTGTGCGTTTTCATTTAATCTGGTTTTTTATGGAAAGACTACATTGTAGATAACGTCCAACATTTCTGATGGTCACAAAATGTACAAAATAGTAAATGTGACAAGTAGGCTGCTAGGCTATCAATAATGTATAAAAAGGACTTAGGCACAAGTACTCACAATCTCGCACTTGTCAACAGGCACACACAACACAAAGGATGGCACGTTTTTCATGCGGTCGCGATGCTTCGCTGATTAGGCCAGCTTCATCAGGCGGCGAGTTGTAGGTAGTGCAATATGGCGGAAGGGCGCTGTTTGTAGCGAACCTAGCAGCCAGGTGGCAAACTAGGGTAGGGTGCTGCAGGTAATGTTGTGGAGTATGGTTTTGGAGCTGTGATTATCTTATATTGAGGCCCAGAGGCTGCCTGGATTTTGTTATAAATTGGTGAGCTGACTCTCAGCATCCGAGTTCTGAGCACGCCTCTTGTCCACAAACAAGATTCAGCAAGCCACCTCCAATACCAGAACACAAACCAAGGTCAACAACACACACATACCTCTGGTGGTCCCATATCATGAAGGCTTAAAACTTAGAACAATTCTCTACCGTGGATACAAAATTCTGGATTCTTCACCACAAACACTAGACCTGCTCTCCAAAATGCCCAGATTGTTCTTCAAAAGGCTAGCTAACCTCAGCAACATACTGGTTCGTCCAAAGCTGCAGCCGACCACAAATGCCAACCAGACTATCACCCCCCAGAGGATCCTACCTCTGTAATAAATAGCCGACGCTGTGGCTCCTGTGCCATCCACCAAGCATCAACTTCTTTCAATAGAAGACTCCACTAACCGTACTTACCACATCCATGGCAACTACAACTGTGAAACAGAAAATCTGATTAATCAGCTACAGTGCCAACACTGTAATGCAGAATACATCGGCCTCACCACCAACACACTCGGGCAGAGAACAAATGGCCACAGAGCAGACACTAAACCAGCCACAGCTGGTCACATCCACAACCTACAAGACAAACCAGTGGCAGTACACGCAACATCACACAACAAAGATCTTGATTCCTGCTACAGCACCAGAGTTGCGAGAGGCCTACCACCTTCAAGCAATAGCTCAGAAATCAAGATGCTGGGAATTAGCTCACCAATTTATAACAAAATCCAAGCAGCCCCCAGGCCTTAATATAAGATATCACAGCTCCAAAACCATACTTAACAGCTATACTGTCAACATTTCGATTTTACCGCCGCACCCTAGTTTGCCACCTGGCTGCTAGGTTCACTACCAGTTGCACCCTTCCACCATATTGCAGCGGCCTACAACTCGCCTCCTGCTGAAGCTGGCCTAGCAAGCGAAGCATCGCGACCACGCAACCACGTGAAAAATGTGTCGTCCTTTTGTGTGCCTGTTGACAAGTACTAGACTGCGAGTACTTGTGCTTCTGTACGTTTATACATCATAAAATGTACTTATTGTTTCTCTCTTTGGGCTCCAGACGTTGCTCATAAAAATCAAACTCTTTGTTGTGATGTAATGAAACGTGCTAAGAGCATACCGCGGTGTACGAGGAACGTGGTGACGTCCCAGCAAGTGGCGGTGGTCGCCATTAGCACGATGCACACACCGCTCCATGTTACAGAAGGTAGCCATCATTACATCAGGAGTCGCAGCATCAATTTCTCGTGTACACCGTCTTGCAGTTCCACGATAGTCCCAGGCTTGTCGCGATAGAATATTCCTTTCAGCATACTCCACGAGAAGAAATCCAGTCAGATCAGGTCAGTCTTTGGAAATGAAGGGTCTCCATAGAGGGGGCAGGCACGATTTATTTCATGCTGGCAGTAAGTGTGTTACAAGTGGTGCCATCCCGCTGAAAATAGCCCGTACTGTGTTCCACATCATCCAACTGATTCACAAACTTTTGGAAGATTACCAAGTAGACGAGATATCCATCCACTGTTGTATCGAGACAATGTTGGGGCCGATAATGAAGCACCTTGATGGTACACCACTCTCCACATTTTCCACCACGAAGAAACATTTCACACACAGCGCGAGGATTTTCAGTATCCCAAAGACTGATATTTTGGGAGTTAACGACCCCACTTCATTGGAAAACCACCTGNCAGCGCGAGGATTTTCAGTATCCCAAAGACTGATATTTTGGGAGTTAACGACCCCACTTCATTGGAAAACCACCTGTAGCAACATATTCCCAGGATGTGCACTGACAAACTGCTGGAACAATGCATAAATGACTCTTCACTTTGTCGGGTGGTTCCAAATGTTGCACAGCAGTAACACAATATGCGTGCAGCTGTGCTTTTTTGGCATCTCCGTTTCCTGCGACAGTTTACACAACTACTTCTCTGGCAATTTCGAACATCCTGCTTCATGTCCACCCAGAGATGTNCAGCGCGAGGATTTTCAGTATCCCAAAGACTGATATTTTGGGAGTTAACGACCCCACTTCATTGGAAAACCACCTGCAGCAACATATTCCCAGGATGTGCACTGACAAACTGCTGGAACAATGCATAAATGACTCTTCACTTTGTCGGGTGGTTCCAAATGTTGCACAGCAGTAACACTTTTTGGCATCTCTGCGACAGGTGCTTGCGAACAACCTCGTTTCCTGCGACAGTTTACACAACTACTTCTCTGGCAATTTCGAACATCCTGCTTCATGTCCACCCAGAGATGTNCCGTTTCCTGCGACAGTTTACACAACTACTTCTCTGGCAATTTCGAACATCCTGCTTCATGTCCACCCAGAGATGTTAATCTTGTTTTCAGTTTTTTCCACCAAATATTGAATGGAAGACTTTGCATACAATTTCCAGTCCCCAAACTTTGCAATAAATTATCGCTGGCTTCCCTACCATTATGGACAAGATTTTCCTGTACATACTAGTGGATGATAAACACACACTGCTCCACTGAGTACACTCTCTTACTGAACCACTATTAAGAACATCGCGACAGCACGGACAAGAACTCTAACAAAGCACACGTCTGTATGAATGGCATTTAACTGCAAAATCTTCCACTTGCACGCTCATGCCCATACAAGGACTAGAGACTGTGACGCCACTTCAATGACATCACTGTGCATCTCAAACACCAAGGTACGTACATAGCACGTTTCATTACGTTATGACTAATAGTTTGATTTTTACGAGCAAACATCCGGGGCTAGGAGTGAGTGAAACAACCCATAGAAGAATTTTTGACTACTAGTAACAAGTGCACTTTCTAATAATTCTTTAAAACCACACTATCTACCAAAATGGGAAAAAATAACTGCATAAATGTACACAATCAAAATTTTACTTTCCTTACATTTGCATCTTTTGTGTACTTTTGCAGTTTGCTAAAACAGCTTGTATAAATTTTTTCACAATGGATAAACAAGTCAACATGCACAACAAATNGTACTTTTGCAGTTTGCTAAAACAGCTTGTATAAATTTTTTCACAATGGATAAACAAGTCAACATGCACAACAAATTTCCTTAGCAGAGAAGAAATACACTAAAGTTTTGCACAAGAACTGTCCAGTTTCAACTCAATAGGCCATATTACACGATACCAGATTCCATTAAAGCTTGTGCAATGTCTACCATAACAGCTGTTATACCAGCCAGTATGGCACCCATCAAGGCATTTGTTGTCTTGAATGGAAAGATCTCGTACCAGGCTTGGTAATGGAACACGCGGCCGTTTCAGAGCGTAGTGTGTGCTCCCCACGACTGCTACTCGATGGAAACACGGTGATGAAATCAAAAAGGTTGCATTAATCTTTATTATACATCCACGAGGTTGAAACTACTTAAAATGGCTTCAAAAATACAACAAAGGCAAATAATATTGATGATGAAACTTCTAATTACTGTTTGAAAACGCACTAGAAATTGTATACATTAGTGACACAATGGAAATTTAATGAGAGTTTTCAAATGTGTAGTTATCTAATGTATTTTAATGCACTATCAGTGATTGATCTCTAAGCGCAATGGTAGTGTCTCTACGATAAAACACAAGTTCGCATTTTCGGCGTGAATTCAAAACTCAGCTGAGCCAACTTTACCTTACAGAATAGCTACATTATGCAAAATGTTAAACTTAACACCTGAAAAAATTTCTCGCTTCACTTCATATTATAATCATGAAATACCGAAAATACATAAGTAAGCATAAAACTGTTGTAATGGCCAACAGCAATAAAACAATATTAGTATGTGCTAGTATTTTTAATAGACTTACACAAGTTGCTGGTTATAGTCAATTCGCGGTTTGTTCACACTTTTTGAATCAAACTTTTGAAAAGTCGCCCCACGTATTTTGGTTGTTTCCTAATTATGTTTCGCAAGCATTTTATACTTGTGTCAATATAAAAGGCCATAAAAATACCTTATTTTTGGTAGACTTGAAATTTTATTTATACTTTATGTAAAAAATTTAATATTTAATTTATAATTAATACCAATAAAAAAAGGGAGTAAATAGGTGTTTTTTTCAATGCCTAGTAAGAAATAGTTCTTATGCAAAATATTATTACACCGTACGCGCACGAATGTGGTGCGTTGTCCCTTTGGTGTAATTTCCCAGACTTTGTTTGTACGAGGCGGAGGAATATCCTGGAAGTAGAACTTTAGCAGGGCTTCAGTAACCCACTACAGTCGCAGTTCTACAAGTGGGGCCCATTATGAACCATACACTATCTGCACACCCACTGACTGTGTCAAATGATGGCATGCCAACTGCTATCGTGTAATACAAACCNAGAGAGTTTTCAAATGTGTAGTTATCTAATGTATTTTAATGCACTATCAGTGATTGATCTCTAAGCGCAATGGTAGTGTCTCTACGATAAAACACAAGTTCGCATTTTCGGCGTGAATTCAAAACTCAGCTGAGCCAACTTTACCTTACAGAATAGCTACATTATGCAAAATGTTAAACTTAACACCTGAAAAAATTTCTCGCTTCACTTCATATTATAATCANACAGAATAGCTACATTATGCAAAATGTTAAACTTAACACCTGAAAAAATTTCTCGCTTCACTTCATATTATAATCATGAAATACCGAAAATACATAAGTAAGCATAAAACTGTTGTAATGGCCAACAGCAATAAAACAATATTAGTATGTGCTAGTATTTTTAATAGACTTGCACAAGTTGCTGGTTGTAGTCAATTCGCGGTTTGTTCACACTTTTTGAATCAAACTTTTGAAAAGTCGCCCCACGTATTTTGGTTGTTTCCTAATTATGTTTCGCAAGCATTTTATACTTGTGTCAATATAAAAGGCCATAAAAATACCTTATTTTTGGTAGACTTGAAATTTTATTTATACTTTATGTATAAATTGTAATATTTAATTTATAATTAATACCAATAAAAAAAGGGAGTAAATAGGTGTTTTTTTCAATGCCTAGTAAGAAATAGTTCTTATGCAAAATATTATTACACCGAGTGCGCACGAATGTGGTGCATTGTCCCTTTGGTGTAACTTCCCAGACTTTGTTTGTACGAGGCGGAGGAATATCCTGGAAGTAGAACTTTAGCAGGGCTTCAGTAACCCACTACAGTCGCAGTTCTACAAGTGGGGCCCACTACGAACCATACACTATCTGCACACCCACTGACTGTGTCAAATGATGGCATGCCAACTGCTATCGTGTAATACAAACCCTTCCATGCCAGCTCGCATAGCGGCTGGTATACCAACTCTTGCAGCAGGCCTTGTAGAAGCTTGTACAAGAGCAAGTATGGCGGTAGGTATCGTGTAATATTGGCTTAACCAGTGAATTTTTTCAAGTTAAACTGCAAATTTTCAGTTAGTTGCAAACATTATCCCCCTTGCCGGGAATGATGCAACCTGTTCATGGCACGGCAACTGGTTCAAACTGCCCCGTAACTTTTCTTTTTTTCTCTACAGTGCTCCAATCACATTGTAATACTTGTTATACGATGACAGCCCAATGCTGACCTACCAAACATTAAAATTTTGTGTTGATGGAGTCTGGGTAGTAGTAAGATCTCAATCCTTAACTATTCCATTTAATGGTCAAATATGTACAGTCAACTGTAATCAAGACCTGAACGCACATTTTTTTTTTCCTATTTGAGCCTTTGTCAGTTTGAAAAATGATTGACATGTTTAAACTCCAGTTACNGAGTATCAACTACACAGAATTTTGGTTTTGTTATTTCCATATACTTTTACATCAAACCAACTGACAGTAAAATTTCTTCTCATTCTACTCTTGAGAAACAACTGGCCCGATAAATATTCATTCATCAGAATTTTTGTGGTTTCGTACTTAATAACTTTCTAAGAGCAGCCAAGACAGGACATATGTTGGTGATCCTAGGCAAAGTGCTCCAATCACATTGTAATACTTGTTATACGATGACAGCCCAATGCTGACCTACCAAACATTAAAATTTTGTGTTGATGGAGTCTGGGTAGTAGTAAGATCTCAATCCTTAACTATTCCATTTAATGGTCAAATATGTACAGTCAACTGTAATCAAGACATGAACGCACATTTTTTTTTTCCTATTTGAGCCTTTGTCAGTTTGAAAAATGATTGACATGTTTAAACTCCAGTTACAATTAATGTCAATAAATTTATTCTCGTTGTATGTAAGGTATTTAAAGGTTATTTTTACATAACAATCTCCAACATTTCAAGGTCAGGGGTAACTTTATGGTATGCGTTGTTTTGCCTGGTACACATTAAACATTTTTTTAGTGCAGTAGACATTTCTCAGAACTAATTTGAAAATAAATTAGTTGTTCAATTATTTTCTTTGCAGTAAGTCACTGGCAAACACAGCAGCTGAAATTCAAAATGGAACTCTTAAGTGAGACGTCAAAATTAACTAACTTAGCATACGATGAGCTGCTTCTCTGAAAGTTACCTTTAGAAGAAATAAATTACAAGAAGAAAAAAAAAAAAGAACCAAAATTTTTAAACCACAAACAAAATAAAGATAGTGATGAATGATGTGATTCAATAATATCTGCAAACAACTGGAATTAACCAGCAAGCACCTACCACTGCAAGCATATCCGAGCACAAAATGCCACTTAAAAAATCCATTGCCTACTCAAATCACTGCATGCAAATCACATTTTAAAAAAACTAGGAAAATAAGTATATAAAACTATTTTGCATTGTCAGTCTCCGGAATATTAAAAATACTCTTAATAATTTTCATGCAGTATGTATATATATACAAAGTGTGCTGTATGCTGTGTGCAAACAAAATTTTTCCTGTGCTCCACTAGATGCCATCACAACTTGCCACAGGAGAGCTAACACACGCTCACTGTTGACGCCTACTTCAACATGCAATTCTACCATCACACTGGACTATACTGTACAAATGAACACCCAACATTCCAATTCTAGCATGATCAAATTGGTAGTTTGTTAAAGCACACACCAGGTCGGAGGTGGTCAAAGGCTCAGAGCATTATTTCAGTCGCTGTGTTGACTGCACCTGGGTTCTGTTCACACAAGCCTTGTTTACGCGCTGTACTCGCAACATTACATAATTGTCTAGGCAACGACTACTTGTTAAGGGCGCCGCCTACCTGTCGCTTGAATTGTGTTGCAGTGTCTGAAATCTGCATTTCTTTTTTTACAAAGCCACTAAATGTGTTCCAATTATACCGTTGCACGAAAAGGAAACACTTCAGACAAGGTATGAATCACACTCTCAATACACAATGCACGTTATTAATGCTATTCCCGAGCACTCCAACATTGCTGTATCACAATGCTGTATCTCATTATGTACTGGTTGGAAACATGCCCAACTATTACAGGAACATGTATTGAACTTTCCACCAATAAAATGATACTGTCAGCGCTTGAAAGTCCCATTGGTGCACGCTGCACGACGGAAACACTGCATGCCTCAAGATAATCAAAATCAAGTTTTCACAATAGTGAGCATTTCATATCAAAAACTAAAAATTCTGTTTAAAATTAACGTGTTGAAATTTATGATACCTAGGTTCCCAATAAATATACAATGTTGGCACATGTTGACAAATTATAGAACTGTGGTGAGGAAGACCGAAAAAAAATATAACAAATAATAGGATTGATAGAGTTGGAGAAACAGAAGAGAGATACATACACACACAGAGCCAAATGCAATAAATTTCCAAGATGATTACATTTACAAATGCCCAGGAATACATGCATCAATCTAGTTGATTTCAAAAGCCCTACTTACTTCAACGTAGTGCTGAATGTGTTAAAATCTAACAAACTATCAAAAGTGTCCAAGATTATGTTGAACCTATCTATATTTTCTACGCTTTCCTGGACTGCAAAATTGAGAGAACGCTTTCACTCACACAATTTTTACTGCAAACAATTTTTTTTTGTAAAAATGTGTTTTTTCCCAACTAACTTCTTGAATACATACATTTTGAAAACATCTATTGGCTTTTTTTAAGTTGGTGCAAACTCCAGTAACAGAAAATATGAGCAGCAATTAAATGAAATGGTACTTTTCAAAATCCCATGAAATGTGGGGTGCAGGATACATGTTCCTTTTGCAGCTAATAGCCACAAGGTTATGTATCTGCTTATGTGCAATGTTATAAATGGAATGGTGTGCATACACTCAGTAGATGTTTTTTTCCCCCAGTTTCCAGGTGGTAGGAAAATGAAGCTGTCATTGGCTGATGTCACGAAAGAATAACAGCAAGACAGTCAACATTTCTTGCATGCGGAGGGTTCTCAATGAGAGGGCACTGACACTAACATAGTGAAGAAGTGGATTAAGAAGTTTCCTGCTGGATTGTACTGTAAGTACTCGCACGACAGCATTCAACCTGGACTATTACGAGGAGGATGCCAAGACCGACACGACTCGTGCAAACCAGACGAATGCCCTGGTATGCTTCAGTGACACTGCCGGCTAACAAACACATCTTGCCAAACATCACGTCAAGGGTTAGAACTACTACTCGAGGATCATTACTGCTGAGGAGTCGTGGTGTGACCACTTCCAACTGGAATCGCAATGGGACTGCATGTGATGGAAACACAGAGGATCACCAACGCCGAAAAAAAAAGTCAGGTCAACCCAATCAGCTGCCAAGATCATGCCGACCATCTTTCACCAGCGTAGTTCTCAATTTTCGGAATTTTTCTCAAAAGGGCGAACAATTCCCACACCTGCGTACGGTGACAATTTGAATGTGTGAAATGTGAGAATAGCAATTAAGAACGAGTCGTGCTGCATGCTCAGCAAAAGCATTATTCTGCTTGACGATAACGCCCAGTCTTGTGTTCCAAGCTTCACAGCCAAACTGCTTGCAAAGTCCCTGCCTACAGTCCAGACAGGAGCCCTTGTGACTTTCATGATTTCGGGCCCCAGAAGAAACACGTCGGATGTCACCTCCATGCGTCTAAGCTTGTTGCCAAGGCAGACTAGTCCGATTCCCAACACAGGGACTACTTCTAGTGCATTGATTGCTAGGTGTTACAAGTGCCTTTATGTACGTGTGTATGTTTGGAAATATTTCTTGCAATAAAGATTTTACAGGCAATTACGGTACCTTCCCCTCGATAGCTCTTTTTAACATTATTCCTATACAGTCACATTTCATAACACAAACGCATGTTTCAGGGAAGTCTACTAGATGCCAACAACATAGTTAAAATGCAAATATGCACAAGTAGGTAGCTTAGCAGATATAAAGGAACAGCGCAGGCACAAGACCTGTATGAACAGTCACACCAAATGTATAATCTAAGTTAATGGCCAAAAAAGGCTATAAGGAAACTATGTGCTGCAGGAACTCTTAAGAAGAGTTCTTTCCAACTAACTTTCATCTCTTGAATTATAACATTTAGAACGATTTTTAGCTTTAGAAACGTCAGTGACATATTATATTTCCAAACACTTTTTTTTGTTACCAAAACACATGGTTTCTTTTGTTAGAGAACTCCACCAGGCAATTCACACCTGAACTAACAAGCACTAGGTTACGTGCACCATTAAAGGGAGACTGTATGGTCCCATGAAGAACTTGAGAGGATAAAGGTAAACAATAATCAACACTAACAACAAACTAATACACAACTGAGGGAGATGATCCTAAACATTTCTTTCTGCAAAACCCACAGGCGGAACATCATCTCGTAAAGTTTCATATTTCACTATGGCATGAAATCTTTCATCACCAAGTACCATAAACAATCGCTTGCAAGAGTGCTTTCTGATGAAACTTCTGAACTATCAGTCCAGTGAAAAACATTATGAAACGTCAAAAATGTAGTTCGCATATTCAAAATTTTAGAACAACTTAGATTCACAGAACTGTGACCATACAATCTCCCATAAACACATTGTTACTGAAATATGGGTACTGTTAGCTTTATACATACAGAACTATGACAGGTTAAAAACTGGTTAATTACACATGATTACTTGAATCTAACAAAAGATGCACAAAGCAATACCATTTGAAGTTATGTCAACTATACCAAACTATACCATAAAACTATAAATGTTCATCATTTCACCGCACAGGCGATTCTGGAAGATGCGTTAAGTTGTTTCTAAAGACACATTCTCATGGGATATAAACAAACTCATCAAAAACCAGCAAAAAATAAATGCAACCGAATGCATTGGCATTACCAAACTAAAACATAAAATCATATTTTAAAAAATTAATACAAATATTACAGGCCTTAAGGTGAAGAGTGAAACACAAAAAAAAAAAAACAATAGTAATAATGCAACTTATTATAGGTATGCCAAGGCTGTTAAGTACAGACTTACTTTTGTCAGAGTGAACCATGCATCAAATTTTCATATTTAGGCAACAAAGATTCTAAAAGCAAATTGCCAATAAACTCTGCAATTTTGTGTCTAGACATGTTAATATTATTGACTTCTTCTTTCCATGCTTTGGGCAAGGACACCATATTAAACTTTTATATCAGTGCATTAAATTGTACAATTGCACAGCCCGGCATTCCTATTAGGAACAAAGCTCCTAATGAGAAAATAATGATAACCAAAAGTAATCACAACTTACCGTAGTAGTCGAATGCGTGAGCTGGAGGGAGAAGGAAAACAGAAAAAACAAACGTGCTACAAAATTATTAGTGGAGGTAAAATAGGCATTTTCTATTAACAACAAATACGAACAAATAAACTTAATGAAAAATGTGCACATTATTAACTTTACTGCAGGTTATTTTCCACTGAAAACACAACAGATACACATTTGTGAGGAACTCCTCTAAAGAACAACATCTGTCCTTCAAACATAGAATTAACTAAAAGAAACCAAAGACCTTATGATGGACATGTTAATAACAAAAACCCATGCACAGTTGTCACTGAGTTTACAATTTTCACAGCTGTTCAATAGTCCACTAAACAAATGCTTTAGAATAATTATTGTACAACACTATTTATTCTCCTATGACGTAAAAGATGATATTGACATATTATCTTTGGGGAAGAAAACGCAAGCTGAAAGTAGATGTTAACATCGCCAAAGTTTAAACTTTGGCAATGTAAAATTACCAGCCATATGTAAAGCCTATGGTTTATAAAAGCTGTTAGAGTTATGCATACATTCAGCTTGGCTGATAACTATTAACAATAGAATAAAGTCAACCTATCATACAGCAACACAAATAAATTTTGTTAATTAATTAATTAAAAAAANACTATTAACAATAGAATAAAGTCAACCTATCATACAGCAACACAAATAAATTTTGTTAATTAATTAATTAAAAAAAAAAAGTATTAATGGTTTATTCTATGAGATACCAATACCATCAAAAATATTTCGATAAATTCTAAAATCAGTAAATGTCATCTTTNAACTATTAACAATAGAATAAAGTCAACCTATCATACAGCAACACAAATAAATTTTGTTAATTAATTAATTAAAAAAAGTATTAATGGTTTATTCTATGAGATACCAATACCATCAAAAATATTTCGATAAATTCTAAAATCAGTAAATGTCATCTTTACAAAGCACAATTACAAATGACACATTGAACAGCCTTGCTATAAGTTCCCTGGGTTCAAATTAGTTCACAGCTCGATACAGAGAAGTGTGTAAGAAACAGATAAAGCAGGCCTGAAGAAACTTACATATTCTGAATGCACCCATTCTTCAAAAACATTAGGTAGATGCTTACTGGTTAAGACAGTAAATTATGTTTCCAAATATACACATCCTGTTCCAATACAATCAACCTAATTACACCACGCAGCACTTATTTATAAAAATTTTTTTGCCACACTTTGCCCCCTTATAAAAAGGTTCAAGTCGCAATTAGGAAGTTGTGTAGAAGATGCCAGTTTTTGCAATCTGATTGTACGCTGTGTTCTTTCAGCAATTAGTTCCGAAAAAAAATGTTAAGACACATTGTATTAGTGAAGGCAATATCATATTTATTACTTAAGGATGGAATGAATAAACAGATTATTAAAAAGTACAATTGAAATGTTAGCAGTAAAACATATAGAGTATCTCCTGCTATAACACTGGCAAAACACCATCATTATAGTACAACTTACACTTTCTTTATAAGAACACAAATACAGGAGGGTTTGGTACCCAGGTATTTGCAAAATATCAATAATTTGTCATTTACTATACGGATGAACAACCTGAGCCAAAACCACTCTATGCAAATACCAGGATGGTTCCTTAATATAACTCGCGGCCAACTTAATATCCACTCCATCACCTGCACTACTGGTTTTGTCTCTGATAAACCCACTGTCGACGAGAAGTTAAAGCCATAAATAGCAATAGTAAAAAATAGTTTTTCCTACTAAATCAACTTTCTAACAGTGTTATAGCAGAACTTACACAAACATTAAGCTATCTATAGTAAATTAAGCACTTTTGAAATCAACCTTTGAAAAACATCCCAGCCTCTAATTGCGCATCTTTCAACATAGCACTGAGGGAGTACTCCCATGGCAACTTTGATTCTAATACAAAAATAATCTTATACTGAACAATGATTAAATATGACATTCGGTAGGAATTTATAAATGTCCTTAAGCGAAAAATATTTTGAAGTAAGGTAATTTGTAATGAAATATAACTGTAATGTTAATTTTTACATAACATTGGGTTGCAGGCTGCTCATGGTAAAGTGAGCACTTTTGAGGCCCTAGTTAATTTTTCCTTTCAGCCATTTTTTAGAATAAATATTGCCATGTAAGTAATAAACACAGTGTGTATATTTCACTGCACTATAAAGTTAACGTCCAAGACTAAAAATAAATATATTTATTGACTATTATTCGAATTGAGATGGCGTTCTAAAGTGCTCACTTAACTGTGAATAGCACATAATTCCAAAACCTCATATGTCCAATTTTTCCATAATGTTCTATTTTGAGAGAAATTTCTAATTTGTGTACTACTTTCAATGACTGCTGATAAAAATCTCGAAAGTCAATTTTGTATAATGTTGCAATAATTTTTAAGTAATGAAACCCATATTTTTTAATTAAGTTATTTTCCTTTCTTGTATCATTTCCTCAAATGGAGTTGTGAAGTTTTAGAAGTAACCCAATGATATGATGGACGGATACCCTGCAAGTTTTCAAAAGTGCTCTATATAAAGCAACCTACATTTAAAAATTATATAGAGTAATCTCCAAAAATAAATGTATAGAAAGTTAAACTGGCAGAAACTGATTACTTTAACTCTCACAATAACCCTGTAACTCACGAAGATCCACCTGAAATGCAGCATTTGTACACATACCCTCCAGTGCGCTATAACGATTACATTGGAAAATCCACAATTAGGGATGCTTTTACAAGTTTCTTTGGAAACTGTGTCACACGGGGCGACAAAGGAATCACATTTTGGTGATTTTTGAACTGAAACTTATTTATGCAATCCTAGCAAGCTACTAAATGAATACTTCTGGTACCATTGCTCAATAAATGCAAATACTGCAGAACTCTTCTGGGTTATGATATTTTACAAGATATTATAAGAAATGTAAGACCCAGTCAACAGTTTTCCATGCTCCATAATGAAAACATTAGGGTTTGTGCCCGCAGAGCTCCGTGGGATTATATGCAAGGTGAATCAGACGAATGATCCCTCAAGATGATGATGTAACCCACAGCCTACATTACCTACAGTTTACATAAACAACAGCCTGCAGAAGCCACAGTAGATGAAGCCAGTCTACATAACCAGTAGTAACTCAGCCCGCGGTATATGCAGAAGCCACATGCTATTCATTGCAGGTGAACCAGGGGAAAAGTATGAAGACTGAGTGTAAACCAAAAATTTCTTGCACACCATTTGTGAATGGATGGGGAAGTATCCAACAAAAAAAATTTTTGGCACAGAAAACAAAAAATTCCACCCGCCCCCAAATTTGAAAAAATTAAAATTCGCATCAGGTGCTCGACACCTTTGCATCCCAAAGCTTTCAGACTCCTGAGAACGCCTACCGAGTCCTGCCACTGTAGCTCAAACCGTTTAGGAGAAATTAAAATTTGAGATTCAACACTTCCCCCCACCCCCCCTACACTCCTATAATTTAAAATCATACAATTAAGCTGTTTCCTCCTGTTTAATCTACTATTGCGTTTGAAATTTACTTTGGTAAATAAGTAAAAAAGGAGGTGTTAACAAATAAATTTCATTAATACAGATCATGTTGGACCAAATTGCAGAACAAGGATTTCTAAACACACCAAAAACACAGAGTATGTACTTGCAAGGTACAAAATGTGCCTCACGAGTCTCAAATTTTAGATATTATTATTTTAATTTTTACAAACAAATAAATAATATATATATATTCTAATATTTATATTTAACTAAATAATTGTCTTCCCTTACCCTTGATTTATGTAATCTGTTTTCTTTGAGCATAATTTATATCAATTTTTGTTATTTTGTGTAAATGCTATATCTGCCAAACTTTCATTTGTATTATTTTATAATAACTATGGTCCAATCTCATGTTAATCTTTCTTCTTTATGACAGCTTTTGCCGCCAATACATTCCGAAATAATATAAATACCCAATTTTCAAGTCGAGGAACACACAACATTTTTAAAAGCTTGCCAGTTACAATTCACACGCAANCTTCTTTATGACAGCTTTTGCCGCCAATACATTCCGAAATAATATAAATACCCAATTTTCAAGTCGAGGAACACACATTTTTAAAAGCTTGCCAGTTACAATTCACACGCAAGAAGGAGAAAATAGTTTATGGCTGCTGACACCATTTTCGAAATTAACTGTAAAAGACACTGTAATGAATTCACCAAGTAACATCAATATGTACCGCAATATACAAAAGAAAAGTTGAACAAAAAAAAAAAAAGCTCAAGCAATGTCTGATTTATGACATGCTATAAGAACAGGATAGTAAGAGAAATCCGAAGACAAGAACAGAAATACGAATACCACCAATGAATTAAATAAATGAACATTTTGCAAATATGAACATCACAGATGAAGTTACGAATGGTCCAAAACCAGGCAAGACAATTTATAACAAAATGCCACACAACAGGAAGATAGCTGCTACAAATTATTGTTCACTTATTGGTCATTTTGAATTAGTATGCACGCGTGCATCTAAAATATGTACCAACAGGTGCCGAGGGCCTCATAAATGTTGTACACTACAATATTACTGACAAATCAATTCACATGTGTACACATGTCCAAATATGTTAAGAATGTAACTTCACACAAACACAGGAACTAATTCTTGATGGATGGAGTGGTAAAATTCATGCTGATTGGAAACCAGCTGTTGGTGAGTTTACGTCTGCATAAGACATGGGTCAAAATTATGTTTACAGACGGAATTCCAAGTTAAAAGCAGTCTCTGCAACAGCTATTCACACAGTAAACAAAAATTAACTTCTGACATACAGTGCATTTATTTACAAGTATTTCAATGCAATGTATTAAAAAAAAAAAAAAGGGGGGGTTACAACAGGAATATTGTGGGCGAATACTATTTACTCATTTCTTCCATTTTTTGTTGTTGAGACGATTAACATACGAACATTAACCGAAGATTGAATACACAACTGCAAGGTATGTGAAAGCTGCTTCAACAACAAGACAAAGACACATAGCTACACCTACAACTACATAACTTCATATTAAACGTGGCCATACCAGGTATGATGGTCACACTGCAACATGCTTAAAAACTTAGCAATATTTACAACATTTATACCCACTAGCCCTTAACTCTGTAATCCGTCATTTGCTTACTATACTACTGTATTTAAATTTTTAACAGTAAGGTTTTCATCAAATTACTTAAATCTCTACGGATCACCCATTTGGCCAGAACAGGTTTTGCGATTTCAAGCTAGAGCCAAATCCTCAATACGCACGTNAATCTCTACGGATCACCCATTTGGCCAGAACAGGTTTTGCGATTTCAAGCTAGAGCCAAATCCTCAATACGCACGTATAAAACCCACTGCCATGTTTCACACCAGCAAAAAGCAACGTNTATACTACTGTATTTAAATTTTTAACAGTAAGGTTTTCATCAAATTACTTAAATCTCTACGGATCACCCATTTGGCCAGAACAGGTTTTGCGATTTCAAGCTAGAGCCAAATCCTCAATACGCACGTGTAAAACCCACTGCCAGTTTCACACCAGCAAAAAGCAACGCTCAAAAGACAGAGTTAAAGCGTCGTGAAGGCAATATAACCAACCTTTGCGAGGCCGCCACCATTCCTCGAAATAACCTTTGAGTGGAGAGGAAGTCGATGAGCACGATCCTTGTGCCGGCGGTGGCAAAGGAAGGAACAACAAAATGTCAGGGAGGACATGTGCATTAGTGTATCACAGTCATGCCCTGACACAACCCCCGGCCCTCACACACACATCAAGCCAGGCATGTCAAACTGGTGTGCGTCTTCCACCTCGCTTCTTTGAAGCCACACTACTGCACTTGGGCCCTCGCGTGTCCAGCAATGTTAAGTAATGCTATGGCTAGCAACAACAGGTTAGCTTACGGTCCAGCTTTTAGTATTTCGCGTTATAACATCTTACTGCAGCTGCACTCGCAATTACTCTCTCATCCTCCATTTATACTGCAATATGCCTAACGTCCACAATAAATCCCAACAAATTAATGTGGTTTGAAATGAATGTGTGTGGCACATTCACAGCACTGTACACATAGGTATCCACTACNGAAGGAACAACAAAATGTCAGGGAGGACATGTGCATTAGTGTATCACAGTCATGCCCTGACACAACCCCCGGCCCTCCCACACACATCAAGCCAGGCATGTCAAACTGGTGTGCGTCTTCCACCTCGCTTCTTTGAAGCCACACTACTGCACTTGGGCCCTCGCGTGTCCAGCAATGTTAAGTAATGCTATGGCTAGCAACAACAGGTTAGCTCACGGTCCAGCTTTTAGTATTTCGCGTTACGTCATCTTACTGCAGCTGCACTCGCAATTACTCTCTCATCCTCCATTTATACTGCAATATGCCTAATGTCCACAATAAATCCCAACAAATTAATGTGGTTTGAAATGAATGTATGTGGCACATTCACAGCACTGTACACATAGGTATCCACTACAACCATTCATCACTTTATATAGAAATTTTAATTACTTGCTTAATAAAACAAATTGCAACAATATGTGAATACACACACACACAGTAAAACCCTCTGAAGAAGTTCACGAAAGTTGCTATAATTTTAACTTATTGAACGGGAAAACTTCTTAGAATAATTAAGTTACATACTGAAAATACCAACTGCAAACATTTTCTTAAAAGAGTTCTACTGCATGTTCTCAGTTGAACGTTGGTGGTACACACTATCTTGTAAATATTCAATTTGACATGCTGCCAATTCATAGCAAAACCTTTCTGACACAAGCATACATATTTAAATTATGTTATCTACCATACATAATTCATTCATACATCTACGGTCAGAACTAATAATCACTTGGAAAGAACTTGGGCACCAATTTTCTGGTTGTGATTAATTTCAAAGCAACACACAACAACAGATCAAATAAAGCTACGAAAATTATATCAACAAATTCTGCAAATGAACCTGTTTCCTGAAGCTAGGTTTGGGTGGTGCATTCACAGAAATATGCAAGTTCAAATCCAACATTTGACTCGACACAAAATAGGTCACTGCTGCAAATCCACACAAATTTATGCACACAATTCATATTGGTGTCAGGTTCTATCAGTCTGGTTAGTAAGCGGTTGATGATTACCGAGATGGCATTTTTAGTTTTCTATGCAGTTCTTTTAGTATCATAAATCATCCTAAATGTGTGTGCAATTAAATGTTAAATGTTGCAACTGTTTCAAGCATTTTACCTCACCGTTTTCTAACCAACATATGTCACATTCAAAAATAATAAACCATTAGAAATACTTTTTGCTATTCTTGCACATATGGTCAGACTTTTGACCAACTGGTATTATTCAGACCCAAAACAAAGGAAGGAGGAAGGGAAACTATCCTTAATTAGTAATTTTTATGTATAAATTTCAGATTAAATATACATATCAGAACCTAAAAATGTAGTCACAATGTACAAAATGACCACCCACAGCAAAAATCACACCAACTAAGAAATTTTTTCTTAAAAGAATTCACACACAATTGACATCACTTGCATAAATATGATGGTATTTTCTAGTACAGTACATCCATTCTTAACATTTTTTTATCAAACTATTTTTAAATTTGGCCATTCTCAGGGTAGCTTAAAGTAAACTATGGTAAACCAACTTGATCAAAAAGGAAAGCATTTTCATTTGGTAACCTACTCATGTCTTAATACATATTTTACGCTGTAACTGGAACACACAAAAGCTCATTACCCTTCTTTGAATACATATCGAAATTATCATTCACTGAATATTTATCAAAATTATCTTTCACTGAGTAATTATCAAAATTATCTTTCACTGAATATTTATCAATATGTTTTTACATTTTCTTCTATTTTCTTCTCTAACAGAAGTTTCTTAACAGCATATAGGTTAATGAATGAGATTCAACAGCTGTACATGCTTGGTAAAGAATTAGTACACATGCTCATAACTTAAAAAGCATTATTAGTTCTTTGACAACATGCTGAAATGCTTTTTAACCTTGTAATTACGCAGTTTATAATAATTAAATCATGATATTTGGTTTTTTTTACAAGGAATTGTATTAGCTTATCAGTATTTGAAGTTTTGGCCATGTTAGAATGTTTATCTATCATGCGTTTGCCTTTTCTGAAAATACAGTTTAGGTTGTGTCAGCAATTGGAGAGAAAAGCTTTTACCACTTTTGTAGACTTTTTCCGTTCAAGAATGTTCTAGAATTTTGTTTATTTTTACTAAGACGCAGTTCAGAAGTGGTTGCGACGGGGATTGCACTGTATTCCGAAGGGATTCCGTACAATGCCATGCCCTTATTTGGTCAGGTTTTTGGCACCGTAGTGCGAGGGTGAGGGTAGAGCGTATGGCGACTTGAGCCCCGAGCACCTGCCGCCTGCTAACAGTCAACAAGCCCTCGAAGAAGACACATTGAGCGTGGCAAATTTCGTCCACACCGGTAAGCACCGGCAACCTTTTTAACTTCAATTTTTGGACAACCTTTTCATACTAAACTATTTCCGCCGCTGTGGGAGGTGACGAGCGTGCCAGGAGGGAAATGACGCCCCTCCTGCCTTCATAATTATCTCTCACGATGCAAGTTTAGAATGATGTGAATAATAAGTGAACTGCTGCTGGCGCTGTTCTTTGCTTGTCTGTCTCATTAAGCTGACTGTTCGCGACTCTGCATTAATGGAAGATTGTAAACTGTTTATTTTGAACTTGAAATTAAAAAACAGAAGAAATAATCAGACTTGAATTATTTATTTTTAATATGGCACCTTTATTTAAGTTTCATGTCTCTACCGAGTGAGTAAAACTGAGCTGTGACTTCCAGTTACCAATTCTGACGTCTGCAACATTACAACTTTATCATCACCAAAATTTTAAATTATGTATTTTTTTCTTCTAATTTTTAAAATTTTCTTTAACAATATTTTACACAGACCAAGAGTTTTTTTTCCATCAGATCTTAAAAAACAAAAGACAAATTCCCTAGGCATTGAATTCACTTCAAACAAATACAATGCACGACAGTGAGTCCTACTACATATGGCCACGTAAAGTCTGACAAACAAATTTCCAGCTCAATAAGGTAACGGAGAGATTACAAGGTCATTTTGTTATTATATGGGTACAGCAAATAATTTTCTGCTGAAGTAAGACTGAAACAAAATTATACAATTAATTAATTTTTCACTAAAATAGGACAATAAAACAGCTTGAAGAAAACATTAAGCTGTACAGATGATAATAATTATAACTAATTGTGTAAGAGCGACTAAATAACTACTAAAGTTTGAAATATTATTCTGCTAATGTGATCTANGATAATTATAACTAATTGTGTAAGAGCGACTAAATAACTACTAAAGTTTGAAATATTATTCTGCTAATGTGATCTATTAGCTCCAGCCATACCCATAATTAAAAAAAGCAACTAACCTTACAGTAATTTATTACAATAAAACAGCTGAGGAAAAATGCTATTGTAAATAATATGCAAAATGAAATCTTCATACAACTTTATGTGCTTTTAAAGAGGTGTGGGGGGGGGAAACTAAATAATTAATTAAAAGCTGCCCTTGTTGCAAGACTTGGGGTTGCTACAACAAATGTCCGCAGAACTGCTGATACACACAACTTCACTTTATAAAATNCCTTGTTGCAAGACTTGGGGTTGCTACAACAAATGTCCGCAGAACTGCTGATACACACAACTTCACTTTATAAAATTATTTATCTCAATGTTTAAGTACCAAATGTAATCATAATTGTTTTCTGTGTTTAAATTGATGCCCATGTTCATTAAATTTAAAAAAAAAAGGTATAATTATTAAATAAAAATCATACAATTGTCAAGTTTACACACTAGTTTTGCACACATTAAAATAGGAGTCATATTTACCTCAGAGTTCATAAATCTTTACACATAGATAAAAAAAATCAATGTATTTAAATATAAATTAACCTACTCAGTCCATTGAACACCACAGTGGACGGACAAATGATAAAAAACATCACATCATATGTACTTGTCGGAAACAGTTTGTGTATACTTCACAATTAAAAGCTAATCAACACAACCATGTCAACATTTAGAATTATTTTATGTAATAATTTTTAGGAAAGTTGTGAAGCACAAATTGCATTTCCCTTTGTACCCACTCTGAAAAGCTAGCATGAAAGTCCGCACGCACGGCTTACAACGCAATGAGCTAACCTCACATGAGAACCGTTTCTTCAAGGCTCACCTTACGTACAGCAACAACATTTCATGCACAGTGACATCCAGAAATGATTTACAAACTGCTAAAGGAAGCTATACCATTGAAAAGATCTTGGTAAAGTGGACAGATACTAGCCATTCTGAATTGCTTCACTTTTTCTACAATTCCCATTTCTATTTTTGTACGTATTACATTTTAGAGTTCATGTGCATAACACAGATTAACATATTTTCTAAAAAATTAATTGTGTTTAAATATGGTTACAGTTATCACCTCTTAATAACAAGTGCAGTTTTGAAATGGGCTTTACTGATAAGAAAACAGAAAACATTAACACTTACAAAATTAGTTTGGCTACAAGTTTATGGCCTACAATACTTAAAATTTTAATACTAACTCTTTTAACTATTATAACTAAAAAAAAGAGTTCTCTTCACAATTAACACACATTAAACAAAATTATAGTAATGTCATAAATGTTAACGTCGGTGTATTACTACTCATATTTTGTAGAGAGAACAGTATTCTTTCCAATGTCATGTGAGTCCATCGGTCAACCTCCTTTTGTTGGTGGTCATCTGACATTGCCTACTCCCTTTCTGTCGGTTCTTTCGTTTCCTCTGAACCCCCACACAAATTCCATTTTCCTTCATTTCGACATTTNAATGAACCTGTTTCCTGAAGCTAGGTTTGGGTGGTGCATTCACAGAAATATGCAAGTTCAAATCCAACATTTGACTTGACACAAAATAAGTCGCTGCTGCAAATCCACACAAATTTATGCACACAATTCATATTGGTGTCAGGTTCTATCAGTCTGGTTAGTAAGCGGTTGATGATTACCGAGATGGCATTTTTAGTTTTCTATGCAGTTCTTTTAGTATCATAAATCATCCTAAATGTGTGTGTAATTAAATGTTAAATGTTGCCACTGTTTCAAGCATTTTACCTCACCGTTTTCTAACCAACATATGTCACATTCAAAAATAATACACCATTAGAAATACTTTTTGCTATTCTTGCACATATGGTCAGACTTTTGACCAACTAGTATTATTCAGACCCAAAACAAAGGAAGGAGGAAGGGAAACTATCCTTAATTAGTAATTTTTATGTATAAATTTCAGATTAAATATACATATCGGAACCTAAAAATGTAGTCACAATATACAAAATGACCACCCACAGCAAAAATCACACCAACTAAGAAATTTTTTCTTAAAAGAATTCACACACAATTAACATCACTTGCATAAATGTGATGGTATTTTCTAGTACAGTACATCCATTCTTAACATTTTTTTATCAAACTATTTTTAAATTTGGCCATTCTCAGGGTGGCTTAAGTAAACTATGGTAAACCAACTTGATCAAAAAGGAAAGCATTTTCATTTGGTAACCTACTCATGTCTTAATACATATTTTACGCTGTAACTTGAACACACAAATGCTCATTACCCTTCTTTGAATACATATCAAAATTATCATTCACTGAATATTTATCGAAATTATCATTCGCTGAATATTTATCAAAATTATCATTCGCTGAATATTTATCAAAATTATCTTTCACTGAATATTTATCAATATGTTTTTACATTTTCTTCTCTAACAGAAGTTTCTTAACAGCATATAGGTTAATGAATGAGATTCAACAGCTGTACATGCTTGGTAAAGAATTAGTACACATGCTCATAACTTAAAGAGCATTGTTAGTTCTTTGACAACATGCTTAAATGCTTTTTAACCTTGTAATTACGCAGTTTATAATAATTAAATCATGATATTTGGTTTTTTTTACAAGGAATTGTATTAGCTTATCAGTATTTGGAGTTTTGGCCGTGTTAGAATGTTTATCTGTCATGTGTTTGCTTTCTCTGAAAATACAGTTTAGGTTGTGTCAGCAATTGGAGAGAAAAGCTTTTACCACTTTTGTAGACTTTTTTCCTTCAAGAATGTTGTAGAATTTTGTTTATTTTTACTAAGACGCAGTTCAGAAGTGGTTGCGACGGGGATTGCACTGTATTCCGTACAATGCCATGCCCTTATTTGGTCAGGTTTTTGGCACCGTAGTGCGAGGGTGGGGGTAGAGCGTATGGCGACTTGAGCCCCGAGCGCCTGTCGCCTGCTAACAGTCAACAAGCCCTCGAGAAGACACATTGAGCGTGGCAAATTTCGTCCCCACCGGTAAGCACCTGCAACCTTTTTAACTTCAATTTTTGGACAACCTTTTCATACTAAACTATTTCCGCCGCTGTGGGAGGTGACGAGCGTACCAGGAGGGAAATGACGCCCCTCCTGCCTTCATAATTATCTCTCACGATGCAAGTTTAGAATGACGTGAATAATAAATGAACTGCTGCTGGCGCTGTTCTTTGCTTACCTGTCTCGTTAAGCTGACTGTTCGCGACTCTGCATTAATGGAAGATTGTAAACAGTTAATTTTGAACTTGAAATAAAAAAACAGAAGAAATAATCAGACTTGAATTCTTTATTTTTAATATGGCACCTTTATTTAAGTTTCATGTCTCTACCGAGTGAGTAAAACTGAGCTGTGACTTCCAGTTACCAATTCTGACGTCTGCGACATTACAACTTTATCATCACCAAAATTTTAAATTTTAAATTATGCAATTTTTTCTTCTAATTTTTAAAATTTTCTTTAACAATATTTTACACAGACAAAGAGTTTTTTTTCCATCAGCTCTTAAAAAACAAAAGACAAATTCCCTAGGCATTGAATTCACTTCAAACAAATACAATGCACGACAGTGAGTCCTACTACATATGGCCACGTAAAGTCTGACAAACAAATTTCCAGCTCAATAAGGTAACGGAGAGATTACAAGGTCATTTTGTTATTATATGGTACAGCAAATAATTTTCTGCTGAAGTAAGACTGAAACAAAATTATAGAATTAATTATTTTTTCACTAAAATAGGATAATAAAACAGCTTGAAGAAAACATTAAGCTGTACAGATGATGATAATTATAACTAATTGTGTAAGAGCGACTAAATAACTACTAAAGTTTGAAATATTATTCTGCTAATGTGATCTATTAGCTCCAGCCATACCCATAATTAAAAAAAGCAACTAACCTTACAGTAATTTATTACAATAAAACAGCTGAGGAAAAATGCTATTGTAAATAATATGCAAAATGAAATCTTCATACAACTTTATGTGCTTTTAAAGAGGTGTGGGGGGGGGAAACTAAATAATTAATTAAAAGCTGCCCTTGTTGCAAGACTTGGGGTTGCTACAACAAATGTCCGCAGAACTGCTGATACACACAACTTCACTTTATAAAATAATTTATCTCAATGTTTAAGTACCAAATGTAATAGCAATTGTTTTCTGTGTTTAAATTGATGCCCATGTTCATTAAATTTCAATCACACAAGGTATAATTATTAAATAAGAAACATACAATTGTCAAGTTTACACACTTGTTTTGCACACATTATAATGGGAGTCATATTTACCTCAGAGTTCATAAAACTTTACACACAGTAAAAAAAATCAAGGGATTTAAATATAAATTAACCTACTCAGTCCATCTACACCACAGTGGATGGACAAATTATAAAAAGCATCACATCATATGTACTTATCAGAAACAGTTTGTGTATACTTCACAATTAAAAGCTAATTCACACAACCATGTCAACATTTAGAATTATTTTATGTAATAATTTTTAGGAAAGTTGTGAAGCACAAATTGCATTTCCCTTTGTACCGACTGTGAAAAGCTAGCAAGGAAGTCCGCACGCACGGCTTACAACGCAATGAGCTAACCTCACATGAGAACAGTTTCTTCAAAGCTCACCTTACGTACAGCAACAACATTTCATGCACAGTGACATCCAGAAATGATTTACAAACTGCTAAAGAAAGCTGTACAGAACTATACCATTGAAAAGATCTTGGTAAAGTGGACAGATACTAGCCATTCTGAATTGCTTCCCTTTTTCTAAAATTCCCATTTCTATTTTTGTACGTATTACATTTTACAGTTCATGTGCATAACACAGATTAACATATTTTCTAAAAAATTAATTGTGTTTAAATATGGTTACAGTTATCACCNCAGTTCATGTGCATAACACAGATTAACATATTTTCTAAAAAATTAATTGTGTTTAAATATGGTTACAGTTATCACCTCTTAATAACAAGTGCAGTTTTGAAATGGGCTTTACTGATAAGAAAACAGAAAACATTAACACTNACAGTTATCACCTCTTAATAACAAGTGCAGTTTTGAAATGGGCTTTACTGATAAGAAAACAGAAAACATTAACACTCACAAAATTAGTTTGGCTACAAGTTTATGGCCTACAATACTTAAAATTTTAATACAAACTCTTTTAACTGCATATTATAACAAAAACTAATATAACTAAAATAGAAGAGTTCTCTTCACAATTAACACACATTAAACAAAATTATAGTAGTGTCATAAATGTTAACGTCAGTGTATTACTACTCATATTTTGTAGAGAGAACAGTATTCTTTCCAATGCCATGCGAGTCCATCGGTCAACCTCCTTTTGTTGGTGGTCATCTGACATTGTCTACTCCCTTTCTGTCGGTTCTTTCGTTTCCTCTGAACCCCCACACAAATTCCATTTTCCTTCATTTCGACATTTNCCTACTCCCTTTCTGTCGGTTCTTTCGTTTCCTCTGAACCCCCACACAAATTCCATTTTCCTTCATTTCGACATTTTACACACGACCCAGCCATCTTTTCTCACTTTCTCTTCTTCTACTTTGATCTTGCTCCGTTTCTGCATTCTGTCATCCTCCACCTTGATAAGTCTGCTCAACAAACCACTGCACCTTCCCCTTCTCCCTATACTGTAATGCTTGCTATGGATCAGTCACATAGTGATTTCTGCACTCTTGATTCAGTCATTCCTCGTCTTTTTCAATTCTTACAACTCTCTGAACATGTCTGCGGCTTAAAAACTATTTGAAGTCTCGTCTCGTTGATATACACCCGAGTCATAAATTCTTCGCATGCAAAACGTTATTTTTAATTATTTCCCTAAATACATTCACCGCATGGTGTGAAATGGTTTAAAATTTATGACCAAAAACCTGTGTACCAAAAAATTCTGAGTTCATGTACTGGGTGAACCAGATATATACATGTCAATTTATCATAGGCAAATTTAAGTTAGTTTAGCATGTAAGTCCTCCTTCAATAGATTCCTGGCATAAAGCAAGGAAATTAAAACAGCAGCAATCCATTTTCAGTGCTCCTTCCTGCATTCACCAACTTTTACAATCCCAATATTTTACAAGTTTTTCTCAGTTTTATTTGCCTCCCTGGAATACACATTATTTTGGATGTGCTAGGCTACGTTGCTGGTCGTGTGGTTGCATCGAGGTGCTGCCGTAAGGTTACTTGTCTGCTGCCGATTTTGAGGCCATCAGTCGCGTTGGTATTTTGGCCAACCCCACGGAGCGAAGTGTTTACACACTGTAACTCCGTTGCTGCCTGCTACGTCAAAAACTCGTGACTCTCATTGTGCCCTCGTTTGCAAAAGGACGACGGTGATCTAGTAGTTGAATGAAACTTCAGTCAGGTGTAACAAAACTAGCGATGGATTTCTAAGTACTCACAGCTGATCTGAGTTCCCACAGCATGGCTAATTATTTCCTTGCCCATAGTTGATGTTTCTGCTACTCTGCACAGTTCTGGAACTGGAGGTGTAAATATCTGGCACATNAGCGAAGTGTTTACACACTGTAACTCCGTTGCTGCCTGCTACGTCAAAAACTCCTGACTCTCATTGTGCCCTCGTTTGCAAAAGAACAACGGTGATCTAGTAGTTGAATGAAACTTCAGTCAGGTGTAACAAAACTAGCGATGGATTTCTAAGTACTCACAGCTGATCTGAGTTCCCACAGCATGGCTAGTTATTTCCTTGCCCATAGTTGATGTTTCTGCTACTCTGCACAGTTCTGGAACTGGAGGTGTAAATATCTGGCACATGGAAGTCCGCTGATGAGGCATAAGTGCTGAATTTTTGCCCTGCTGCCAGGGTTGTAAGATGGAAATGTCAAAGTAGGAGTATGAGAGAGCTGATGAGTTGCTTCACTTTCAAGTTCTGTTCGTGATGGTAGGCAAGTGATGTGCCTTGGTGAAAAAAAAAATGTGGCAATACCAATTATAACACTACTTTAATATTTTGCCATTTCAAAGTGTACCAAAATTACAAGCATTATAAATACTTCGCTAAAGACGCAAATAACAAAGTCATAGTACTTACTCACAGTCCATTCGAGTGCAACTGACGAAATACACAACGATTTTGTTTGAAATAAAAATTACTCTATGGACAGTTTTGAATTTTGGCAGAGGTGATTTAAGGATTTAACTCTACATCAAGCAAAATTGCCTAAAGAGTTAATTATTAATTACATACTGAATACGGACTGAGCCTGACATGCCTGTCTGATGCACACACACACTCATCTCACATGATACTGCTGCTAAAAATTTGTGAAGACCCAAGAATACATATTAATTTGTTCTTTGGATTTACATTAATAAAACAGTGTACTTTAGTATCATCTTAATTTATGCAATAAATCTAGATTAATTCATACACAGTTGTAGCCATGCATAGACTGGAATCCTATCCCCACAAAATGGATGTACCATTTGTTAAAATATGTCCTTGCATATAATTAACCTGCAATAGTTCAACATTTGCACAGGTGTGTGCAAAAATAACTGAATTCCTAAATTCGAGGGCTATTCAATAAAATGAGGAAAAATCTTTCATTACAGATGTTAACGCAATACATAATACAGCGAAAAATCAAACATAATTCCTACGTACAATGTGCTCACTTGACATATTAAAAGAAAATGGGACCCTTGCGCAATGTCAAGTGTCGCAAATCATACAAATACGGAATAGAAAAAGGCAACACTAAAATTTCAAAAACTAGGCAGGAGTGAGATTACTGAAATTTTACACACACATTTAAGACAAATTTACGCTGCAAATATTATCTCTAAACATAATGGGGAGCAAAGACTCTGCCAAATTACTAAATGCTTTGGAACAGTTTAATGTTCTGGATGTCACTGCCTGTAAAAATGAAGCCGATAAGCAGAAGAACTGAAGCATAAGACATTCAGAGAATATGTAAGTTTCTAACAAAACATGGGTGCTCAAAGAAAGAAGAATTGCTACATAGCACATGTCAAGCATAAAAGATACAAACTTTGAAGCATTCGTGCAGTAGTCTACACTTCACTTCTAGAAAGGCCACAAGAAAGCATGCCAAGAATTCTGAAAACATGCAGGTTTGAAATAGAAAACAATCTAAAACAGGGCGCAGTTACTGTAGGTAGATGCTGGAACAACAGTATATTAGCAACCAATGTTCTACTTGAACCATTTCATATATACTGACAGATCATGAGAAACCACTGCAGTGCATTACACTTAATCTTGCAAAATTGAGAACAGAAAAAATTAAACAATGCATAAAACTTAACATTACCAACCAAATAAAACTATGACAAATAATTAAGGCGGATTTTAAAAAACACTAATGACAACAGCTGTCTAAAATAAAACAGGACATAAAATTCCCTAAACGCTGAATTTTATTGTACTAATGCCACAAACATATTGAATGCGATTAGCCCTCAGCATTTCTAACTCCGCAGGCAAATCGACACTTTAAATACGTATTTGTAATGTAGTACAACCAGTTCTAGAAAGTAGCCAGCCAAATTTAAGCCAGCTCATTTGTGTTCATCAAAACCATATCTGATCCAGGAGCATTCAAAATATTGACAAAGAACAGAAAATTCCCTTGGCAGTTTTTATGAAGTATAAAATCACAACTCACCTCTGCTGAACCAACTGCCACGTCCAATTTGTAAACCTACACACACATTTCATTTCACAGTGAACTAAAGTTTTATCATAAACGCAAACTGTGGCACACACACACACACCCATAAATGTTTATTTTACAATTTTCTTGAATTTGTGTACTCCTATTACTTCTGATTCATCACTGCATTTGATTTTCATCATATACTCTGCTGTATCACATGTGCACAATGAAGCTATGAAACAGTCCTACACTGCGTCTTACGAGCAATTCCTCAGAACTATTGTCCATACTTATTTCTGGATTCTCTGCATGACACTTCAAAGCTAGCTTTCTAGTACAGCAAGTGCAATTTCTGAAGTAGGTAATGTACAAGAGATAAATAAGAGATTCAATAAAATGATAAAACATCAAAACAAAACATCCTTGATATGCCCACAAGCTTGGAACTTGTAACACTTGAAATTTATCAAAATCCAACATCTCAAAAACTACAAAAAAAGTTGGTAAAGGAGCACTATAAACCATATGGTGTTATTCCTATATACTACCCATTAACTTAATACAAAAATTTAATCCTTAATAACAATTTAACATGTCTAAATGAAGTCACCAATTTATTTTTTTAAGTATGTAAAATAATTTTTACAGTGTGTATAATTAATTGTAGGCAACCCATTTGCTTGATGAGTCCATATTTCAAGGCATTTTTCATGAAAGAATTTCCTTCACTTTTTTTCGTAGCACAGAATTAAATGTCTTTTTGAGTACATTTATCATATTCCTATACTTACAAACTGGCTTGTGCTATTAAACTGCCATAAAAACATTTCACCAAAATGGCAAAAACAATTGAATATTAAAACTGCTGCACGAACTTGTCGAATGTGTTACGCTGAGTACACAACGTTGATGCCACTTCTGCTTCTGAAATGTACTTTCAATTCTCCCCCCGTAGCGAGGCAGCTGTGTGCTCCGTTAACAGGAATTTCATTAGGACTGACCGAGAAGACCTTACTGAGGTTTCTGCGGATGAACGGGGCTCTCAATGACCATGCGGTTGACCTCGGGAGGTGCAGGTCTACAAGTTGGGTGTGTTGCGGTCCTAATCGGTGCTTGGCCAACTGTCTTAGTTCTGACAGCACTGGAACTGCTGGCAGAAGGTCAGGGGTTCAGATCAAGGAGGCGAATGGCCGATGTAACACTGGTGCTGGTTTCTTAGGCGGGTTCGCCGGCACAGGGGGGACAGCTCGGGGTACCGAGAAACACCCAGTCTGATAGCCAGTAATATTGTGGAGGGCCACTTCGGTGGCTCGGGCCCACGGTGAGAATGGAGCTCCGGCTGGGGCCTGTGCTCGGGCAGTTTCCTCTAGCGGGTTAGAGTAGACCCTGGGCAATTGCGATCTTAGCCGCCTTCTTCCTCCCAGCACGGTGACCAGGCACGGGGGTAATGATGTGTACAGAAGGTACCTAGGCTACGGGGTCTGTCTGGAATCTGTGGGCTCAGGCACATCTGGATAATGTTCAATATATTCGGTAGGCAAAGGGAACTCCAATATGGCATGGTCTTCCCAGTGGGCCAGCAATGCCCCCTGGCGCCGTTACCGTAGGGGTTCGTCCCCTTTTACCTTCCAGTCAACAAGCAGTAAGGGGGCGACACGATCACTCAAGTCTTACTGTCGGGTTGAGGGTTAGTAACTACACACACAATCTCAGAGGGGAGTACTGTCGTGGTCTTCTCGAGGAGCTAGTCCACTGTCAACCTGCAGAGAGGGGAGCGACACAATCGCCAAGTCTCACCATCAAATGAGGGTACAGACTTTTCTCGTAAAGAACACTAAATCCTCCTCCAATTCTACAATGACTTCTGAGGGGTGGCCGACCATTCGAGTGCTAACCACTCGAGTCAGGCGCACAGCTGAAACCTCTGAGCTTTCCCTCCTCGGGTCTGGGCAGCCGGGAAAGACTCTCTATGCCCTTGCCAAGGGAGTTCCCACCAGGAGAGTAGCGTGACCTGCTAGCAGCCAACACTGGCAAGCACAAGGAGTTTCCTTCCGGACCTGATATGAGAGAGATTCGCGTCGCGGCAAAGCCGTGCGCGAGTCTAATGTACGATAGTGGTATGTAAGGGCAGCTGTGAAAGCAGAAGGCTAACTTGAGAGCAAGTGTCTTTAATGGCAAAATGCCAAACAGACTCCCGACCTATGCCCAGAAAAGCCTGATGTGCCTGGACCATATGGCACGTGACTCAGACTAACAGCGCGGGCGCATGGGGAGCACTGGCCGACTGCATCGGAGCCGTAGCGATAGCTTACTAACAACGCGGCGCTCAGACTGGGGACCTACTCCCAGTCAGTTCTTGAGTAAGCAATAACTGCCGTACATAAGGAAGACAACTGGACAAGTGTCACNATGTGCGTGGACCAAGCGTAAGGTATGGCACGTGACTCAGACTAACAGCGCGGGCGCATGGGGAGCACTGGCCGACTGCATCGGAGCCGTAGCGATAGCTTACTAACAACGCGGCGCTCAGACTGGGGACCTACTCCCAGTCAGTTCTTGAGTAAGCAATAACTGCCGTACATAAGGAAGACAACTGGACAAGTGTCACAGAGTTGAGGCTGGTGAGCTACTCCAGTGAACTGCCCCGAGAATGGCCGGTTCGCGACCTGTATACTGCTCCGAGGGCTGCATCGAGCGAGGGGCGTATGGAGCGGCGAGAGAGGGGGCAGCCATCCCTCCTGCGAGTCGAGAATGCGCGTACGGTACCAGCCGAGCCAGCACAGCCTTGGGCAAGGGGTGGCCCACCCACTGTAGTGGCGAGTGACGGTGGCTTGCCGACTGCCTATTGGCAGGTGGCACAGCACACTTCCAGCGTTGAGGCGTAGAGAGGATGTCGCAGACATGTTAGTGATGGCGTGTAACAGCACATAACAGGGGCAGTGACAGAGGCGCAGGCTACTACGAGCCAAGGACACCGCCTCGTGGCGCGTCAATGTGCTGCCCACGAACGCGAATATGCAAGTGCCGACATTGCACTATAAGTGCACGCTGTCTTAACATTAAATATTCCTCAAAGAATGTGGTGAGTCAAGTTCTACAACATCACTGCAATATGTACAGATCTGTTTGTTTCGCGATTTAATGCTATACATTTCTACTTACCTACTCGCACATGCTTGTAAAGATTGTTGAAAACACAAAAAAAAAAAAAACTACGCAAATTCATAAAAACATAAAATTAGTGAACTTTTCACTTGCTACTAATCTAACTTAATGCAGCACAAAATTTCAATTTAAGTACGGTGAAACACGTCACATTAAGGCAATAGCAGCTTAAGTTACTCTTTGGCAAATTCCTGGTGCTTCTGCAGTTGAATATCTTCAACCTCCACCCCACTTTCTGTCACGTTATACCCACAACCTACTCTCACCTTTCAAACCGCAGATACATATTGTCTCTCTTTACTAACAACAATACAGTACAACTCCTATTTTGCATTATTCTACTGACAAATGCAAAATAGAGTGTAAATGGAGGGTAAAAAATCAGACTTTTTAAAACTTGTTTTGCAGTATTTAATACTAATGTATATCAGTAAACAATACACAGCTGAAATAAAAAATATTTAAAAAATTTAAAGCACTCACTACATTTGTCAGTTTTTATGGCAATACTCTTACAGGATTTTTGTTTTACAGATACTTTAACAAATACGGTAGGTTTATAACTCCTATCAGCATTTTTTAAACAGTAATACTTTTGGCCTTTGTTTACTTCCTTTTTTCCCCACTAAACATTTAAGTTTAATTTGAAACTAAATTACAGAAGACTGCTACTCTCATCTGTACCCCAACGCTACTGTATTTCCAACGTGAAACTATGCTGTATACAGATATTGCACTTTCAGTATCTGAATGGATGAGTTTTCTAAACAAGTCTTCAACATATGAACTTCAAATTTTGTTGACCACACGAATAACAAAAGTGTGAAGGGGAAATGGTGGGCTATGAATAAATAGGTGTATTTAAGGGGAAGATGCAGTTGAAGGAAACGTAAAACTGAGGTTCTACTGTAAACTGCCTTTCCTGTACCAGTTGCAAAATCCCTTAACAATTCCCATATAATTTTCAAGCTAATAAAATCATCTGCAGTATTGATATATTTCCTGGTTTTCCCACCGCTTCTAAGGTAAGTGAAATGATCAAAAACATCACAAGCTCCTGTAACAGAACATTAAAACTCCAACAAACATACACAGTCAGTTAAGCATACTGCAAAAGTTTCTCATGATCAACCATTTTACTCATGAGTGTAGCTTATTAACATGTTCTTTACATATATTGCACTGTCAAAAATGCCAACATATTGCACAAAAGTGAATACGTGAACCGATTTCACATTACAAGTTATATGATACAGCCTTCAGATAATTAGGTTGCGCAACACCAATAGTGATTCATATCGTTCATGTGTAAAGTCATTAGTAGAAAATTTTCAAAGCAAGAGCCTACAAGTGTCTCGCAATATTTCAAAAACACACCTATATTTATTCATCAACCTAAGATTCAATATTAACGACAGGCAAATCAAGAAACTCTACTAAAAGTATTGAAATGGATAGTCAGATTTCTTACTGCCTTTAAAATTTATCATGTACAACTATTGGCGAAATAGATGCAACAAGACTTTGTAAGTACGCTCCCATATGGGAGTAAGTACCTAACAGGAAATAAAGTTTCCAGATATGAAAAAAACTAAACCAGAAGAAATAATTACCAAAGTGAACAAGAATCACCAAGACCGAAATAAAAAAGCAGTTACAGCAGCCGTACCCAAGTAGCAAAAGTGCACACAAAATGACATAACAGAAATCAGTCACCCTAGATCTTACTTTAAATTAAAACAACTTTATTTTAATTCAAAATTACAGTTTGGATGTGGTAGCTGTTTATCAATGGGACACTTCGTAGTTGTTTTAATTTTGCATTCTTTCTCCATATTCTCACATTCAAAATTTAAAGATTAATGCACAACTGTCAAAGAATAACCGAGACTAGAGTGGTACTATACACAGATATAAAATTAAGGGAACACACCATTAAATGAATGAGAGTATGCAATGAGAACATTTAAAAAAACGGTTACAAAATAGGCATTTCATAAATTATGCAACTCTCTGCCTCATTACATTGCATATATTTGTAGTCAAGATAAAGTACGGTAACAAAATTTCACAACACAATAATTTGAAAAATTACTTTTGTAAACTCATTTCAATAAATTTAAAAATTAAAAGAATGCAAACTCCTGATCAAAGCAATAAAAAAAATTTTTTTTGCTACAAAAATTTTTTTTTTTTAAATATAGTTTTAATAATTTACATACGTGGGTTATTCTTTGCAATAGCATTCATTTAAAAAATGACACACAGAAAAATTGTTAAAAAAAACTTTGGAAATTCTATGTTTTTCCTCCTGAAACTGAATTTAAAAAAATGCTTCCCAGGTTATGAGGGAACCAGCAAGAAACATGTGAACAGGCTACACCCAGGCACACAAGTGTTTGGACGGCAACAAGAGGCACCGGTAGCGATAGTGAGCTCACCGTCCCGCTCATGGCCGGAGGTGGCCGTCTGCGTCTGCTTGGTGTACGTCACCATCTCCTTGGGCGGGATGCTGGTGCTCTGAACAGTCACCAAGCTCAGCTGTGGCAGCCTCCTCCTGCTGTAACAGGCATGCCAACCTTCCCCCAACAACCACCACGCACCACAAGTCTGTGTACATCAGTACACGTGTCGACCAACAACACATACGTATGTTTGTTTACTGTACAATAGTTGGTGATCTTGGCTCAAGCCAAGAGTGAAGTGGGGCAGCTCTTAACATCAAATTCTTGAGAGCCTGTGACAATTTGCATCGTAACAGGGGTTTTTTTTTGTTGTAGTTGGGAATACCTGTTTTGTTATTCCTTGTGTCATTGTCCGTAATTAATGTTCTTTGTTTATTCAATCGTTTATCTCTGTTTAATTCTAATATATCCATAAGGCAATTATTAATTCCAATATTTTTAAATTACTTTTAGTAGTTTTAATTTATGTATTTGTAGTTCCGGAAGTCACCGCCTGAATGTGCTGCAGTCTTGTGTTAGCTAGAGCAAGTTTGTCGTGGTGAGCATCTGTACTGAGGCATGGCATGGAACAGCTAGTCGCCGGGTCATGAACGGACTCAGAGTTCTTGCCGAGCGGCACTTGTTACCAGGATTTAGCACGAACGAGCCATTGCCTGGCTAATGATATAAGATTTAGTTTTCATACGGCAGTATGCGGCAACGGGTACCAGACTCATCTGCGATAGTTATGACCAGGCTGTGGCTAACGGCAGTGGTCGGCCACGGTGTACGTTTACCGCGCTCGTGGAACGTGGGTGTGTGTGCCGCAGACAAATATATGATTAACCACGTCGTCAAGCAGTTCAATTAACTGGAAGTTGTCCCCGAGGCAGATGCCTGATGTAACGTGGCTGTTACGTTTATGGCTTTGCTGTTAATTTCGAATCACGTATGTGCCTGGTAATTTAGAAGTTGGGAACTATGAACAGTGAATGGTATTACAAGGGTGTTTCCTTCTGGTGCTGATTTGGGTCTACACGACTACGACAAACGAGGAGACCTTCGATGGTGTTCCTGGGCGAGATTGCCTGATCGAGGCATGGCGCAGAGGCCACGCAGCAATGCCTGTGGGATGATCACATGGAAGCCAGCGGCCTGTAGTTCACGCCTATGCATCAAGTGTTTCCCTTGCTCATCAGAATTACAGGAACTGTTGCGATGCCTCTATATACACGTCCATGATAATAGAGGGCAGTCACTTACATTGTGTGGATGTAATGCAAATAATGGTGAAAATCCGGCTAAGTTCAGCTGCAACAATTTCAGGCTGAGACTCCTTGGTTTGCTTGTAATTAATTAAGTTTGCTTTTAAATAATTGTATTATATAAATTGTTGAATCCACATTGTCTTTATTAAAGGCTTTGACACAAAGGCTATCTTTTTGATTAACCAAAAGCCAGCATCACTTTACACAAAAATTCAAACGGGACCAATCCGAGGTGGAAAAGTAAATGCTAACTTGGTGTTGTGAAGGACGAGGCACTTTTGAGCCCTCTAGCCACTCTGGCAGTCTCAAGCCAATGAGGTTGAAGTGAGAGTGTAGAGCAGTGCTGAAATGCAAGGGCAATGGAAACAGGAGATTCCTGAGAGAATCCGCCAACCAGTGGCATTGTCTGGCACAATTCCCACACATGAAAATTCTGGAGCGACCCCACCAGGAATTAAACCCGGTTCACCTAGGTGGGCGACGAGTATTCTGACCACTACACCACCAAGCTCCCCTCAAGCCAAAGCACTGGGTCAGTCTGCAAGATGGGAGTCAGCAAATGTCTCCATGTGTATTAAATGTAATTTTTTTTAATGTTTTCAAGTTTCAGATAACAAGTTTGTAAAATGGATACCGCAGCATATGTCCATACTGGACACAAATCTGGCTCACAAAATAAAGTACCAGCATACAGAAAAATTTACCATTGCCCCACAATCCCCACTATTTATCATCATTATATCATTGTTTGTTACAATACTTGCAGTTTTGGGCAGAATGTTTTGAAAAATTGTAATTTACAGTGACCTAGCTAGCTACAGACAACGCAGAAACAGGGAGAGACTACGGCTTACCTGCTGGCAGCATTACCCTGCTGGCTGGTGTTGACGAGGCTGCTGTCCGGAGTGTTGTTGTTGCTGTGCTCTGGCGTGAGCGAGGACATGCTCGACAGGCTAGACAGCACCTCCGACACTGGAGCCACCCCGATCGACGACAGGATCTGGTCCAGGTCCTTGCGGTTGTCCTTGTCCACGCCCGCCACCCGCAGTGGCGACTCCTCCACCTGCCATGCCACACGTTACCTGTGCTCTTCCATCTCGCATCAGCCAACATACCAGCCTCACATTCAACTATGTACACATAAAGTTCCCGGCTTCATGTTCTGTCGCTACAGTCATTGAAAAATTTTTGGATGGGAAATATCTAACAGATAATATGGTAAATATATTTTTATTACAATTTTTCATATTTAGCAAATTTTCTATCTAGGTTCATCCGTCCTCGGACGTGAACCAACATTCTCATTCTACATTTAACACCTGTATTTTCCTATCTACAACTGAAGATTTTGTATAAAGTTTTCCAATATCAGTGATCAACCTACTAATTTACAGGGCTAGCCAGAAATCACATTAACTCGTATGGAATACACACAATATTAACCACAGTATTTGACATGAATAAGTTTTTAAAATCAGATTGTGGTTCATTAAAACCTAGCCCAGACAGGCATCTTTCATGAGCAAGGTGATCAAACAACGTTGGCTTACATTAAAAAGCATACCATATTAACGCTGACCATTTTCTCACCACATTTAGGTATGCTTTACGACTGTTTGACAATATCTACATTGAATAATATAGACAAAGCATTTGGCAGTTGAAATACAGATGTTACGTGGTAATATTTTTATTGACATATAGAGGAAGGATACGTAATCAGTACTTGAAAGTAGAACTCTAGCTAAATATATGCATGAATTTACTTTGAATGGACTTACCTGTACCGTAACATGGTGCAAGCATTACTTACATCTTTCTGTTCCTTCTCCCTGCGGCGACGTTCTTTCTCTTCACGAATGGCCTGCAACTTGGCCTTCTTCCTTTCCAATTCCGCCTTGCGATCTGCCATCGTCAATACTGGTTTCCCAACTACACCTGTAAGCACATCAGTTAATACTCATAGAGAAACACCTTGGGTTCAACAAATAGCAGGTGTATTCAATTCATAGGCTCCCAGATAGGTAACCGTTTGCAACCAAAATTTCAATATTTTTTTGCTACTTGAAAAAACAGTAATATGGAAATGTTCGAGATTCTTTTAAAATTCAAACCAAAACAGCTTGGTTTGTGACGTGAAACACCCGTGCCACAATTGTGCCGAGATACGTGTCCAATATGTTCAAGCTGGTCGTGCTGTTGCACACAGAGAAATTACATAACCTACAGTAGGTGAACTTTCGATAGCAGTTGGAACCAAACTATACAATGATAATATCTTAAAGCTGCTAGCTGCATGTTTTACGAGGTCAGGAACAAGTGTATTGCATTTGCATCTCTCTAGCTAATACAAAGGCAGTAACATGGCCAGAGTAACATTACCAACAGAATTGCTTGTTTTGCACAACCTGCATAAAATAATATAACATGTTCCATCTCCTAATATTGTATGAAATCTGCCTTGTACCAATTTTTTAAGTATTCCACACTGTGTAAAAGCAGTTTAAGGGAAATTATGATTATGGACAACAAGGGGCAATTTGAAGGAAACGTCTGAGCAGGATAAAAAAATTTAGAAGGTAATTATCTAGTTGAGGGGCTTTTCTGAAAAACACAATAAAAATTTAAAATTATGATATATTTCTACTCTACTAATGATGCTGAACACGAATATACTAGAGGCATCGCTTTAAAATAAGTGCAACATATTTTAAAAAATTGAACAAGTTTGTGAGATGACTGTTTCTGACAGTTTGTTTACGTTTATGAACGAAACGTTTTATGCCAACAAAAGTTGTTTTAATGAATTCAGCATAGCTTACCTAGTTGATATTGAAGCGGCCGTAGTGTTAAAATAAGTAGAACATATTAAAAAAAACTTGCGAAATATGTTTGTTTGTGTCTATTAACGTCAGAGGAATTATACCAGCCCCCTACCTAGGTGAGTCAATTTACATTCTTTTGGTGTGTTTTACGGTTCCTTTAAATCCCTGCAATCCTACATTCGTATTTTAGTGTAAAACCCAAACATCCTAGGTTAGTGTAAAACCCAAACATCCTAGGTTAGTATAAAACCCAAACATCCTAGGTTAGTGTAAAACCCTACTATCCTAGGTTAGTTTAAAACCCTAACATCATAGGTTAGTGTAAAACCCAACAATCCTAGGTTAGTTTAAAAATGTAAAATAGTGATTCGCCCATCGTGGGGTTAGGTTTTGTTAGGTTAGGTGGGCACATATTACGAAATTAGTCGGACGTTAATGCCCCTAGTATATTCGTGTTCTGCATCATTAGTAGAGTAGAAATATATCATAATTTTAAATTTTTATTGTGTTTTTCAGAAAAGCCCCTAAACTAGATAATTACCGATTGGACTTAAGTTAGTTCTAGGTATCCCAGGTCTGACTTGAGTAACAAAGATTTCTGTAATTATGAACAGGGACACTTTTGAGAGGTATGAAAGTTACACATATGGCTATTACAAAGTTTAGTGTCAAAAAGGCACCAGCACTTAAAAATTAGTTTCATTGAGTCGTTAAAAAAAAATTGATATACTGTACCAGATGTTAAGACATGTTTACTTGATACGATATGTTTTCCTGCTACTATGGAAAATTACACAAACAAAACCAAATCCACAAAAACAAATTGGTGCGGCTATTTCAATACATTTCAACATTAGTACAGATGCAGATTTTGAAGAAATGTGGACCATGGACTCAGGTGAAGTTAGCTTCGAATCTCAGCTTTAAATGGTGACTCTCCGTTCACGTCTGGTAACATCCAACCTCATGGAAAAGTAACTAGGGGCGCATGTTGTACCAAAAACTGCACATATGTTGAGCATTTCAGACAAAAAAATGGCATGTATATACATGAAGCAGCCATGACATAGCAAGAAGAGAATATGCATGTAGGATATTTTTCACCTATTTGTCTAACCTCCGAAAAACTTCAGACTCAGAACATGATGAAGGATTTTTTTCAATTTTTTGTCTAACAGCTGATTAACTTCTGATTCAGAACAATATGGAGATTGTAGCTAACAGGTTTTAAGCCTTCTAAATTCGAAACCTTCCAATGAAGGACGTAGAATTCTCGTTGCTATCGTATCACAACTGGCGTATGTAATGCAAAATGTATCGGACTCATTTATTCTGTGCTCCAATTTTTGTTTAAGTGCCGATAAACTAGCGACTAAAGAACGGCTTGGCGATTTTGGGAGGCAAGTTTACGGTCTTCTAAATTCAAAATCTCCCAACAAAGCAGAAAAACTCACATTGCATTATAATAACAGTCACCCAGTGTAGTAGAATGTGAATAAGATTCATGGTGGCTGTGCTCATGTTTCTGTCGAAGAACAGACAAGCCTGCGACTCAACTTGGCGCTTCTGGGAGACTAGTTTATCTGCTCTAGAACATAATGGAACACATTCGCCATGAATCTGATACATTTTATGCTACACTGGGCATCTGTCATCACAATGCAGTGTGAATTGTTGTGTTTCATTGGAAGGTTTGGATTCTTGAAGGCCGTAAACTTGTCTCCTGGAATCGCCATATCATTGTGAGCCATAAGTTTATCAGTACTTAGACAATAGCAAAATCTGCAGTCATTAAACTTGTATAGTTACTAATTCAAATTTTTTTTAAATATATTAGGACGTGCAGTTTTTGCTTGACACATTTCCTGCAGAGTGGAAAAGTTGCTAGTGATTTTTCTGCAGGTATGTTGGCAGCGTAAGATTGAAGCTGGGATTCGAAGCTAACTTCACTTCATTGGACCACGGTGTATGCAGTCGTGAAATTTTTTAAAATCTGACCATGTGGAATGTTATATCTAAATAGCGTGTGGAAGTTTGAGTGTCCGTGGAGTTGAGTATCATCAAGTTTATGCGCGAGTGTGTCTGATTTTTGAGTTACAACCTTTGTTTGTTTTTGTGAGTACTTAATAGTTTACTGTGTTACCTGTAATTGAACTGGCCATGGACCTAGAGTAGTTTCAGTTTCAACAGTCCTTTACAATCTACAACATGTAATGGTCCTAGGCATTACACTGGGTGCAGTATAATGTTCAGAAGTGTTTATGGCAAGCTACATAGATTGAAGTTGTATGATGATATTATTTGTACATTGACTAATGGTTATTAACTCACAGTGTACCGCTGCAACAACTAATTTGGTTGAATATGCCATTTATTGTTTACTACATTAAGAATGATTGTGTCAATTTCTGTCTCTAGGTTAAGTAGGCCAACTTCTTTTTTTTTTTTTTGTTGCAGATGGTGACAATAGGTTTTCGTATTTTGTTTATTAGAGGTTTGCACCTTTTGGGATTTTGTACCAACCGCCAACTAACATCATAAAAATTAATACCTAAATGCAAATCTGCCCAATTGTTCCCTGGAGCGCGATAGTAAACAAGCAGTGCCTGTCAATTTACCTAACATATACTTATTTACCTATTTCTTACACAGCTGGTAAATCCATGTAAAGCAGGAAAATCTGTGTGCCATTTTACATCTTCTTTAGCTCCTGTTCCAATAAGCAGAGTGCCATAGATTTTGCGTGAATTCACTATATTAAAGCCATTTGGGAGCGTTTCTAAATTTCTTTTGATTATTTTCTATCCAGTTTTTACAACTTTTACCTCACAATTTAGTTTTCACTTGGAAATATACTAATGGACCATGAGATTAAATTTACAACGAAAAGTACAATTTCCTGGCACTGTTTTACAATTTTTAAGATGAGCCCCCTATTCTTCATAATTTGATTATGAATAGCAAGATTAATAGTGCCAATCACGCGATGTTTGAAAACGATCGTAATATTCTTGCGTTGCAGAGTTGCAGTAGCGTAATTTTGCGAACCCGACTTTACAATTACCTATCGCAGGGTTATATCCCGCTTGTCATGTAAAACCCACTCACCACTACCTCAGATGCATTATCAAACGTGCGAAACAAAGAAATGCTGTTCGAATTATTTTGTGATCCTTGCCACTTATACTTAAATTAACTACCAATTATAGTTGATATGCTGGCACAACAAACCAATTGCCTCATACTTGGAATATCGCTATTTTATTCCGACGCGCTTGGCTACTGGTGACATCATAGGCTACATTACTCACAACACCATCATACTTACTCTAAAAATGCAGCTGTAGCAAGAATACGTCAATACATTATAGATCTCACGAATACGTGGAAATTTGACATCTTTTTCTAAACTGCCACTTCCAAAGCCACTTCTTAAACCAACTGTCAACAGGACATACAGCACAGTTCCATTTATTATAGTAGGCTTCTCATTTAACAACGGTGTAGAAGAGGGAGAAGAATCGATTAAACATCGATCAATCGATTAACAAAATAATTAAGTTTATTTATATTCTCGGTTATCAATTCTTCGATTAACCTATTTTGACAAAAAAAATAATAATACGTTGGCACAAAATAATGGAAGAACGTTTCTGGTATACGTAAAATCAAAATTTAGAGTTTGTTTAACATCAATTATACAATCGTTTTAAATTAGCACGAATAGTATAATTTACCAATATAAAAAATTTGAAATTATAAATAATTTATTACCTAACTGTGAATTTATCTTGTATAATGTATGGCAACTTTCCCATTGTTAATTGGTTGGTCGTCTTCATAATATGCTAGACTATGTTGTGCAAAATATATTACATTATGCTGTTATTTTACAAATAATATTGTTTTCTGTTTGAAGTTAGCATTACTAACATTCGAGGAAGGAAAAATCATTCATCCTCCTTGTTGCGTTTGCAAATGATAGATCAGTTCATGCTGTTTTTATCTATTTGAAAATTATGTACTACAGACGCATGACTCGTTGATATACAGAATGGTCCTCCTAACATGGAAACCCACAAAATTCCCGGGATGGTTGAAGATTACGAAATGCTGTTTTCGCTAAATCAAATTACATACGGGAGCAAGTAATATGCCGCAAAGTGACTATTCGTAACACATGTATGGACAAAATTAATTAAACCACATTTGATTTTCCCCCTGGAAACATACATTTCAGCGACATCTGAAAGAGGAATTCAGTGATGGAGCATATACAATGGAAAGTAACACATAAACACCCAGAAATAATGTGCAAATATGACAAGCAGGCCAGAAACATGGGGCAGTGGACCTGTACTCACAGCTGTAAGCAAGCAACACCTGCCGTGACTCACCCTGGCGGAACCGCTTCCTTATAGCAGTGTATTGCTTGCATTAATGGGGTAACAGGCACGGAATGCGATATTGGACAAATGAGAGCACCACAGTGGACGGAAGATGGGCAATGTGAGTACAAATCGGACTTAAATACATTAAATTTTATTGAAATATGAACGTAGTTCAGGAGAGTTGTTTCCTAGTCATTAGTTGTACCGAGTAACGAGTGCGTACACATGCGCAACAAAACTAGAACATACAAACCTATGGGGAAATGCAATCGCATCCATATTACAACAGAGCACAGNGCGTACACATGCGCAACAAAACTAGAACATACAAACCTATGGGGAAATGCAATCGCATCCATATTACAACAGAGCACAGTTATGGTAGAAATACTTCACAATAAGTATTATCACAGTATGTGCTCAATGTGCTTACCATCGGCAGCAATACACATTTGCGAATGCACACGTAGCAGATCACGAGAGACCTTAAGTGTTTCTGGCATAATACTTCTGCAAGATTTCTTTCAGTGTTCCCCACAGGAAAAAATAGAGGTGTGAGAACAGGGAGCAAGCTGGCCATCTTACAACACCACTATGTCCTAACCACCGGTTAGAAAAAGTTTCATTTAACACTTGCCTGGCCACTAAAGTAAAATGCGCAGGACAACCACCATGCTTAAACCTCATATGATGACGTATGTCGAGCACTATGCCTTCGAGAAGTGCCAGCAAGGTTTCTCTGAGGAAGTGGGTGTGTGTAAAGCAGGTATTTGGCCAATTAATGAAGTATGGATTTATGATGTAGTCTCCAACGATTCTACACCACATGTTCCCTTTCCACTGTCACTGGTGCTCCTTGTGCTGGACCCAACACGGATTCTCAGTCGCCTAGTAGTGCATATTTCGTAAATTTACGCACCCATGGTTTGTGAAGGTAGATTCATGGGTGAACAGTATGTTATTCAGAACATTGCTGTCATCCCTTACAGACATCAGAACAAACCTACAAAACTGAGCACACTGCTGGAAATCACCTTCATGTAATGCCTGATGAAGAACCACATGAAATGGATGGCATTTCCATTGGCACAGTATCCGTAACACACTTGTTTTACTTATTCCTACGAAACTGGAAAGTTCTGGCATACCCATGTGAGGGTTTGCATCGACACGTGCCAATACATCGTGTTGATGTGTCTCGTCCGTAGCAGTCTTTCGTTGCACTCGTGTTGTGTAGATCCAAACAACTAGTAACAAGAGACGTGTGCAAATTTTTAATATTGTTTGCCGTATTAGGATACCTTTCACCATACATTTGGATGGCTTGCTTGGCATTTCTGCCACACTCACAGTAAAATAGTGCATTATGTATGTACAGCCACACACTACAATACCAATTGCCATAATAAATTACGGGGCATAGTGCTGCGTTGCTATTACGGAGTGGTCCCACCAGGATTAGTCACAGCACCCCTGCCCTATGCTACCAGTCCTCATAACTTAATAACATTTACACATTATTTCTTGGCATTTCCGAGTTAATTTCCATTGCATATGCTCTATCACTGAATTCCGCTTATCAGATGCTGTTAGAATAAATGTGTTTCTAGGGGAATTATCGTGTGGTTTAATTATTTTTCCATGCACAAGTAACGAATAGTCTGCGGCCCATTACTTGACCAGTTTGTAATTTCATTTTAGTGAAACCCGCATTTCGTGACCTTCAGCCATTCCAGAAAGTTTGGGGGTGTCCACGTTAGGCAGACCATACTGTATAATTAAGCATAAGTAACACGAGTTAGTAGTTCTCATGGAAATGCTTTTAATATTTTTTTGTTGTGCAACAAAATCGTAAAAAATTTAAGTTACCTAAAAAATTAATAACTCTCTTTAAAATTATGGGTCGTGTGTGGTTTTTTTTTTAAGGACTAGCGCATGTTGAGCAGTGGCAAGGTTAACAAGAAACTCGCCAATTAACGCAAGCTAGCTGATCAGATATTAAAAAAAATTGCCACTTTTATTAGAACTTAAGTGCAACTATACGAATTGTTATCATCTTGAAATTAAAGGTTGTTAGATAACGTTTAATTGAGGAAATGTCACTTATTAACTCACTCAAAAAGCGTGAATATTATTCCATGTATTAACTACATATTTATAAAAATCTTCAAATTACCCCTAATGAACTCCGGGCTCATAACCATCCTCTTTGCCTTAGACACAAAACCATTCATTCTAATACTAAGTTATATTGTAAGTAGTAATCGATTCAGTTTAGGACATTACGATACATCGATGCTGAATCAGAAACAGATCGATTAATCATTGATAATCGTTTTTTAAAACGCCCATTCCAAAAATGGAGCAAGAAACGTCAATATTACTTTTTTTTTTCCTTACTTTAGGTTTGTACACGAAAATTAATATACATTCTCAACTTTATAAATATAAATTAAACATTTGCTTAACTAATGTAACACCTTATTTCGTTATTGACGAATTCCAATTGAAATGGCCTCCACTTATCACTTAGCCGCTTGAAAAGTGGGAGGGGGGGGGACGGTATAATTTTTTTAAAAGGGCAGTTTGTTGCTTTACTCTATGTTTAGATATTTTTCTTGTCCTTAAGCAAAATGCCATAGGAATATATTAACATCTTATTTAATATTGTATGTTGCTTGTGTCATGCATTACAAACTGCCAAAATGTTATTGAGTACCATTTTCCTGAATGAACACAGTTGTTCGTCGTAAATTACAATAAATAATTAAATACATAACTCAACACATAAAAAATTTACATTTGTGATGGGTTCTTACAATTGACTGCACTGTATGCGCTAACACACAATGTAACCTGAAAATCACAATGTACATAAAATGGTGCGCATATGCACATTCCAAACGCTCATCAAGCACGCCTGCACACTGAGTTGTCTTTAACCAGGTTTGTTTCCCTTCTTCAATTGCAACTTCCACATCAGTCTCAGTGCTTTTGTCCTTATTTATTTCTCCAGTTTCCTAATCCTAACTCTTTGCAGAGTTGTCATCAATTTTTTTTCCCCTACAAAAACAGGGCGAAAAGAAGGGGGGTTGGGGCATCCCCCCCCCCCAATTTTAACTAGTTGTCAATTGTTTGTACCTCAATGAAGTCATTTTGCAGTCAGTTAGCTATGGGAGCATGTCTGCCAACCTGCCAGCCGCCACAAACTGATCCTACAATTGCACCTCCCTATTGTTGTACATGGGCCCAGTGGCACACCAAGTAGAGGTGTGCAAATTAAGTTAAAAAAGGTGCAATTTAAATTTTTTACGTCTGATAAATTTACATGCTTTTAATAGTTCTCCTTTGAATCAAACCAATTGAAAGACTGTTTTTAAAAACCTGGTTTATTAGTTTTGCTATGCCTGCAGTAAAACTCACAGAAAACTGTTACGGTGAAATAAAGGAAAATGCTGGGAAAACAAATGAAAGATGACTAACTAAACTGGATAAAATCGTACCTATGAGCTACATAAAATAGTTGTGGTGAGAGGGCAGGTATAATGGTCTGTGTTATTGCAAAAAAAATAAAAAATAAATAATGTTTGCTAGAAGATTACTTTGCTGAATTAAAGCAGTGTAATTGCTGGTTGCCAGTCCAGAAGACGGTGGGTTCACATAGATGATGGATAATGAAAGGCACGAGGGAACTCCAAACCCCCCTTCAAGAAGGAACAGTCGGGCAGTCTGCCGCCGGCAGTCGGATATTAATGTACGTGTATCTGAATGGGTTTCCACAGTCAAGCAGTCAGCTGCCTGCAGTCGCAGATCGGTGAACCTAATCTTGGACTGCAGACTGCAAGTTCCTTGTANACAGTCAAGCAGTCAGCTGCCTGCAGTCGCAGATCGGTGAACCTAATCTTGGACTGCAGACTGCAAGTTCCTTGTAGCTAAGCGGAACTCGCCATGCTTGCAAAATCATTTCCCCGACATTTTCTTCCAGAGAGAAAGAAGAAACTTATANTAGCTAAGCGGAACTCGCCATGCTTGCAAAATCATTTCCCCGACATTTTCTTCCAGAGAGAAAGAAGAAACTTATAAATAAACAACACAAATATAACCTTAAAATAAATACTCCAAAATTGTTTGTTGCTATTTATGCTTTTGCAAATAAATAAGGATTCACGTGCAAGAGAATATTTAAATAGCCATTGATATTCATTTTTACCATAGCCAAATTTATATTCGAAAACCTTAAACACAATAAAAAATACAGTTTAAGGTAAATTTAATAGCCAATAAAAACATTTTTAATTCAAACATTTTGTAAGCAAATAAGATTAAAATATGTTATAATAGCTATACCATTTTATAAATTTTTTTCTTTTGAAAACCAAATTTTTTTAAAATTTATTTTGTAAACAACAACAGTTTTATTTACACCAATATTTTGTTGAATGCTCATAGTGAAAGGTACTTTGACGACTACCATCTGCGGACTGCTCATTCTGGAAAGGGCCTACGGGAGTAATCCATCCCTAACCCAAACTGGCATAGTGATATTTTTAAGTTTGTGAAATAGGATGAGGGGAAGATGGGGGAGAGACAGAGAGAGAGAGAGAGAGAAAGAGGCGTGAGACAAGCCTAACAACACACCTGCCCCAATAGGTAACCCTCATGGATGTAATTATTCAGGCTGACAAATGTAACTCGTAAAGTCGCCATGCTGTCAGGATGCCGAACACATTGAGTGCAGCTAGGACCATAGCGCCAATCATCGCTTAACGTGCTACCTGTATACGGTACAGTAGAGAGAAACAAGTTTATGCAACGGGGATCTGTGGTTCAGGAAACATGGTCACTTGCCGGATCCGGTTAGCCTAAAGACAAAAACAGTTTGAGGTTTGGGAATTTCTGGAAAAGGCATTTTGAATTATGTACCCAGTTAGACGCAGCCACACATGAGAAACTGGCGGCTCAAGACATGGTGTCGAGTGTCCGGACGCGTTGTTTCCTCTGTTGTCCTCCGTGCTGCCATGCGACGAGAAGTGAACGGGCACTTCTAACCCTAGATGTGCGTCACCTGGAGCAGGCGTATTAAAGGCTGATCTGCACACCATAAGTGTTGTTGGAGTGTGTTTACTAAAAGGGTGGATGTTTAAGAGGGGTCACACAACCACACATGCTACCAGGCTGAGTCCAGAAATAACACACGGGATCTGTGAACTCGGACGTATATTTTCCTGCAACTTCCTACTACATGAACTTGCCAAAGCTACTCTAGTTACATTAACTCTGGAGACTGCCCTCAAAATGGGCTACACGGGCAAAAGTGTGGTTAACGCGTGGACTTAACTGGAGTATTATGTCCTCTTGGAGGGCTGATCAAAAATGCATTTCTAGGGTACGCAACACAAAATTTTCACCTGCGCTGCACTGGACTGAAATTAAATATGACAAAACAAAGAAGCCAGCGTCACGTGACCGATGCAAGTACAGAGAAATCTGCGCCAGGCAGATACATTGGCGCAAGTGGGATTGCTCTCGCTGTGCATGCGTAGTCGATACATGTAGTCCTCTGCAGCACGGCTGCTGTTAGTGTGGCAGAAGTGCTTTAACGTAATTAAGTACGTTGGGTACCATGGAAAAAATTTGTCTAAAAGATTTAACTGACTTTCAGTGATAGGGCTTCATTAAAACGTTTGTTGCACTTTTTAGAGGGGAATTTGTTACGGAACACAAAAGCATCTTGTTTCACCAACTGTCCAAAAAAAGGTGAGGTGGTGAATGGTGATTACTAAAAAAGAATGCCCACCACATTAACTAAAATATCGTTAGCATTCTGCAACTGCAATATAAACTAAAAACACCTCACACAAATCTAAATATTCAACTAAAACATTGCACCAATGGCATTACACTACAAAAAAAAAAAATGCTATATAGAAATTTGTAATGAACGGCGAAAACCATGCAATGAAATATAACTTTGTTCTTTAAATTGAGTAAATACAATATGTATGTTAACACAATATTAGCTCAATCACACTTTGAACACAGTCACAAACAGTATTTATGCTTATAATATACGATGCTAAGTTTCTTCTTTGCTAACAGAAATATACATTATTAAAATCTCCATTTCTTGTCTGCTGAAAATACATAGTTGTTCTCATTTTAATCACAAATTGTCACCACTTGAACAGTTAGTGAAACAGATGCCTACCCATGTCCATGGGCACGGTATCAACAACACATCATCGAGGAAGCAGGAACACAAGTGTACGCACATCCGGCCAGGCAAAAAAACCAATAGCTGAAAGAGACCTAACTGCTTCAGAGGGTTGCTGATGAAGCCTGAACAACCACGTTACAAAATATTTTATTGGCTCCTGAAAAGGCGAAGGGGGAAACGGAGCTGCAAGGCAGGAAAGACTTGCAACCACTTGCGTCTGGCATGTTTAATTCCAGCTGTGTTTACCTGGTGCAGGTGCAGAGCAGTTTTCCATTGCTCTGAACCTGTACATCGTTGCAGATGCCAGGTTGTCATTTCCACGAGGGGCAGGGGGGGAGATGCAATCCCCGAGCAATGGAAGTAAAAAGGTTTCAGATAATTAACCTTTCGCATGTTAATAAATGGTTACAAGAAGCGAAAGTGCTCGCAGCAGCGATGTGCTGTGCATTCCCCATGCGTCTCGAGTCTCTGACAGTTTGCTGTTGGTATGAGGTGGAGAGATCTCACCCTGTCACACACCCAACTTCTCTGGAACACTGTTCTTTAGCTCTTAAGCAAACACAACATTACAAAAACACCCTCAAATACAATCACAACTACAAAAAAACTTCTAAATTTTCAAATCAAATGTTTTTCATTTAAAGGAAATCGAAGTTATGAAGCAAGACAGGCATATTGAAGTAGGAGAGGTGTCCGTTGTTGGACTAGAGAAGGTGTGATTGAAATAGGCGTTGTGACCGTACAGGTGCTAGTAGCTTCAGAGAACAAGATGCAGAGGAGTTGTAAGCAGTTCGCCCATGTGGTCTTTCCTGGAGCATCTGCTTGTTGAAATTGGAATAGGCCAGGAGCTTTCAGGTTGACAGGTTATGACGAAAAAAGGGGAGGGAGGGAGGTAGGAGGCCGTTTCTTCGTTATGAAAGGGAGAGACACTCCTATCATAATTTTAGAAAACAATATTAATCAAATAAAAACAGCATTTTAGTGGTAACATCGCATGTGACCACTCCACCCCTTTTTCTGGATCTACCAGTGAGTAGATGGCGGTGGTGTTGATTCCATTCCATGCCTTCTACCTATGGAAGTGTCAGCCCTTCCTTATATAGTGTTGGGTCAAAATGAACTAATCATTGAGTAAATTAAATTGTTTAATTCATTCGCTATACAAAATTATCAATTCTTTAGAGTCGCTGAGAGAATGTTAAAGGTAGAGAGGTTAAAAGAACCAGAAAGTTACATTCGTTTGTAAAAAAGAATCTGGGAGTCAAGAGTCATCTAAGCTTTTACAGAAAGCGGGAAGAGAGGGGGAGGAATACGGACAGCATCGTATCTGTCTTTATAGATACCATCTGCATGCGCATTGTGTTGTAACTTAATACTTGGCAATGTCGAGTAGTAGTGTAGAATTTCACAGTTCACCTACCAGTAGACACAATCTCCCGCAAAATTAAAATTCCTTTAGCAATTATGCTAACCAAAAGAATAACAGATAAAGACTATGCAGGTGCCACAAGAGCAGAAAATCAGAAGCAGAGATAACAAATACACGAAATGGAGAGCGAGTCCTTCACTAAAGAACGGAAGTACACGAGCATAAAATGAACAATTCTTCTGAACGATTCGCTTCACTGAACTGATCCAAACAAATTGATTCATCCAACTGAATTGTTCTGCCCATCATTACTTCCTTGTGCTTATAAGTACGTGATGCTGTTCAGAGGCATCACATCAAGTTGGATGTAAACATCAAAGATAGATGGTTCATAAGTTGATTATTTGAATGGACAGAGCTCCGATACATTTAAATGCAGTCCTGAAGTGACCGTAACGAAAACAAGAACATGCATGAGTTCACTCCAGTACTCGCAAGCCATTCAACACGAGGGCATTTACACTGTTCTGGATACAAGTAGGCGGCTCCAGCACTAAGGCCTGCCAGTAGCCTAAGCAGTAGAGTAGGGTGTCCACCCACAGGGAGAACAGGGAAGAGTCAGGGAATTTTCGCCCGAGTCAGGGGAAACGTAGATAATTGCTACTCTTCAAAAATTGTTAGATGTGTGAATATGAGCATACACATTTTAAGATTCCATATTTTAAGTTTGTGAGCTGGCAATAATACATTTTTGCCAAGTAGCATAGGGACTATACATACAAAATAAAGTACAGTATGTGCAGGTTTGTAATGGACATGCGTTCAAAGTCAGTAGTAGGTACAGCAAGAAATATTGCTGGGCTGAATAAAATGTTGGCCCTGCTTGCTTGGTCTCTTACAGTATAATTTAATTCCGACTTCACTGATGGCATATTTGTTCCATCAGCGCTGGAAAAATATGGTATCTGCAGGTTTAAGATGGGTGGTAAGATTCTGCCTGGAAAACAGGGATAAGTTAGGGAATTGTAAAATGGAATAGTGAATAAGATACACTGTAGGAAGACATTATAAGCTAATTAAACTTTTAGACTTTCGAGTCTGAAGGAGTAGGGTCGCACTACTACCCGGGGACAAAAATAAATTGTTCCGTATAAATTAAAACTATTGATGCTACATTATGGTTGGCAGCAAAAAGGTGAAAGCCCGGGAGTGGTTAGACAACACGACCAACCCCTCCCATGCCCAACTGGAGACTGCCATCGTGGTGGCAGCCTGGGATAACACCAAACTGCAAAAACATAAACAACTTTACAAGGAAACAAATGCAGGAGATACAAGGCAATCAAAACATAATTACAGTACATAGAACACTTTCAAAATACAAATGCATAGCAATTTAGCACTTGGGGAAAATAAGTGTTGGCAGTAAGCCAGAGTTGTAACGCAAATTCAATTACAGTAGCGGCCGTTTTTCCATCTCTGGCTGAAATAAAACAAAAACAAAACATGGCTTAACAGAAAAGCCGTCTGTTTTTTTTTTAATTTTATATTGTTCTCTTTATTTCACCAACCAAAGAAACTCGAACATCTCTTTCCTCTGATGTGAAATTTGATGATCTTTTTTTTCCAATTGCATCATCCATTTTTCTGCACAACTACTAACCTCATTCTACTTTTCTCTGGTAGCTACGTATATAAACATTTTTCTATCCGGTTATTGAGTATTATACATTAATAATTACCTGTACTGCCAAATTGTGTGCACAATTTTATGTTCATTGAAATAATGGCTTGTTAAAAGTGGGCAATCTATGGTATAGAGCAGTGTTTCTTAACCTGGGGTCCGCGGACCCCTGGGAGTCCGCGAGCATATGTATGGGGGCCTGCAGTCTCATCTCTGGACCATTTAACAATAATAAATAAATACCACCAAAAGTCTTGTAATCGCTATGCTTACTTAGCACGGCGAACGTGCGCCAGCTGGCGCAGGGGTCCTTGAAAATTGTGCTTGATTTCCTAAGGGTCTGCGACTGAAAAAGGTTAGGAAACGCTGGTATAGAGGAAGGTTTAATAAAAAATCAAAATTTGACAAACCATCAACTTAACAGCCGTCAAAGTGATATCGACAAACGTTGGTGAAATTAGCCATTTAATGTCCTGACATAAGGTGGAACAATATTGCTACAAAAAAATTGTATTATAAAATGTTATTTGCAAGTAAAACTTTCTAAGAATAGTACAAAAAGAGAAAAAGTTTCACACAATAACTGCACAATCAGTTTAATTTAAAAATATAAAAATTACATTATCAAAAATTATGTTAAATAAATATACCGTATTCACTCGAAAATAAGACGACCCACATATTATGAGATCATGTTTCAAGAAAAATAATTTACTCACAATTTTAATTTTCTTGCTTAGAAAGTCACTGCATGGAATCACAAAAAAATAATAAGCTCAATCACTTTTAATTTTTTTTTTGCTTAAATTGCTGCATAAAATTAAAATACTAATGACTGAGATTAATGTTATACATGTACACTATAATAAATGTTAGTATTAATTTTTTTTTAGACATTAAAAAAATACTATATATGGCCTATTATTTTAACTCTTTACTTTCAAAAAATATTTTCGGATTACTGTTTAAAAACCTTTTGTTTTGTATACCATGTTATAAAAAAAACATGACCATAGACTAAAATAACAATATGAACGAAGACAGTAAACACTTGAAAGAAAAATGTACAGATAGTGTCACCCTTATGGAACCAAAACCATGAATCATTTACTGCAGGTCGTTGGTAGTTTGGAATACAGCCATTGTATGAAAGTGTAAAAAGTGCACACCTTGTAAAGTTCCGCCTTTGTTACGTTTACATTATATTTACAATATTATTTCTGCCTCACAGTTGGGCGCCATGTTGTATTGTTCCCGCGGGCTAGTTACGATATATTAATGCAGCCGCACAGGTGGGCGCCATATTGTAAAGTTCCGCCCGTTAACCTCGTTAAGCTAATATTTCGAATAATGCAGGCTCACATATGGGCGCCATCTTGTAACGTTCGGCACTTGTTACTGCTGACTGTTTTTGATGCCACGGCTTGCTCAGAGGTAGAAACACGAGACTCAGTTAATTGAACACTAGTTACTTAAGAAAAAAGTTCCATATTAGTTTGATACATATTTTATTTATCTTTTGAATGACACAGTTCACCTACGAATGTCCAGTATGCAGAGTACGAACCTTTACCATTAAATATACTATTGCAGATAACAGTGCCACAGTCGTTTACTTAATGATGTTCTTAAAAAACTGACCCGAAGAAACTTAAAATGTGGCTACCTCCCACACCGGCTGAGAATTGATATATTAAAGTCTAATTGCCGATGTGGGGGTTCTAGTCCTGCCCGAACGCGGCCTAGGGTAGCATTGCATGATACTTCTCGACTGCGCTGACCTGCCCTCACGGGCGACGTGAAGTAACTCTTCCTAACGACTGACTTGAAAGAGACTGCTCCTAGGGCGACAGACAGATGCCTTTTTTGTGCTGCCTATCACCCCCCTCTCCTGAGATAAGCGCCTGGCATCTGCCAGCAGCGTCATCTAAAACTGCACGTGTCCCGCTCTCAACAAGTTATCGATACTGCGTTGTCAAGAGAAACGAACCTCTCGTACAACAAAAACTTGTTGACATTGCCTGAAAATGTGCTGGAGGAACTAAAACTGTCGACGCATTCAACATCCAGATAAACTAACCTCTCGTTTCGTATAAAATTTGTTGACTCATTAAAACTGCGCCGAAGGAACTAAAACCTGTCAACGTTGCCTGATCCACAGAAACGAACTAATCTAATTCATGCTGACGCTTCCCCAAAAAACCAAAGTTCGAAACGAAAACTGTAACCAGGACTCCTGATAATACGTAACACGCAGACATCCTCCTGATAATCTACAAACGCACACGTCTGCCGGATAAACTATCACGGGAACCGAGCCACCACGGCTTTAAACTTGAACCCGATAAAAATATTACGAAGCTTTCCAAAGCTTCAAACACACAAAAGAATTTTACACCCGTGTNCGAAAGAATTTTACACCAGAGTCCCAAAAAATTATGAATATTGTGTAATTACAACCTGTTTTCATACCATGTTATCTAGGAGTTTCATGTTGTGAATTCGAAATGACAGCAGTCAGTTAATGCTATAACCACAATGTAAATGGGGATGTTTAAATATTGAATTATATTTAGCATTATCATCAACTGTGTGTCTCTTTATTTATATGAAAAATATATGCATTTACATGTGATGCCATTGGCAGCCGAATGAGTATGTAAACATTGCGTGTTATTGTAGGTTGAAACAGTTTGCTGTCGATTGTAGGACCACCCCCATTTTTTTTAATACAGTTCAAAGTGAAAACTATCATCTTATTTTCTGGTGAATACAGTATGCACAATACATTTACATCCACGATTGTCTTTTTCAGCGCTACACAAAAACACAATGAAGGCACAACCCATCACCTACAGCTCTACACAACAACACAATGAAGGCACAACCCATCACCTACAGCTCTTCAACTTGTTCAATGAACTCTTGCAGTATGTTGTTTTCAATGGGGATGGTGAGAATTTCGATTCCATCAATGCCTCGTCGCGACTTCACGAGGTGGTGGTCCAAAAATTCTGACAACTGTGCACGGAGAGCAAGGTCAGAACTGACTAAAAGGTTCTCGCGGCAGGCTCGATACAGGTCTCTGAATGCGAAACCTGCGGACAAACACTGTGTAAGGTGCAAGATGCAGATTGACAGAAACATTTTATCTCGTTTGACGTACATGCTGCATTTTTTTGGCAAGGGAGAAAAGCACATAGCGGTGGAAATTAATGAGAAGAATTTTTCCAGGTACAGTTCAACCAGCAAAACATTAAGTAGTCTATTTGCAGTTTCTTCATACTTTTTTTAATCATACCTTTGAAAAACCACACTACGTACGACGTGTTTAGTTGTTTCTTAAATATGCCATGTATCTCAAATGTTTTATAATTGTGTTATCACAAAAGTACCTTATTTTTTGGTTAAATTGAGCTTTTCCTTATAACTTATCTATAAATTACAATATACCATTTATAATTAATATGATTAAATACAGAGAGGAAATAGATGTGTTGGTAATGCCTAGTAAGAAATACAGGATGATTCTAAAATCATGGCACAAACATTGACGGGTGGTAGAGCTCACTAAAGTAAACAATTATTTTTTAGGAATATATGGGCGGAAGTGACGCGTTGAGGCACAAAAACATAACACATTAACGGAAACATAAAATGTTCATTAGCAGCATACCTAACGAGTGATTCCGTACAGAAAATGTTAAAACAGTAGCTGGAAATGCATCCACCAACAGTCACGCATGCCTGGCGACCTCTACATATGGTGTAATTGGCTGACAATGGTGGCGATAGTTGAGGGCAATCAAATGGTGCGCCAGTGACCTATTGCATCAGTGAACAAAGCATTTGCGCTTGAGCGTTCGGCCGTGATGGGTGATTTTACGAATAGCGAAAAGGCAGACTTGCATCTAATGTACGGTGCTGCTAATGGTAACGACAAGAGCAGCGCTACGGCTGTATCAGGAACGCTTTCCACGTAGACGCATGCCGAACCACAAAATGTTTGAGCGATAACATCGGCAAGTTTGTGAAAATGGTTCATTTATCGCCAGTACTGATGGAAGGGGTCGATCGAGGACTGTACGACAACTACACCTTGAAGAAGTTATCTTGGACCATGTGGTGTAGTGCTTTATACATACATGTTGTGTAGTCTGTGACGTCTATTGCTATTATTTATTATTTTTTGTCACAATGTACGAATTAAGAGTGACAGCGTAATAAAATCAACAACAGGTTTTTTCGGAAGTGGAAAATTACATAAATAGGACTAAATGTAGGGCAGTGAGAAGTAAGCGAAAACAATATGTGTTGAAAATTTATTTCATTTGCATTATCTATTAGTATTACTTGTGCATGTGTGCATAATGTACTGTATACCGACCTCGTATGACTTAGTGAGCACAGTTGATACTTATACTTTTCGGCAATCCTACAGAAAATTTTTGTTCAATCAACGCAGTAAAAAATTAATTTTAAGTTCTGCAAAACCGGATTTTTTTTAGCATTATTTACATAGGAATTTTGTCAGGACCACAGAAAATGTTCAGTGGACACTGACTTTCAGTCCAACCGTGTTCGATGGTTCGGGTTTCCACCGTACATTGTTTTGTCATCAGGAAGGAAAAAATTCTTCCTGCAATATTTTCAGAAAAATTTGTTCACATCTACAGGTTGTTCCAACTAAAGTATAAGCTGGGTTGTGTGTAAAGCTTCATATGTATAGGCTGTTCATGGAAAAGTGAGCACTTTTGAGGCCCTAGTTACTTTTTCCTTTCAGACATATTTTTATCCTTTACTCACCTTTTTAAACTAAATATTGCCAAGCAGGTGAAAACAAACTGTGTATATTTCACTGCACTTGCAAGTTAATGTCTAAGGATAAAATAAAGTATATTTATTGACTATTATTCCAAATGAGAGGTCTTACAAAATTGATCACTTTACCATGAATTGCCATATCACTGCTTCACACGAGCAATTATGAATTTATTATTAGATGAATGGAATCTTACAGTGGAAATTTTGGTATTTCTCCTTGTTCTCTAATTTAAAATTTTATTTCATTAGCTACAGATATATATTATTTGTGTCAGATATTACGAATCTGCCCCAGTAGTGGTAATCACCTCACCATGCGATGAGACAAAAGTACAAATTTAAGTGACGCATATTTGCAAGTTCAGAAATAAAAGCAAGTATTAACTTTTTCACTGAAACGAGTGGCTACGGCAGTGATTTGTTGCCATTGAAATGTGATGTAAACATGGAACATTTTGCATTATGTATGTTACTGGGGTAAAATTATTAAAAATGGTTGCAAACTAAAAATAATATGAATTTACAGAGCACACTGAATTTATCTTCATTACATTATGAAAAGTAGACAGAATGCACAAATACTTACAGCGGCTGACCAGTTAGCATGCTCGCCTCCCACCAAGGTGAACCGGGCTCAACCACTGGCCCGGTCAGTGCCAGATTTTCGCAAGTGAGAATTGTGCCAGGTGATGCAGCTTGCAGCTGGCCGGCGGATTTTCTCTGGAATCTCCTGTTTCCCCCACTCTTTCATCCCGGTACTGCTCCATACTCACCTCGCTTCACCGTCATCTGCTCTCAAGACCTAGCTGTTAAGAGCCGCCCAAATCTCTTCACTCACTCAATAAGTGCTCACAGGGGCGATACTCGTAGATAGACACACACAAACAAAAGTTAGATGAACCCACTTTCCACGCGGATGCGCTGTCGCGCAACGCTTCGCTGACTATACCAGCTTCATCAGGCGGCGAGCAGTGGCAGCAATCACTCAAATACAGGGACTATCACATCCTTGAACTAACCAGATATAAACTACAAAAAATAATATTATATGAACTAATTAAATTGTGTACCATATAAAACAGATTTTAAAATATTTAACCCATACATTTTACAGATGTTAATGAGTTTCTCATTCACCTGTGTAGCTGGCATCAGACTTGTGGGTCAGGTGATGTCTCACTATAAGGAGAAAAATCTCTCTCGCATTGTTTGTAAGTGAGCGGAAAACATTCCTCAAGGACGACAGGGCTAGCGATCCTGTTTGCTGCCCCAGCAGCGATGTCTCGAATGACGTTTCAGCCACGTATGGTAACAGCGTCGTCGCATCCCACCAACGGAAGTTGAAAGCGCTCAACTTTCTTTGGTCCCAAACTGCAGGAGCATTAGATGAAACATGCCTTTAGCACATAACAAACAATGTTAAGTTTATTCTCCTTTATTTACATAAAAAAAGGTAGACTATCATCAAATAAAATATACATATGCTGGCTTATAGCTATACTGATGCCTAAACAAATACTATACTATACTCAGAATTCTCTAATATAAGGTACTAGGTAGTTCTACTTTCACTGGGTAATTACAGTTTATAGTTTATACCATTTTCTTCGTGTCTGTGTATATGTACATGTATGTGTAACTGAAGCATCATTCATACAGCACACGGTTCGTACCAACACCTCAATCGTAGAGACAAATTTTTAGAAGAAAAAAAAAATTACTGCAACAAAAATTTATTAAAAAACAACATTTAAAAACAATACAGGTTGCACTGATTCTACTCTAACGCATCACATGGTAAAAACAAAACAAAACAAATCCAGCAGAAATTCTTTGAAATTTATTGTTGCATTCGAGCGAGATTATTGGCCTGTCAGCTGTTCCACAGTGCAGCCTCTGCTGGTGCAGTTCTCTTTTCTGTGCTGTACTTGCCTGCCAAGTTACAAATGCATATGCATCGCGGCAGCTGTGCCAGCCAATGTCGACGATGGTGTACGCCTTAAGAGGAAAAAATAACGCAGCCTTTTACCCTCCTTTTCCTCACCTGTTCCACCCATCTTGTTCTTGTTAAGGCCACTTTTGTTTTACACAGAAATACTGTTCTGGGCTAGTTGGTATTTACCACATTTTCATCACTGCATATTTACCAATTGAAATAATTTTACTTTTAATAAATGGATCTTTTATTCTTCTGCAATAATATGTTTTAAAATATAATTTGCCACTGATTGTACATTTATTTAAAACTGCAACAGTATTGCTTTTTTTTAATAATATTTTTTACATCTGTTAGGTGTATACACTGTGGTGGGTGGAACAGCTTGTTTTGGTCTCAGAGGGGTTGGTGGTAGGGAGGAAATAACCCTTGGTGTGGAGAAGCACCCTGGTAAACATCCGGTGTGATCCTTGGTCCAACGACTATGGCTGGTTTTCTGCCTACAATTGCATCCCTCTCCCATGCTGCATCCTCTCAAAACTTAATATACACTAAGGTTTTTTCAAGCCCCGCATCCTGACCACCAGACTCAAGAAGGGTTCTCTGGGCTTTATGACCTTATGCCCCCCCGCACCCCCCAGATGATGAGGCATAAAGTAGACCAGTAAGAGAGTACAAGATAAAAGGTGTTCGTGACGAATTGCACGTTCTGCAGGACGTGGGGGTATGCCTTAACGGGCCTTCTGGAGAGCTGACCTCTCTCCAGGGCTGGTGCCCTGATGGGCTCAGAGCACCTTCCTGGGTATTCTGGTAAAGTGGATTGTTGCTGCACACCATGGTCCCCAAGATGGTTCACTAACTCGTAGCCCTATTAATTCTACCTCAATCCCCCCACTGACGTTAACCCAAAAGGTGCAGGATAGTCGCACCGCCAAGTGAACCGCCGGCAGAGCAGACAGGAGCCCTTTCACCCTGTCCTCAGTGAAGAACGACAAAGCAAGATGTGCGCTGTATGTAATCACTGTTTTCGGAACTTCGTGGAGGTCCACCAAAACAGTCTGACAGGCATAGGGAAGAGGGGTTTGCACATTGCCTTCCCTACAAAACAGGAGATAACGGGTTGAAAATTCAGAAGAATAGCTGACAAAGTAGAAAAAGGAAATCCTGAGTTTTGTGTGCTTGTTCATTCACCAGTAATTAGAACACGACATATTTCAGCCTGTACCCAGATGGTTGCCTGAAGGGCAGAACCTAAGTTGCCAAGTGATGTAATTTGCGGTAGATGTGGGTTGTACTGGGGCAAGAGTAACCTCTACAGCAAAGGCTTGTAGCCGGCGCAGAAGATACCAACGCGTGGCATTGAAGCAGTTGTACATTGCAGTGCAGTGGATTAAAAGAGTGTGAACACTAACTGACAGTGAGTATGCCGGGATGTGGCCGGGAGACCGGCCAGTGACAGACAAACTGAGGCAGTGGCTCAAAGCCCCTTGTATATGTTCCGGTCAGGGACGAGTAAGGGGAGCAAGGCACAGCGGAGAGAGCCGACACCACCCCTCTGTGCGGCCAGGCTGCGAGGTCACAACCTCTGGCGGCACATAGCTGAGGGGCGGAGAGATGCACTTCCACACAGTGCGCGCGTGGCAGCTGAGCAGGACTGGATAATGGTAACAATTACCTAATGAGATGCAGACCCAGCGGCGTGTAACAGTGTTACGGTTATGCCATGGAGGAGATGCAGCTGTGGTGGGGGTTATAATGGAACATGACATCACCTGTTGCACGGCACATCAATGAAAACAACAAAAAATGCCACATTTCTTGCCGTATCACAGCTGTTGTGTTAGGCGTACACTCGATGTTGAGGTCTGCTTTTTCGTTAATTTTAACTTCCTCAGTAGTCTTTTTTGCATAACTGAGGTGTCATTTTATTGTGAACACATTACCGCTGCTGCCATATCTTTGCGGGGTGGCAGCAGGGAGGTTTGGGTGTGGTTTCGAGCGGTATCCGCGGCTCGCCTAGGGGCAAACTCTTGCATGCCCGCAACTGCTTCTCAGTGGTTTTACAAGTGGCGGGGGCGACTACATGACATCCTATCATTACGTGGTTGCTGGCCTTGGAGGCGGACAGTCGGGATTCCCTCGGGGGCACGTGATGATGTAGAGTCGATAATAATGAGTATGAAGAGTCATGTGTCAATTTTCCTGTCAGACGTGTGAACATGACTTTACATACCCAGTTAGCAAAATGTACTGCTTGGACATAATTTTCGTGTGAACGCACGGATCGAAGTTCGGGCTTATTGGTTCATACAAACAACTTGGACATGCAAATTTTGGAGGAACCTTGAGTGTATGTAAAATCGAGGTTTGCCTATGCATGTGCTTGTCTATAAAAAGTTTGAACCCTTGCATCAAAATTCACCGAACTCAGTACTCACTATAGAACGTAGTAAAGACACCCAACATTTGCAGTTTTCAGTCATGTCAGATAGTTATTTACAAAATGGTTATCTTTAAAAAATTTGGGTGCTAACAACATATCTCAGGAACCATTTAACAGATGTGAACCAAAACTGTTTTGCTAGCAGCACACAATATCTCCACAGACTTCATAGAATTATTAGAAGTGGGATGAATCCAGATTTTGGTACCAAATTGAACTAGAACTTAACCTAGAATATTTTTATTGAACCAAAATTAAACAGAACATTTAAAACTGTCCATGAACTGAACGCGAACTGAACTATGCTGTAATTCATTGAACTCGAACTGAAGACGAACTGACCTTTAAAAAATGCCTTGCCCTCATATTATGCTTTCATAGTTCAGCCCTTAATTGTTCGAGGATATAACAAAAAACAAACATGTAAGACTAACTTAACATTTCCATCTATAATAGAAAGAGCTAAGATTTTATGGTGTTATTTAATGAAAATTTCATAACTAGAAATTGTAGATTTCATCTTTATTGTCATACAATATTAACTGTGTGCATCAAACACATACTTGCCGAATTCAGTTGCAATGATTTCGAGCTGTTATTATTAGAAAAAAAGTTTTAGCTCAACTTGATTTTAAAATTTTAGTATTTTGGTGTAATTGCTCTTATTTTTATGTATTCTGAGTATTGTTAACAGTAGTTTGTACTTACCTACACATGTCCATGTAAACATTTTTAATACTTAACATTTATACAGCTACATAAACAAGAGTGACCATATATATATATATGTGTGATTTTGTTTTTATAGTTCAAATATATATATATATATATATATATATATATTTAAACTAAAAAAACAAAATCACATTTTACAGTTTAATTTTTTTCTAACACTGATGTTAAATTTTTCGGACAATGTGGATTTTCATTTGATTATTACCTTGCAAAACTATTTTGAATATAAATTTATAGAAAAAATTCTTTCTTCGAAACAAAATTGTTATATTTACTTTTTCAATTTTGCCAGCCTTGTTTAACCTACACAGCTCAGCACCTCTTTGTTCAAGCTTATAAGACAAACAAACATGTATAACCACAGTGACAATTTCCCCTCTAATTGTTTAAACATTTAACATAAACAATATACAACCTTAACAGTTCGGTAATTTTTATTGTATTGCATCCCGTTTTTGTTATTTTACAATGACTTTGAGGTGAAGTAAGTTTGTTTCAAAGTTCATTAATAATTTCGTTTCTGACAAATATTTGAACTGAACACGAACTCGTGTCAATTTTTCAAACTGAACTAGAACCGATCTTTTACATGGCAATCAATTTCGAACCGAACCAAACGTACAGTAAAGTTCAGGTTCGGTTTGAAATTCAAACATTCGACCCATCTCTAAAAATTATCTCTTCAATCCACTATTATGAACGATACTGTCATCTGAGATTTTCCAACACATCTCATGAATTACTCAACCAATTCAATCAAGTTTACAAGAAAGTAGTACTATGGAGGGCTACGCAAGTTTGTATGATTTTAAGTACATAAAACATTTTCAAAACTGCAGCATCGTGAATATTTCAGGTATTTCATATCTAGCAAGCCATGGCAACTTTCTAAAGTCAGTAGCATAATGCTCTCCTTGCCCAAACGGCTGGAAACTTCATGGGTGACGCTAAATCAATTTACATATCATGTGATAAATAGTGACCTGAATATTTTGTGAATTAATTTATTGTCCAGGCTAAACTTAAAGAAATTGTGCAACTGTAGTCTTTTTCCATTGGGCAGCAATAAATTACACAAGCCCTGGAAGCCAATGAGGTAATAACAACCAGTTTGAAAGTAGACTGTCAAATTGCCGACCAAAAGTCTAAGAGAAGCAGTCAATGAACAAACATGGTTCAGACAAGTGCATACAGACCTAGTAAATCCAGCCTACTGCCAGACGAATTCGCAAGATTTCTAAGTCTACAGTCATGACCACAAACACAGAGTATAATGAATTCAGCTTACTCAAAGGAGCATTGATATGATCCATCGACGCCAGCAAGTGTATGTTTCTGACGGCTGCGAGCCTGGCCAGAACGTCTTGTGTTTTGTTGGTCCGCAACGCTGGGCCATCCAGATTGTGAATTATCAGGTACAGAGAGGGGTCGTCATCTGACTGGAACTCCTTCTCTATGAGACTCAGACAATCCACAGTGGTTCCTGACCAATCCAAATCAAGGACATCTTTCACAATCGAGTCCAATATCTGAAATAGAAAAATTACTGTATATGCGTACAGAAAAATATATTTCAGAATTTAAAGAGCAGTCATTATATAATATATACGGATAGTTTCAAAAAATATGACACGGCTTACAGGAAGTAGCATGTGATACAAGAAGGTTAAAAAAAGTTAACGAACATATGGCCTATTCAGCAACCCCTCCGCGTAGTCACCCTCCAAAGTCAAAGGGACTCGCTACAGCGGACGGAGTATACATTCCGAGTGCAGGCGATGCTGAAGTACCCTGCAGCAGTAAGCCGACCAGACCAGTCGTGTTTGCTCAGAAGGTAATAGTTGACGTGTGACGCTTATTTGACATAGATATAAGCACGACTTCGCCTCATCTGTACGTATCATCATGTTACCCCAGGCGAGGTTTGAACCCTGAAATGACTTGCTACGAAACCCTACCAGAACGCTCCTAATTGCAAGGGCACCCACGGACACGTCAGCCACGATCGTTCGCCCATTTGTGAGACATCACGCCACCCCCCTCACGTGTGATTGAGGTTATCCAAGAAGTGCCTAAGTTCACGCAACCAAGGCAACCCCGCATTGCAGAGGCACATAGTTCAGCCACAGGCCGAGGGATTGCGCTAGAGAGCAAAGCTTGGTCCAGGAGGAGGAGCTCACTGCCCACACCCCAGATGATCCTGCGGGCAGGAAGAATATATGGCTGTGCAACGCCGAGGAACGTCAGTTGTTCTCCTGGGTTCACCTCCAGCAGCTCGCTTCACCACCTCGTGTGCTAGGGTTCTCTTCTGACCCCAACGTCTTTGCAACCTACCAGAAGCTCTTCAAGACCTGCACCAGCAGCCCCCCCTCCCCCCCAGGAAGTCTTCGAACCCCTTGAACAGCCTACTCTTCTGGTAACTGCTACCACACTACCCTTCTGGTAGTGACCCTCAAAGTCCCATCTGGACAATAGCATTAAGATAGTTAGGGAAAGTTGTTTTTATAGCTGCCTAGCCACATCTGCTCTTGTTCCAATTAGACCCAGGTCCCAGTCACCTGGTTTGCGTAGTTTACTTCCGTTCAGTTCCTGATTAGTTGGGAGGTAGTACGGGCCACCGTGTCTATTCCTCATGGAATAAACATGTTTTCTCTCAAACCTCAGAGTGCTAATTCTAGGGTGACTGTGATTTTATCCTCTGTGGATGTCAGCTAACCAGGATAAAGCAGGAGACTGCATCTTTGACAAACTAATTACCGAACATGGAGAAAGACTGTTGGCTCCCTTAACCGGGCACACGTACGTTGTAAAACACACCCAGTCGATGGCCACCCGTACTGTGAACCTGGTGCGCAGTAAGGCAGAGCCACAACCACTAGCAACACAATTCAAGGGCTGTCAGTCAGCTAGTCTAGCCGATTCACTCCATCCACGCACTGAACTGACGCCGGAAGGAGTGACAGACTGGTTCTGGAGGACTGCTCACCTTTGGACATACACCCAATGTCATTGTTGGACTTCCAAGGTAAACCTACTGCTCCAACCATCGCGCTGAATTGTCGCCGGTTGGAGTAATTGGGTACGACTCAGCCTTGGCTTGGTTCTACACCTAGCTAAGGAACATCGTCGCCTGCTCTACTCTCGTGAGACCGATATTTGCACCTACCTGTATGCCGTACACCCAAAGCAGCAGTACAAAGTGGCAGGAAAGGAAGGCAGATGCGGCCTCCAAAGCAAACAGGAGCTGTAACCCAGTCTCAACTGCACTTTGCAGCATAACCCCCTGGGAACGAGCTCAAGCCGCCCGCCATCTGGAGAGGCCTCACCTTCCAGCTCCCTCCCACTCATTTCAGCGCCCGATCAAGACCGTTGGCGACCACACACCTGATTGTCACATACTTCCATCAGGAACGGCCCGTTTCACTAGGGATCGCGAATCCCTGGTTCCAGTGTCGCCAGATCAGCAGTCCTCCCCAGACTCACCGCAGCACTGTCAGCCGCAGCACCACCATTGCCCCAGGTTGGAGCACTTGTTAGAGTGAACTCCAGTAGCAGCAGCCACCCTGGGCCACCTCCAACACAGGTAAACCCGTGGCTGTGTGTCACCCAGTACACAGGACCGCTAAACTCACGTTTGAATTTGTACCATGCCGTCAAGTCACACGCCCTGTTATATACCAGCCGGGGCCCGGTCAGCTAGCCAAATCACCAGTGTCTCTGACCGACACGTCAAAACCTTGCCCGACCATGATGTCGCCATAAGCCACCTGACATCACGCGTCATAGTGATAGATGTGTTGTATCACGAGGTACGTGCAACCGCAGTGAAATGGAATACACTTATGCAGAGAAGATGGACATGATCCTAATGTACCTAATGTATGGGTACGCTAACTGTACTGTGCGGCGGCGAGACATTTGTACATGAACACATTTTCAAATCGATAACACCCGAACGACAAGACATTTCATCATCTTTGTGTTCATGGAAACAATAAACAACCACAACGTGCCAACCACGATGAGTTTGAGAGAGTGCAATCATCCATTGCAAGACGTCTGCAGGGTGTGTTGATGCCCATGGTACACACTTTGAACATTGCCTGTAGAAAGCCACATACACTGGGCAGTGTACCTGTCATGCATACTCCGCCCGTCGTAGCAAGTCCCCTAGTTTTGGAGGGTGATTACGCAGAGGGGAAGCTGAATAACCCAAAAGTTTGCCAATGTTTTTTTTCTTCATATATTACGCACTGCTTGTCCTGTAAGCAATACCCATCTTTTTGAAACTACCTGCATATTTCCATTATTGTGTGCAACTCCTTGTTCGATAGATAGAGTTTCCACTATATACTGCTCAATATCAGAAGAACTACTTGTGGAACAGAGAGGTTTCAGTTGACACTACAGATGGAGGTTTGAATGTTGGCAACAGGAATGTGAGGTGAAGATGAAGGAACAGCGGTATGCAAGGACAGCAGAAACGGAAGCACCCTGAGAAAACCAGCTGATCAACAGCAACGTCCTCCAAGTTTCTCACATGCAATGAGTGACCCCGCCAGGAATCAAACCCTGTTCATCTTGGTGGAAGGTAAGTGGTACAACTACTACACCACCGCGAGCCCCAACAGAACTTATACTTCCACGACCCTGCTGGTCAGTTAATGAGTCATTATCGTGAAAATACAGCATTATAAATAGTGTAAATTCTAATGTTCTCACTTAACTACACAAGGATAATGTTAACATAAAATGTCCGCAAACAAAAAAATATTGTGCAAAAAGTATGAAAGGCATGGGCCAAATATGCATAATAATACACAGCAGTAAAATGCACGCATTCTCGTTTCCTGAATGGCTTTAACAAATACTGAAATGTATCATTTTAATTCTGTATCAATATCCTTATTTACAATATACCATACCGTTTCTACTCGAAGGCAGGAATTTAATATCTTGATCACAGATAATGATAAATGAATACACCAAAATGCAGACAGTTTGTCAGCCAGTGTCATATTTTTTTCTGTCTCCCTGTTTAACATTCAGTATTTTCCTTTACTCGACCGATCTTATCTAACACTTTTCCCACAATTCATTCTTTCCTTACAAATTACTTCCTGTGCAATTTATTTTTATTTCTGTTTACTCCCCACCATTCATTTAAATATTTTTTTAACTTTCTGCCAATAAGTCATGATGATTATAAAATAAAATCACAATTATATTTGAAGTCAGGGATGACAAATCTCAATTTTAATTGGTTAAAAGTAACAAAAAAAAAAAAATCTGGCAATTACAACAAATCTTTTAAAACCATGTAAGGTAGAGGAAAAATAAACAGTATTTAACAACACATATACAGAGGAACCGCGTTAAAGCGATAGTCGCCAATGGCAAAATAAATTATAGCTATAGCGAGTTATCGTTATAACACAATTTACTGTGTGTAATGTACGGTGTTGCCCTTCCGACCAGGAGGTTCTTACGGGCTGCCCTTGTAGATCCTATGTTTAAAGAATGCTGTAAACTATGCATATGAAGTGTATGTAATGATCAGCAGACGCGCGCGACGTGTCTTCCTCGTTCTTTCTTCTTCCCCTACCCCAAATTTTCGGGTTGCGGGATTGAGTTAGTTGCCTACCAATGAGCGCGCTACTTCACTCCTTCTCTCTCTCTCTTTCACCTACCTCTTCTTCTCCTGTCTCTCCCCCTCCCCC
>NQII01001918.1:298529-324882 GCA_002778355.1 Clitarchus hookeri | reverse complement strand
ACCTGTCACGCCTCAAAGTAGAGCTTCCACATGATTAAGTTTCCTCTCAACTCCCTTTCACATTCATGTTGCCGATCGATAAATTCCTCCAAACCTTCTTTGTTTCCGTGTAAGGCAGATGATAGCCAGCCTCTCAGGTTGAAAAGAAAGAGGCGATAATGTTTTTTAGGGGTGACATTTAAACACGGCAAAAAAAAAAAACCAGCAAGTCGCATAATAGAAAAATAAAGCCGGCCCGCAGCAGTTGTTAGTAGTTATTAACTGTCTTTTAACGACCGTAGGGTACCTTTCATCTTACAGCACATTACAATTTTTTTTTTCAAGCTTCCTTTCTCAAAACAAATTATTGTTTTCAAGTATTATTGAAAGAATTATAACTAAACAAACTGTTTTAAATCATTAATTACGCGCCCTCAGCGTCTTTTCGCGACTTAAAATATTTTAAAACCAAGTTTCCAAACAAACATTTACTCGCTCGGCAGAGTGACACACCCACGAGGAAATAAGCGTAACTGAACCAAATCAACCTCTCAACATTCAAAATAACATACTAGCAAATTTCAATAGTATTTCTAACGAAAACATCATCTTAAAATCACTCGTGAAATCATTCTTTAAATACCAGTTACTTAAAATTACAGTTTATGGAAAACTAATTTTTAAATTTCAAAACTTTTCTCGGGTCATGCCTTCACGATTTACGACATTTTTATAACAAACTCTAGCATTTAAAATCCATTTTTTATACTTTTAAAACCGGCAATATTACTTTTAAAACCTGCAATATTCAAATTCCCATTTTTGCACAACAAATATCACCGAATTTGAAATAACTTTTTTCAATTACAAAACTTTTTCCAGGTCACGCCCTTACGATCTAAGACAACTTTATAACAAACTTTGGAATTTAAAATTTGTTTTTAATAATATAACAAACTTGCAATATTCAAAATTTCCATTTTATTTAACAACTAAACTAAAGTAGTCAGCCACCTAGATAGTAGAGCATAACAAGAGCGGCAGGCTGCTGGCATCTTGCCGCCACCATTCCCCTCCCCCTTCGCCACTTTTTCCAACGTACCCCTCTTTTCTTGGCCTCGACTAGCTCTACTCCCATTCGTACCTCTCCCCTCCACTATAACACTATAATACCATCTTCCTTATCCCTCACAACACTCGCCCGCTCCTCTTACACTAGCTCCGGCCGACGCGAGTGTCGCCACACAGACTAACAAAGGCTGGCTCCCGCGTGGCAAGTGGGCGAATGTAACTTGCAATACGATGTGTTTAAACATTTTAAAAATATGATTTTACAAATGTTCCTATTGCTATAGCGAAAGGCTTCATTGACAGATTTTAGTTATAAACAAAGTTAAGTACCTTTCAAATTATAGGGAAAATGACAGTGAATTTAAAAACTATCGCAATAGCAGATGTGTCGCTATAGGCCATACTCGTTATAGCGCGGTTCCACTGTACGTAAAAATCTGTAGAGTTAAAACTACAGTAATTTGGACAATAATTTCACTACACTATTTTTCAGATGTAACAGATTACTTATCTTCATAAGAGATACCCACCCACTCTCTATATTTTTAGAAGCCACCATTAAAATTTAATAGCCAACAAATTCTTCACCTCTTTAATAGTAAGACTCGGAAAGAATCCATTGACAACCAACACAGTCTCCTGACTCAGGTACATTTCTTGGAACTTCAACAGCAAGTTTCTTTTGGAGCCAACGCCATACAACATCAAGCTGAAACCTTCCCTAAAAGTGATAAGGAAATATTAGTCTAACTGTACTAACTTAAAACTGATACTGAACATAAAACTAGACATTTTCCTTGAACAGGCTAGAAGTACAAAAATGTTAACTTTGAAGATTTACACCCAAAAACTATTATTCAGAAGAAAAAAAAAGCAGAGATCAGTTTTGGTTTACATTGATTCATGTACAATTATCAGATAAAGCAAGAAATTATCATTTGACTGGAAATCATCTATGAGATTTGGCTAATCCAGAGTGGTCCTTGACCAAAATAACTCAAGAGCATCTTTCACAATTTACAATAATTTCTGAAATAAAATCATTACTGTTCATGTAAGACGAAAACTAATTACTGAACTCAACACACACAGGTCTATACTACGAAACTCTACTGTACAAAAGATACAAGAACAAATAGCTAGGTAGTACATAATCTAACATAAATTTTATAAAAAAATATTTTCTAGCAAATTTAATTACTTCTATTCCTAATTTTAATTTTTAGGTAAGGTTACCCACTGTACACATATTACCAATACCCATTTTGATAAAAACTTACCTGTTAACCAAAACAGAATGATTACATTACGCACAATCAGATTCATTAAATATATATTATGTAACTAATTTGAAACAAATTTTCATTGGTGGATGTTGATCTTAAAAGTAAGGCATACTTTAAAGAACTATGATAAAAATATGGAGTTTTAAATATTATGTCTTCTTAACTACGAAGTGCACAGGACAGCCTTACGCTCCACATGTACATATGGCTAACAGGATGTCTACGATACAAGACAACAATAATATTTGTTCTGTAAAAACTTAAAAATGTTAACACCTGGCTAGTAGTGGCACGTACCTTAACCAGATAATCCACTTTGAAAAGTTGGCGCAGTGGTCCGAGCTCAGGTTGTGCAAACGCTCCTTGTGGCGGTCCGTTACTTGGCCCAGCAGTTCTCGCACCTGGTCCTGGGCTAAACGAGGATTCTTTAGACGACGTAACGTGTGGTTCGACGTTAGAGACTTGGAACTCATCGCATGGAAGTAGTCGTCCGTTTCTGGAATCTACGGAAAAATGGAGACTTCCAGATAAAACCCAGTTACAAGCTGTTCATGGTTAGTTGAGAACTTTTGAAAAAAAAAAACCTTTGAAAAATATCACTGCCCCTATCTGCATATATTTTAACGAGCACACTGACTGGCATGCACCCTGTAAAGTTGGTAACGATGGGGAAAAAGTAGTTCCATGTCTAGACGTTGAATTAAAAGTATGTTTTCCATTGTCTTACTGGATATAAGAGTAGGAATTACCAAAATGTGTAAAATATTTACTTTTCTAATAATTTTACAGTTTCACTTGGCGGACGCGTGAATAAAGCAATAAGGTCCATAATGTGGTGGAAGAACATACAAAGTGCTTACAAGTAGATCTTAAGCAAGGCTTTCAAAGAAGCTCAGTTTACTGTGAACAGCCTTTAAGAATAGTTATAGTGCGCCAAAGATGAGGCCATCTACTTCAGCGAGGGAAACAATTATATACCTATACACACACCTTCCTCCCCTTCCTCTTTCCTCGATATAGTCCATTCCTGGTTATTTCCAACTTTTCCGAAACCCTGCTAAAGTCTACTTCCAGGCTATTCCACTGCCTGTAGGAAATAAAGCTTAACTGAGTCTAGAAACTTGCACCAAAGAACAATGCACTGCATTCGTCCGCACTCAATCTCATCATATTTTGTATGAGAACAATTTCTTACTAGTCATTACCAACACACCTATTTTCTCCCTGATTTGTATGTAATAATTATAAATGAAACATTAAAACTTACAAGTAAAACGTTAAGTCAAAGTTTAATTTAACCAAAAATTAGAAACTTTTATGCTAAAAAAAATAGCAAAATGCTTGAGATACATGGCATATTTATAAAACGACCAAATTCGTCATACAAGGAGTCATTTTTCAAAGGTTTTATTCAAAAAGCACGAATTAACTGTGAATAAACTACACCTCTGCAATCACTGCCACCAAGGACCCTAAAATTGAGGTCGACAAACTTCTTCAATGAAAGAGGAATTGGAAGCACCCTAAAAACTCCACAACGCAACTGCCTGAGATGAGATATTATAAGAAAATACAAAAGCAAAATAACTGTGTTTAAAATTTTTTTTTAAATTAATTATAAAACAGAATTGGAAATGTTAGGTTGCAATGTTTATGAAGTAGTTTTCTTATAGTATGCACATCAGTCACACAGTAGCTTAATTTGCAGTGTCTACAGCAAAAATATGTTATGGCAGGCAGCACATGGACTTGGAACAAAGTCAGCCTATTCTATTGTTACCACTTGCCTCAGTGATGTCCCTGATATGTATCACCTTGGTGATGCAGCCAACGTGCTTCTCAGAATCCTGAGCACCACACTCTGTGCAAGGGTGCGTGGACAATACAATCCTGTACGGTAAGGCTCACGAGTGTAGCCACTCAAACATCGAAAACACCCTTATGACATGCCCAGCTTCTGTGAGAGGATGTGCAGACAGAGATGGTTTCATGGACAAGAAGGAACCACTTCCAGATCCCCCATGGGCATTCTGTGGGTGTGGATGACTGACTCACCACAAAGCCAACTGTATCTCAGTCATTTAAAACCAAGCACCACGCCCGGCCTCTGTGCAAGGGAGTGCAAACACGAGGGTTTCATGGGCAGAGGGTACTGCCTCCAGAACCGTTGCGAGTGATAAGGGTGTGCAGTGGAGCGGAGAGATTTGGGCGGCTCTTAACATGGAGGTCGTAAGAGCAGTTGAGGGTGAAACGAGGTGAGTATGGAGCAGCACCGGAATGCAAGGGTGGGAGAGATGGGAGATCCCAGAGAAAACCAGCTGACCAGACACATTGTCCGGTATGATTCCCACTTGCTAAAATCCGGGAGCAACCCCGCCAGGAATCAAACCTCGTTAGTCGAGGTGGGAGGCGAGTAGTCTAACCACTACACCACCATGGCCTCATAAGAGAGCGCAGATGACTGGCTCACTACCGCCAATCATGTCTTGAAGTCAGAGATCCTTCCTATCCTAACCAATCTGAATCCTACCTTCGCCAATGCACCGCAGTAAAAGAGGGGGTTGGCAATTTGTGAGGTGGCCCCACACAGAGTAAAGAAAGATGCTGCGTGGTCAACAAGGTATTGGGGGATGAGACTCGAATAAGAATCAAAGACTGGGAGACTCAATGCTTGTCCGTTGGAGCTGCCTCATCAATAGTGAATATGTTTTGACAGAAAATAAACTGGGTGAAGGAGCCGAAGACAAAGTAATGATGCAGTAAATTTATAATCTGCATGCTAGTTACTTCACCCCCACTAAAACAATACTACACAATCATTTTGTGTTTAGAGTATAAGAATCTTAAGTTCAATAATCAAGTTTTCTTTCAATTTGTCCATCTTCGTTACACTTTAATATAATTTTAAAATCTGTTTACGTGCAGGATAAATTTGGCAATGTGGGGAAAAATTAATTTTTGTTACACTGCAACAACTCTGCAATAATCTGTGCAGTTAAAATTTAAAATAAGTAAATAAATAAAACTACGCAAGAACTTTTTTGCTTACATACTTACATACAACAAGTCTAAGGTGCCATTAAATTATAAAGGTGGACTAAGACTTACGATAAAGCAGCGCAAAAGCTTTTCATTTCACTTGGCAAATTGTATTAAAAAAAAAGGATAATATCCACATATCATGCAGTTGACACAGTGACTCACAAAATGTAAACCCTTCCGCTTCCTTGCACTTTGCCTGGGTGTGCGAGTGGTCTTGAGGTCTGGCGAGTTCTTACAAGACTCTGGTGTCTTGCAAAGCTCCGGCGGCATATTGCTGCGAGATACTGGAGTGTCACTGTCGCTACTGTCAGTTGTTTCGTCAGTAGAGTTGACCTCGCAGCTACTCTCATCCACAGATATGTCACTATCATCATTCAGTAATTCTTTCTCTGCCATTTCCGATATAACTGTAAGTAAAATAAAAACTATCATGTAATCACCAACTTTATTTTTGTCGATGCAACAATCAAAAAAGTATTCAAAATTGCAATCTTTAAATTCCCTACATCTGTAAACTGTGAAGTACACCATTACATTGTTCTTCCATTTTATTTGAGTGTCAAGTAGCTCACGAATGCACCTATTAAGAGCCATGTTTGCATACAAGGTTTCAATTTTACGTTCAAAAGGCATCTATCTTGTTTAAAAAATCTTAAAACTATGTTGTATAGCTAGAGTGCAGTCCAGACGTTCCTGGGTCAAGTCTCGTCAGACCTGACACCCCCTCCAGCGAGTTTATACGCTCTGGAGGGAATGGGTTAGCTGACTTAGTTGGCCCAGATGCTTCGTCGTGTGTCTTTCTCGTGGTTGGGGCTCTATCGTGCGTGCGCCCCGGGTACCTTCATGTACCTGGTCCACAGGATGGGTGGCCATCTACTTTGCGGTGTGCGTGACGTACGTGCAGTCCTGGTCAGGGACTGCCCGCATTCCTACTCTACGTCGGAAACTGTTGCCAATTGACGGTTCCCTGCCGCTCCCTTCTAGGGTAACGCTTACTAGGTTGGGTTAAATGCACACATTCACTTCAGAGCACGGAAAGACGGAAGTTAGCTAGAATGTGTTTTACTCGCTAGAGAATAGAACACGGTGACTCGCACTACCTCCTACCCTTACACACACTATGTGTTCAACGAACGTTGTAATACAGCAAGACAGGTGAAGGGGTCTGTCGGCTTGATAAGCCTGCCTTGAAGACAAGATGATTACATAGCCGAGAAAACAACTGAACCCTAATTGTGGCTTGCATTCCTAAAGGGACCGGAGTACCACGTGTGGTGTACGTGTTGGGTGTGGTGAACTTGACGGCAAGTGCCAGGGGTAGCAATGACTCTTTGGCTGCTCTGGTAGAGAAGGCGTCGGTGAAGGAAACTGGTAGAACTCTGGAAGCCCTAGGGTTGTTAGTAGAGAGCCTTAGCCCGACTGATGCTAAGGCAAGATACGTGAACAACTGGCAGTGTTGGCTCCTCAGGGAGGTGGAGTTGGCAGAGAGTCTTAGCACTAGATGGTGCTAGGACGAGCTGCCTCGCTTTAACTGACTTTTCCGCCGGGCACCTGGCGTTATATTCCTGCCGGCTGGGGGGTTCCTTCGTGTCTCTAGCGCTTCGGTTGTCACCCCTTGAGTTTGGGTCGGACTGTGACACTGCTGTCATCTCTTGGCGGGGTGGCGGCAGGGTGGTTTGGCAGCTGTGCGGGCAGTATCTGCTGCTTGTTTAGGGGAAAACTCTTGCATGCTGGCTGCTGTTTCTTATCGAGTTTACAAGCGCCAGGGGCAATGACATGACTTACTTTCACTACGTTGGCGCTGGCCTTGGAGGTGGCCTGTCGAGGTTCGACTCCTTCTGGGAACATGATGCGCACGTGATGATGCGAAGTCGAAAAGAATAGTTTATAGGAAGCATCATGTGTCCAATTTAGTGCTAGTCTTATAAAAATTAGGTAGGTATATGTAATCACTCCTATGAACTTTAAGATTAACTTGCATCTACATATAATCCAAACTATTTCAAGCAAAATTATGTTTCNGTAATCACTCCTATGAACTTTAAGATTAACTTGCATCTACATATAATCCAAACTATTTCAAGCAAAATTATGTTTCGGTTAATAGTTTTACCCACTTCTGTATGTTCTCCTGTCAGTACTGTGATGTCTGAAATTCTCTAGACAGAACTATGAAATCTAAACAACTCAACATCTGAACATAAACTCTATAACTATAAAGTACTGAAATGCTTGTCGAGACACACTGAATTTCATATGAATGAATATTTTAAAAGAACTAAGTGAATAAGAGTCCTATATTGTGTAGTAGTGGTATACATTCATATGAAACCTGGCCAAAAGTACGAGTGTTGATGCACGTTGTATTTGTTTTGTTGTAATGTTGATAACTGATTATCTCACGTTGTAGTATATCATGGGAATAGCCGGTGCCTAGACACACCAATCTCTACCGAACTCCACCATGGCCTGTTTCAAACTGTTTTGCAAAAAACCGCTACAACATAATGTGCAATTTCAACCAAACTACTAATCACAAAACTTTTATATCCATCCAGTCAGATTTAAAAACACAAACAACTCAACATCATCAATGATATAGTAGATACCNGTAATCACTCCTATGAACTTTAAGATTAACTTGCATCTACATATAATCCAAACTATTTCAAGCAAAATTATGTTTCAGTAAATAGTTTTACCCACTTCTGTATGTTCTCCTGTCAGTACTGTGATGTCTGAAATTCTCTAGACAGAACTATGAAATCTAAACAACTCAACATAAACTCTATAACTATAAAGTACTGAAATGCTTGTCGAGACACACTGAATTTCATATGAATGAATATTTTAAAAGAACTAAGTGAGTAAGAGTCCTATATTGTGTAGTAGTGGTATACATTCATATGAAACCTGGGCCAAAAGTACGAGTGTTGATGCACGTTGTATTTGTTTTGTTGTAATGTTGATAACTGATTATCTGACGTTGTAGTATATCATGGGAATAGCCGGTGCCTAGACACACCAATCTCTACCGAACTCCACCATGGCCTGTTTCAAACTGTTTCGCAAAAAACCGCTACAACATAATGTGCAATTTCAACCAAATTACTAATTACAAAACTTTTATATCCATCCAGTCAGATTTAAAAACACAAACAACTCAACATCATCAATGATATAGTAGATACCTNACAAAACTTTTATATCCATCCAGTCAGATTTAAAAACACAAACAACTCAACATCATCAATGATATAGTAGATACCTAATGCACACAGACATGTGTAATTTAGTCACAAAACTAACTGAAGTTAGAGTTTAAGTCAGTGTGTGAAAAATTTAACTAGGTTAAGTTAAAAGTTAGTGCTTAAAAACTGATTAAAAGTTAGTTGGTAAAATATCTAAGTAAATAAGTTAAGTCAACAAGCCACTTTATGTTTAATGCAAAATATATTAATTTAGAAAAAAAAAAAAAAAAAAGAGGCACCTTTTAATATTTTAGCAAAGACAAATAAACACCAAACCACGATGTGTTGTATTTATTTCACTCTTCTGCAGATAAGAAAAGATAGAAATAGACTGAGTTTTCAGTCTCAGATAAAGTATTACAAAGATGTGCTTTTGAATATATTCCAATTTCTCATATCTTTACCGTAACAACATAAAACTTTGGCTTGTACATAAAATTAACTTTTAACTTAACTTGGAAATACAGTCAACTCCCGATTTACCGGGTTACGACTTAACCGTGGAGCCACCAGTTCAAAGCCAAATATTGAACAACCGCCACCAGCCGCGCGCTGCTGCTATTAATAACCCATGCGCACGCTGTTAATTACCAGGCTGCAGTCGTGTGATGCGGTAATGATTTATTTTAATATTAAAAGTGTTTGGGTACTATATTTACACACCTTTCAACAGTGAATATGTGTGAAACTTAGAAGTATTAGGAATTCGAGGAAATTGTCAGCAACACATTTTCATTCATAATAATACAATATTTCACGATTAAAGCTGGCATCCGTTAGTCAAAAAGGCGAGATCTTGTAGTTCACAGTCATTCGTACATGCAGAGGCTATTTATAAATTAGCTGTTGCACCGAGTAAGACTGGATGACAAAATATCACATTAACATAAATATAATTTGCCACAAGAATGACTCCTATGTAAACAACACGTCACGTGTGGTTTTAATAAATAAATAAATAAATAACGTTTATTTTCACTTTGTTGCTAAGTGGGAGAGGAGTTAAAACAAAGAAAATTGTGAGCCTGCCTTGAAAAGGCTTGGCAATTGCAGGTCGAATCCACATTATTAGCAAGCAGAATCGCTTCATATGGAAATATGTTACGTTAAAATATTTATAGAGCTAGCAGAAAATTTAAAACTCTTGAGAATTTGTTTGCACATTTGCACTTTCCACATGAAAAACGTGTCATTTCATGGGACCGTGGTTTTCTAAGCGAGCCGCGCGCACTGGCTGATAGATGGCAGCACAGTTGCCTATTTCGCTGCTGTGTCATATAAGTGCATCTAGCATGTCCTTTTAAAAGTGAATTTTTCATCTTGTGTGGGCTCAAAATAACTCGGGGTTTGAAATACATTACGTCAAATTAACGCAAAAATATTTGAAAAACACTCTGCAATAGATGTCCGGCCTCTTCAATTAATATGAAGCACGCGCGAGGCGATGTTAGCAACAAGCACTAACTACGGCCTATGATGAAGACATAAACGAAGCTAAACTATCGCATACAGTGTTCCATTTCGTTTAAACATCTACACATTATTCTAGAACGAAGTTTAATTTATTACAAAAATAACAGCTGTTTTGTAATAATATAAAATAAAATACATAGACATTTTGTTTACGATCTTCCTGCCCGCATATTTCTCGTATGTCTGTTGTGCTAATGTACGCTGTCAAAATAACCAAGGAGAAATTTTATTACAATCGTTCTCGCATCAGCTGATACAGAATTTTGTGTATGTCATGATGTTAGTGTCATTTATGATGCCACACACTGGCTGTCAAAAAATTGAATTCCTGTATGATTATATTAGTTGTTTACATAACCTATGTGTACAGTATGTACGCCTAAAATAAACATCCCCCCCCCCCCAGCTTTAACCATGAAATAGGTTATCTGTGAACCCTTAGCCAGTCATTACCCCAGAAAATCGAGCATTCACTATAAGTTAATTTTCTGAAAAATAACTAACTAGCTCAGATGCTAGTTATCTGGTTGTAAAACTAAACAGATCAGTTAAAAATATTGCTAATAACTAAATTTTTAACTTAACTTTGTTAAAAAGTGCATACCAATGTCTGAATACACAGTATACAGAAGTACACCACCACAAACATTTTGAGTTACATACAGCTTATGAAAGCATTTTCAAATAGAGAATAAATTCAAACTTAACTCTATCATAATACAAACTTACCATGATTTTTATCAAAGATATTTCATCCTGTACACAAACATCACTTCTTGAATAAAATTTAATAATATTTATTATAAATAATATTTAATATGGNATATTTCATCCTGTACACAAACATCACTTCTTGAATAAAATTTAATAATATTTATTATAAATAATATTTAATATGGTATGCGTACTTTGATGACTGCCTGGAATTACCTCTTAAACTACAATTGTCCTGAAATCCAACTTACGCTTCTTAATTTTAGGTCGTAGTGAGTACGGTGTGTTGTTTACACGGTTGACCTCCACATGAACTCTATGTGGCGTGTGTGGGGTGCACGGTGTGCAAGGCGTGCCATGCTTGGATCTGGGAGTGCCGTGAGTCGACTTGGGTGTGCCAAGAGTTGACTTTGGCACGCCTTTCTTCTTGGATTTGGGCGTGGCTTCCAAAGTCTTGGGGGTGCATGGGCTGTCACCAGCTGCACTCAACACCCTTCGATGTTTTGGTGTCTTGGGACTTGGCGTGCAAGAAAGGGCGACGGACTGCTGTGCTTTCCGAGCCATTGCGTCGTTCTTCTTCGGCGTCTTGAACCCGCAAATGTTCTGCCCTGATATGTTTCCTTCATCAGACAGAACTGGCAAAAAAAAATTAATTAAATTTCACAATCCATTAAAATTTTTACAATCACCAAACACTAAAAGTTTAATCAAATGAAAATAACTTTATCACAAAAACATCTACTGTCATTGAAATATGTCAAGAAGATCATTCATCATACCACACATGCTATTTTTTTGTAAACAGATGTGTTCTATAAACATGAGCAGTGAAGTACGTATTGTACACACTTTTGCCCATTTCTCTATTCACTTAATAATTCCCCACATTCATGGAGCAAATTTTTTTTAATGTGTTAATTTAAAACTTATTGCACAAACTCAGGTATAATGTTCCAATGAAAATTACTATATATTAAGGAAAGAAACTGGCAGTTTTAGCAATATTCATCACTGAAGGGGAAAAAAAATAGAAAATATGGATTTATTTTAAAAATCATTCAACCAATGGTTTGTCAACTAATGAAAACATAATGGCAACAACTTCAAGGCCTTGCCACGAGCTTCGAGCAACTAACAGAGTGAACATAACTAAACCGATATTTACAATGCTATGAACATGCACGTAGATGGTCTGGGTTTCTCAGATCACCTTAAAAAGTTTACATGCAATCCATCACTCAACAGAGATTACAATACGCTGCTTAACAGGGAAGTAAAGCCGCCATCTTGGATTTAGATACCATATTCCTCAATTACTTATATTTCCAGATTCAAGATTTAATAACTAATATTGTTAAAGCACAGGAATCATCTTAACAGTTATTTTGAATTATAAATTATTTTTCACTCATTTCACAGATGTAAACCATTATTAAAGGTTCTCTCGTTATATGAGAGATCCGCATGGGAAAACATGGGCGTACTAAAACTGTACAAACACAGAAAGTTTTATAAGTAGTCCTCTCTTGTCACGTCAATCTTCTATTTTTAATGTCAGGTCACAAAGTTTGATTACAAAGATTTCTAAAATAACATTCAAGATGGAGGGGTATTATCACCTTAATAGTAAGGTCTTTAGCGCAGGTGACGGTGAAATGAGGTGGAAATGGAGAAGTGGCGAAATGCAAGGGCAGGGTAAACAGGTGTAGGGTTCCCAGAAGTACAGATTTACCCAGAACAATTACGATTTTGCTCATTTTGTTCCACGTACTGTTCTTGCTCATAACAATACACTCAATGTTCCAATTTTTAAGACTAACTGCACAACCTAGCAAAAATTAATGTGATTACAAATTAGTGATCATAGCATCCTTTGAAGAAATGTGTATTCTTATCAAAAGCACTCTTGGCATTCAAATCATTTGATTATCACAGTCCCAAAACGAATTTTCATGAACAAAAATTGAACGTAATCTACAAGTATTTTCAAAATATGTACAATTTTGCCCTGTTTAGTTCATGTATTAGCATGAAAGTTTGGATTATTAAATGTGCCTCTGTTAAACATGTGTAATGTTAATTAAGGATGAGTTGAAAAAGCAATGTCGCCAACACATGCACTGATTTTACTTTCCAAATATATGGCAACTCTAAATGGGTGTGCCCCGAGAAAACCAGTCGGCCAATTGCCCCACCAGGAATCGAACCCGGTCGGCCTTGCACGGAGACAAGTAACCCGACTAGTACGTCACCCCTGGTCCTGCTAACAAATACAGTATGCATCAATATCATAACATACTACTATTTAACATCTTGTGAACTGTGAATATGATAGATAAAATATAAATTTTAATTTAAGTATCTGTCTAATTTTCTGAGAGCCAAAAGAGAAGTATGATTGTCTATTACCAATAAATGAGACACACAGTTTGTTTAGCTACCTTTTTCTAAGGTATATTTTGCATAAAATCACCTATTTATACTAAAATAATGTCATAAAGGTGATTAAAAAAAAAAAAACAAATTTCAACATAAGCACGAGGTCAAGTTCAAATATTTATATTGCTTAAAAAAACGTCTGTGGCTCCATTTTTATCTACAAAAATATGCTAATGCATTTGGTAATTTTCTATTTGGTTTAAAAAAAAAATATATATATATATATATANACGTCTGTGGCTCCATTTTTATCTACAAAAATATGCTAATGCATTTGGTAATTTTCTATTTGGTTTAAAAAAAAAATATATATATATATATATAACATCTGCTAATTTCTCATTGCTATCTGCAACCTCACCAGCTCTAAGTGACATACAGCTGGTATAATACAGTCAAATATTAAAAATATTAAACCAGTTTACAAACAAATGCAAGTGCTGCGTAAGTCCTACAGTTTTCTATGAAAAGAAAAAGCTTGGTTGACATATCAGGTGTGTCCTACAGTTTCCGGAGGAATATCACTCCTGCCAACCCACACACCAGCAAAACTAACTCAGGGTGTCCACTGAAATTCCCTGACTTTTCCCTCAGTATTTTCAGGACCAAAACCTTCTAATACCATATTCGTCCACCGCTGACAGAGCAAATATGCTATCAGTGAAGAAGAACTAAATTACACTGAAACCGACCACGCAAGCCAGGCAAACATTTTACTATTCAGCCCTACGATAATCCTTGCGATGCATGCTACTGACTTCACACGAGTGCCTGTTACAAACACACCACACTTAGTTTTGTACCTATAGGCTCTACGTCACTTGGCAAAGATGTATTACTGTCAGCTCACAAACTTACAAACTTAAATTCATAATGCATCTGATTACAATTACATGGTCATGTATTCGCACAACTGACAACTTACGCAGAGTAGCAATTATTTACATTTTCCCTGACGCACGTGAAAATTCCGNACAAACTTAAATTCATAATGCATCTGATTACAATTACATGATCATGTATTCGCACAACTGACAACTTACGCAGAGTAGCAATTATTTACATTTTCCCTGACGCACGTGAAAATTCCGTGACATTTTCCCCGACTTTTCCCTGCCACGTGAAATTCCCTGACTTTTCCCAGTTTCCCCTGTGGGTTGACACCCTGAAATTTAACACTGCATTTTGTTAGCAGGAATTACAGCAGAATCCATTACAAAATGTTTGCACTACAAAAACCTGTTGGTACAGTGCTTCATTTTCTCTGGTTTAACCCCCACCTTGCAACTATTAGAGAGATATAAGTTATGCACTGTTAACAGTAAACTGAGCACTTGTGAAAGCCATGCTTAAGATCTACTTGTATGCACATTGTGTATTCTTCCACCACACGTGAAATTAACACTGCCAGGAGCTTCATCTCTTTATTCACGAGTCAGTCAAATAAAACTGCAATAATTATTACAAATGTTAATATTTTACGAATTTCTTAATTATTACACTAATGTATATCACAAGAAAAATAAATCAGAATAAATAATTTTAGTATTTAAAATATTTACCTAACACTTTTAATGCAACATTTTGAGATGGAACTAGGTACTTTCCTCCCGTTGTTGCCAACTTAATGGGCACACGCCTGTCAGTGTGCCCAATAAAATATGTGCAGGTAGAGGCAGTAGCATTTTTCAAACATTGATTTTAAAACTGCTCGTTTAGCCATAAAAAGCTTCTACCACATTTTTGTTTCAAAATAAATATTTTTTAACAGGAACAGATTTCACAGAGAGACAGACATAAGCTCGCACAGGACTCCAGACATTATCTATAACTTAAGTAAAAGCCAACCAGTTACCCGAATTAATCCGACAGTTTCTGCCGCCTTCACTTTCCGAGACATCTTGTTCACTATCATCTTCATGTTCTTCTTCTTTTTTGGTATTTTTCTTTACTTTATAGTTTTTTGACGTCACTGTAAGGAAATTTTACAAATAATTAATGTTACTCTTTAACACACACATCATATATGTACACACATACAAATATATATATACATATTATATCACAATTTTTCCAGATTTTATTACCTGTCCGCATAAAAATACTACAATTAATTATTTTATATTTTCGTAGTAGTTCAACCAAATCTTTTAAAACAAGAAACTCAAAAACAACATAAGGGTAATAGTATAGAATAGGGTATTTTTTTTAAATAAAAGAAAAAATCATGGAAAGTGGTATATTTCAACCCTACTAATTACACAGAACACTAATTTACTAGGTGTATTAATGTATTAGCAATACAAACCACAAATACGATAGTGGGGAGGGCTATGAAGATCAGGGAAATTGTGCATTAAAAATGTGAGGAAAATAACTATGATGCCGTACTTACTAAAATAACCTACACTAACATTACAAAACATAACCAAAACTAACATAGGTTAGTTTATGTCAGGTTAGTTGAAATTAGCTTAGTTTCAGTAAAGTTGGTTTAGGTTAAGTTAGGTTACTTATGTACGGAAATATAACGGTAACGTGCATACGTAAACACATGCACACTATTAACCAATACAAAAATGTGTGGAAAATATCTACATTAACATTATATTTCCGTATGTGAATAATACAGTTGAAATATACTTGATATTAATATACGACAGATAATACAACACACCAGACGTATGTGAATTTTCTCGCCTAAGTGGGCGGTATGTCCTCGGCCAATTCAACTACCGTCACGGTTGAGTGGGAATCGTACCTGACCATGACCTACTAAAGACGCGAAAGGTACTGGCCAAAAAAAAAGTTAATTATCTACACTGGCAAACGAACAAAAGCACTCATACCTCCATTTTTCAATCACAAGCCTTCACACGGTCAGATTCAGACGTCGCAAACCACACGCGCACCAACACTCCACTCACCGCAAACTGCACTATATGCCATACGTACGTCTATGCATCCGCAGCCAACAGGTGGCGTTAGTATAGCATTACATGGCTATTCAACATGGCGTCCAACGTCAACAAAGCGGCCGAACAGCTCATACTTTTATCTGTTTTATTTAGCACGTTCTACTTATTTTACCATTACGCCCTCCTCAATATTAAAAAGGTAAGCTGTGCAGAACCCATTTATGTTACTTTTGTGGGTCTACTGTGTTTCCTTCAGAAAAGACGCTATTCTATATAATTACCTCAGCATGATATCTTTGTTCATTTTCCAGTAAGCAATTTTTGCCAGCCATTTAAGTATTGTAGGAGACTCATGGTACCGCCATAATACCTCAAAGTTGTCCAGGGCAGAAGTCCTGGAAATTTTAATATTCCTGTAACATCGTAAGTCTAGGGGGTAAATGTAAAGAATAGCTGCTTTTTTGTACACTTTACCCGTTTCATATTTACGACAGCATAATGATAAAATAAGCAGAACGTAGAAAATAAAATAGATAATATACGAGAAGTTTGGCTGCTTTATTTACGTCGGACGCCATGATGTTTAGTCTTGTAATGCTGAAGTAACGTAAACAAATGCAAATCGACAGTCACCTTATTGGCTGTGGACGTGTAGACGTTACAGTATGTTAGTTGCAGTTTAGAAGCGAGAGTGTGCAGTTCATGACGAGTGGTGTGTGTTGTTGCGCCCGTGAGTTGTGACGTCCGAATCCGACCGTGCGAAGGCTTGTGATTAAGAATGGAGGGTGCAAGTACAAGTGCTTCTCTGCGCGACAGTCGTCTATGTGGTGGGTGTAACTTGGACGTTTTAGTAGATCATAGTGTTTTGTCGAGTGAGGTTTTGGGCAAGTCATGCATGACGGTAGTTGAATTGGCAGAGGACAATGGAATTGTACCCACCGCCTGCCTAGGTGAGTTAGTTCATATACTTCCGGTATGTTTTACTGTTACTTTAAAACCCTACAATCCTAGGTAAGATTTGTAAAATAGTGATTCACTCTTTGTGGGGTTAGGTTAAGTTAGGTTAGATGGGCACACATTACGAAGTTGGGTGGATAAATGTTAAATTGGGGTGTTTTTGTATATTTTGTGCGTGTAATTTTAGTGATTTTACATCACAATTTCCCTGATCTTCATAGCCCTCCCCACTATCGTTTTTGTGGTTTGTAAGCATAATACATTAATGCTGCTAGTAAATATGTGCTAAGTGTAATTAGTAGAGTGGAAATATACTACTCTTCAGGATTTTTTTTCTTTGGAAAAGCTACTATTCTTTACATTTACTGCAAAAAGGCTCAGTTTACTCAGAGGTACAAGTGATAAGAGTGCAGTGCCTATCCAAGGTAGGTCTGCACAATGAAAGCAAACATAATTTTCATTTGTAAAACAATTACCTAGAAATTCAAAATATTAAATTAATCTATGCCTAGTAACTTTCTGTTTTATGTGGTATTTCGATAATGATTAGTAGCCAATACCAGAACCGTAGCAGATTATGCACCCGCATGATGATGGCTAGTAACTTTCAGTTTTTCCTTTAGCTTCTAACTGAAATACTGTACAGGTGTTAGATAAACATAATATTTTAGATTTGGTAATATATTTACATAATGAGCAGTATTATGCACATAATTTCATTTGTATTGATAGCTAATTCCCTTCGATTAAATATCTGTGACCTAAGTTAAATTCCTCATCCAGAGTAATGTGATGTAGAAGAATGACTTGCATTCTTGACATGTCGTGGTTATGAGAAATGTTGTTTTATTTACATTTTTTCTCAGTGTGTTTATTTCGGGACACATTAGCGGCTTAAACCACGATAATTATGCACGTTACACTTAATAACACCTAGCAACAAAAAATTACAGAAACTCGATTTTTTTAGTGTCCCGGTTACACTCAAACTTAATCGCACTATTTGACAAAAATGTGATTTAAAACAACTTGTAATCCCCTATCCAACCTCACGTATAACCTAAACGGTATCCCTTAGTTTCAACCCCTTTCAAGCCAGTCAATTATATATTTTTACTTCCCTTTAGCATCATTGAATTGCCTTTAACGTTAAATATAACAAAATCACAACAAATAATCAGAATTTCAACTTACTTTCATTTTTGACATTTAATCTGAACAATTGCAGAAATTCCGCGCTACGAAGCAATTCCGATCACTTCTAACAGGTGCGTCTATTCGTTTTCTATTCCCAGCCAAACTCACGCATCAACAGCCTGGAGCATAAATTATCCATGCATAGACTTCTCAGTGGCGATAAAGTTTGCAAGAAACGTGTAAATCTATTGTGCGTCCGGATTTGGAGGTTATTTAATAGCATCGGCTACCAAGGATGGAATGTACGGAGTTGGCAGTACACTTGATTCACTTCACCCTAAAAGTGGGCGTAGTTACTACCGAAAAATTAATATATTATTATATGTGGCACGTAGTGAGAATGTTTACGAAGCATGATGTGAATGAAAAAAAATTATTCTATTCTCTTCCTCGCTTGTAAATAAAATTAAGCGCCAAAAATGGAGCATAAGTTAACATGGCCAACAGATCAAGCCCACGGCCAAAAACAAAAACGGGAGAGGGACAAATAGAGAGTAATGAACGAGAAATACTAGACGGGATCACAAATACTACTCTTCTCGGTAGAAGCCCATCAACCATGGAGGGAAAGAAAGGCAATGGAACTAGGGATAGCAAGGAAAGAGTGGGCCGGTCACCGAGGACATATGACAGGACATCAATTTCGTAAGATCAAATAGCATACTGTGCGCAAGTAAAAACCGAGCCAGAACGACACAAGCTACCCGAGGGGCATGAAAAAGTACCGAAGGGTAAGAGACAGGAAAAATCACACGAAGCCTACGAAGAGAAGCATACAACGAACTTCTATCACCTCCAGTGGATAACTGAAACAAAATATGAGAAAAATCTTGCACTAGGGGCCCCACATACAGAGGAAGGATTATAGACTGTATGAAGTTTATACAAATGAGACTGGGGTGCATTATGACCTGAAAGGAGACGAAAATAAGTAACTGCTAAACAACGGGAACTACAATGATGATGTTTTTGCCAAGAATATGCAGAAAATAATTGTGCATGTAAGTTATTAGAAACCGAAGTATAAGTTCCCCATGTCTGTTTTCAATGCCGAAAAATTTCCCTGTTTAATAGGGGATATAAAACCGAAAAGGAAAGCAGGGACTTCAAGACATCCTGTAAAATACTCAATTTCGCAAGTTTATCCACTATCCCATTCCCCTGAATCCCAACATGCCCTGGTATCCACATGAAGAGAACAGGAACATTTAGTTTATCCAAAAGAACATACTGTTCCCGTATGAACCATTGACGCGATCGTATACCAGAGTTGTAATGTGATGATTATAAATTGCCCGGCGCCACAGNAGAGGATTTAAGACTTTGAAATCGTAAAAATAACATAAAGTAATATACACTGCAAAAGTTTTGGCATAATAAAATGTGGTGGTAGAAGGGAGTTTAAAGAGTCCAGAACATTTTGTGAAGCATCAAAATAAACTGTTTTTGAAGCATCAGTGTAAATCAAAGTACATTCGGGATATTCAAAAACTGTTGTCTTAAATTCTTGTTGAATAACAATGGGAGAAACAGATCTAGTAGGGAAAAGAAAGATAGGACAAGGAAAACGAAACAAAGCCTCATACTGCAAACGGTGTAACAATCTAGTTGGAGGGTGAACAAAACGTGGCGTCGTTTATAATACTTTCGGTAGGACGTAACCAAGGTTGTCAACCGCCTGTACAATACCCCTTACACGAGAATTACGAGTACGAATCCACTGTTTACCTTGCAACAGTCTATAGCGGTCGGACAATGACATAAGGAAAGATTCCACATGCAAGACCATAATGGGCGTAGAATAGAAAGCGCCAAGAATGAGTCTGAAGCAAACATTCTGTATTGTCTCTTATTTGTTCACCAAAAGAAGTGGCAGCTGAACAGCAATCGGAGTACCATAATCTAAAACAGACCGAATGGTATAGAAATAAAAAGAATGTAGAGCAAAGAAGCTAGAACCCCAAAGATAATGGGCGAGAGCCTTTAAAATATTAATTTTTTTGCTACATTTGGTAATAGTGTATTTAATATGGGTAGTCCATCCACCACGGATCTCTAGAAAGATACCCAAATACTGTACCTTTGTCACACAGGGAAGATGATAACCTCTGATGGTTGGAGAAGGAAGTGGCGACCAGGACCGTTTACGCATAAAATACAGGGCGCGACTCTTATCCACAGAAAGATTAAAACCACGATCATCCAACAAAAGTAATAAAGAATCAAGGGCCATGTGTGGTGTCTCAAATTGGTGGTGATTAAATGTTGATATTCTCACTCAACTCATGGTTGGCCGGGAGGTTCTGTTGACATTGGTTGTACCCTGTAGTCATCCGGTGCAGTTGGCTCCCAGCCCGTCGGCAGACACTATGTGGTACAGTTTGCGTTCGTGTTGTCTACATTGGTGCGCTCGTGGAGCCTCGTGCGCCTCTCTGGAACGGTGCAGCTGGTGTTGACGAGTGGGTGCGCATGTTAGGTTCGGGCTTAAATATGATGAGGAAGGAGGTACGACGACTTTATAAAATCACTTATAACAACTGACAACTAACCTATAAGGAACCATGTCTTCCATAGATCAATACTTCATAAATATACATCACTCCCTTTGTAACTACACATGTCCTACACTGATTGTAGGAGTGGTATGGTTTTGGCACACTTGGCACTTCAGTGCTCGTGGAATTTGTAGGGCTGCTGCACAGTCCTATTCACGCACACAACACACTGTTGCACTGTAGGTGGTGTCTGATATCTGTGCGTATGGTAGTTTGTGCAGAACTACTTCGTAGAGAGTGGGTCAACAGTGGCTTGAAAGGAAGAATAATGTGTGGCTGGCATTACAATGTAACCGGTTTCAGGGCCACTGATTAGGAATCAACAGGTTATTGGGGCTGGCGTGTTGTCGTGCAACTAAATAGTTCCCTCTCCCACCGGTAGACCTTCTGAGAACAACCAGATAGCATGGATGGTAGGTGTATGTATGTTTGTTTCATGAGATGGCTAGATGGCCACATGGTACGATCGTTTCTCAACCCTGAGTTTGAGGTTCTGTTGTTCAGTGCATATTGAACTGGTGCCCTAACATTTTTAATACAACCGAGTGTTCACCAATGTAACGTTTTTTTCAGAACAAATAGTTTTCACCTAACAGAAACTGCCTCGTGAATAGGGTATGATGTTGCGCACTACTAAATAAAAATAATTTAAATAAATCCACTGGAAAAGTAGTTCAGTCCAATGAGTCAATGTTCACTTCTGTTAAGCAATATTTTCAATATTTTATGCTTCAGGAAACTCATTTCGGTGTGTAACTAACAATAAACTGGTTCACAATAGCCATCCTTAGATTAATGCCAGGGAGAATTGCAAGTAAGTTCAAAATCAGACAAAAACTGTCGAGTATTGGCCCATCTGGTTGTGACGTCATGGCGTTTCTCTGGATATTCCTTTAGTAAAATTTCTAGCAAAAACTGCATAGTAAATTTGTACATATTTTTGTATGCAAGTTGTATGTAGCTACATTATATTAATTTATATTTTCTAATGGCTATTTAAAGTTATAATAGATATATGATTATCCTGTGTTAGGTAGATTGTAATTTTTTTATGCAACTGGCAATATTTCACTTGGTAATGACAGCTGCTGAAATTACTGATGAGCTTTCACTTACAAACTGATTCTGCTGACCAGTAACTGATGAAAGTCTTTGTGGCGTCTAGGTTTGATACTATTCTTCCGGCTGAAGATACTGATGGGCTGGAGGTCAGGCGGTCTCAGTAAAGGCAGACAACACAACATGGCTGTGATGGATAATGAGCAACTTACGTTGTTATCTGCAGAAAATGCGGGTGGAAAGTATATTTTGACATTCTGCGATCTTATCATCAATTTATGAGTCTGAATCAGACGAAGATGAATATAAAAAAATATCCATTCTTGTCAACATGTCTAGGTCCAGTATTGCTTCGCCACGCATAGCAGACACCATTATTCCAGCTGGAAATTTGCTGGCGATTGGACTACCCGGTTCCAGTACTGAGCGCTACTGAGTGCGGAGTTTTACTAATGGCATTCCTTTTGGTGTGCTATTTGTTAGCGCTGTCAGTACCATTTCAAACGCGGCTACTGTGTGTAAACACTTATCAATTGTGTTAATTTCTGTCCTCAAAGTATTGGCTGTACCTGTAATGCAAATTTTATTGGAACATCTGCGCACATTGTGGCAGAAATTTCAAATTTATGCCACAACACAATTTTTCCAAATTGAATCTCGTTTTCTTCTCAGTCTGATTAGATATCTTCCTGACGTAGGTTCAAAATGTACACAAATTTGTTCGTTTTGTGTGGTTTTCAGTGACCACATTTTCTATCGTGCGATGTGCTCTAAACACACGGCTTAAAAATATTTAAAATGTCAGGAGAACCAACTTTCCAACAACGAATTATCACCCGCTTGTTGACTTTTGAAGGCCAGACGTGTTGATATTGACAGTTTAAAGTGAGCAATAATTGTTCGACAACCCAAAATGTTATTCTAAAGTATGTTTAGTTATAGTTAATGTGATAGAATGTATTCACCTCTTACATTTTTTATTCAAACTCGCCGTAATTTACAAATTGACATGTAGAATGTAGGCAATTTGATTTGAAGGTTATTGAATCTTGCATCCTATTGTTTTTAAATTCAGTGTGGTCTGTTTATTTAGTTGCCCTTGAATTTCTACTGAACATCTTCCTACCAAAATATGTTATATAAATGTGTTTACTACGTTCTGTTTTTACTGGCGAGATTTTCCGATATAGTAATTTCAAATTTGGGATGTTTTTAAGTTACGGTGTTCGTGATTTTATTTGCATGTTATTAAATTTTACTGTGTGTCACTAGGGATGATTTTGTGCGGGGCCAAAAAACGTACGTGACGGATCTGAAGAGTTTTGAGTGACCTTGCATAATATCTGCCCAGCTGGTTATCAACGCATGCAGTTAATGTTTCGGTGAGTTAACCTGAAGTTATCCTACTGATTGTTGCATGGCAAGGTCACTTTGCGTTCTTTGCGACGATCACTGAAATTATAATGAAACATTAGCAATACTGTTTTCACTTGTTGGCAATGTGTAGTCACATTGAACATTATGACTGGGTTTAGCTATTAACTTTATATTTGACACACTTGAATTTTGCCTAAACCTCATAGCAGGAAGCTAAGTAGATACTAATGTAATACAAAAAAATACCTGATTTTTTAAATTTAATAAGCAGCATTTGTTGCCAGGATGGCAAGCACACATCACAATTATGATTGGTTGACCTTTTCGTATCAAATTTTAGTTCTATAATAAGTAAAAACATTTGATTTTGGTTTAAAACATTTATAGATTTTTAAGTTTCCCTGTTAAAATTCTGTTGGGAAAGTGGGGTAGAACAGTTTCCACTTTGGGTAGTTATATAGAATAGGGACTTTTTTGAAAATAAATGAAACAATTTTGGGAAGTGGTCTATTTCCACTCTACTAATTACCCAGAAACGAATTTACTAGTGGCATTAATGTATTATCGATACAAACTACAAATACGATAGTGGGGAGGGCTGAAGATCAGGGAAATTGTGGGGTAAAATCACTAAAAAATACACCCACAAGAAATACAAAAACACCTTAATTTAACATTTGTCCACCCAATTTCGTAATATGTGCCCACCTAACCTAACTTAACCTAACCTCACAATGTGTGAATCACTATTTCTCATTTTAAATCTAACCTAGGATTGTAGGGTGTTAATCTAACCTAGGATTGTAGGGTTTTAATCTAACCTACAATTTTATTCTAATCTATGATTTTAGGGTTTTAAAGTAACAGTAAAACATACTGGAAGTATATGAATTAACTCACCCAGGTACAATTCCACTGTCCTCTGCCAATTCAACTACCGTCATGCACCTTACCTCCCCCAACAAAACACCATGATCTACTAAAACGTCTAAGCAACACCAGCCACATAGCCGACTATTATGCACAGAAACACTCCTGCTAGCACCCTCCATTCTACAATCACAAGCCTTCACACGGTCGGGTTCAGACGTCGCAAACCACACGCGCACCAACACTCCACTCACCGCAAACTGCACTATATGCCATACAACGGTCAACTGAACTATTGTACGTCTACGCATCCGCAGCCAACAGGTGACGTTAGTATAGCATTACATGGCTATTCAACATGGCGTCGGACGTAAACAAAGCGGCCGAACAGCTTGTACTTTTATCTGTTTTATTTAGTACGTTCTACTTATTTTACCATTACGCCCTCCTCAATATTAAAAAGGTAAGCTGTGCCGAACCCATTTATGTTACTTTTGTGGGTCTACTATGTTTCCTTCAGAAAAGCCGCTATTCTAAATAATTACAGTCGTCCATTCCCAAATTCTCAAATACAAAACCCGTCAAATATTAAGTTTCTAGAGTGGGTGAATTGCTTGGTGGCTAAATTTTATTTGTAGGTCAAACATTTACTTATGTACTGAATAAAGAAAACTTGATAATGGTTATGAGAAATATTTTTAAAATTTTGCCCACATTAATATTACTTATGGTCCCATGTGTGAATGTTTCCAGTTGCATCCAGAATGCAACTGGAAATTCAGAGTATGCTTTTGAGAGAGCACTCTTATGCACACTCTGACAAGAGCTCTATTTCACACTCTCTTGCACTTTTTCTCTGAGAAATTGAGACAACCAGTATCTCTTGATGTAATGCTGATTGCTGTTGCTATAAGGTGCTTAATCATGTTCTATAATCATGGCCTATAGAAGTACTTTTATAGGCCTATATATTCAAAATGTTGCACAATAATTACAGTATTACTGGAATAATCGGTGGGGCATAAATTACTATTATTTTCATTTTATACATTTACGTTGTTTCTATTACAGCAATGGTAGGTAATTGTGCATACTATGCAAAAGTGACAAAAAATACATAGCATGGTAAAAACAGATTTCCTTATCTATTTATGGTATTTATAAATATGTTAAGTATTAACTGTTTTATTCATTGAATACAACAGTTGCAATTTTTAACGTACAGGTAAAGTGTGATATATTTTTGCGCCAGAAAGCTACTATAACTTCAGTCAAATGTTGAAACAGTGTATACAAATATGGCACAGAATGCGAGAGAGCAGCAGCGAGAGTGCAACTTTGTACTCTCTGTGCTCTACTCTCGCTCTTTTGTGCTCTCTTTGACGAATTGAGGCAACCAGAGAGCATTCTCTAAGACTTCATTATGACGTGATCATGAGAGTAGGAGCACAAGAGAGTGCTCTCTGGGCCAATTGAGACATGGCCTTAGTATTGTAGTCTTACGTCTAAATTGTTTTGAGAACTCATTTTAAATATGATACAATAAAAAAAAAATTACTTACATGAATGCTTGTCGAAACACCCTACATAAGGCCTACTCCTCTAAATATCTAAGCTGCCATGAAGTGCGCAGCGGAAAGTCTGTGTCTCCTATCTCACCACCATCGTTCTTCCTTGTTCATGTTCTAGTCTTCTCTTGTCTCCTTTACTCCTGCCAGGGTGGTGAAGTGAAATTTATGATGTCCATCAAATAGATACTGCTTAGCCTTATTTGCCCAGTCTTNACTCCTGCCAGGGTGGTGAAGTGAAATTTATGATGTCCATCAAATAGATACTGCTTAGCCTTATTTGCCCAGTCTTACTCTCAAAGCTTGGTGGTGTACTCTGGAGACACTGTTTAGCCTCATTGGCCCAGTCTTGCTCTCAACGATTCGTGGTGTACTCTGGAGACACTGTTTAGCCTCATTTGCCCAGTCTTGCTCTCAACGCTTTGTGGTGTACTCTGGAGACACTGCTCAGCCTCATTTGCCCAGTCTTGCTCTCAACGCTTTGTGGTGTACTCTGGAGACACTGCTTAGCCTTATTTGCCCAGTCTTGCTCTCAACGCTTGGTGGTGTACTCTGGAGACACTGTTTAGCCTCATTGGCCCAGTCTTGCTCTCAACG
>NQII01001918.1:267648-292219 GCA_002778355.1 Clitarchus hookeri | reverse complement strand
GGGGGGGGGGCATTTGCACATTCTGAGAAAATTCCCTCGCCATTGCAGTGCCTGCCACACTACCCAGATGAAAATCTGTGTTAAAATATTTCAGATGGGCCTGGGCATTGAACCAAAAAATTCTTGAGAGACCAGTGACTTGTTACTGAAGTAGCAGTGTTTGAACATGTACAGTTTAACTCACACTGGTCTGTTTTATATAGAAGAAAATAACTGTTCCTTTCACAACACCTGGAGTAAAGCAAAGAAAAAATAATTGTTTTTAAATGATTGTCTAGATTGTGGTATCAGTATTCATTTGAATACTTATATATCCATAGGCTGATCATGGTAAAGTGAGCACTTTTAAGGCCATAGTTACTTTTTCCTTTCAGCCATTTTTTATTCTTGAACATCTTTTTTAATAAATATTGCCATGCAAGTTATAAAGACATTGTATATATTCCACCACACCTGGAAGGTAATGTCTAAGGCTAAAATAAAATATATTTACTGACTATTATTCCAAAAGAGAGGGCTTTCAAAAGTGCTCACTTTACCATGAATGGCATACACATACATGTGCTGATTTTAATGTTTTTATTACTGGTGCAGTAAATTTTACACCAGTATCCTGTTAGTGCTGAGCAAATAGTGTGCAATACCAAATGTATGCACATGAATATTGTTTGATAATAAAATAGAACTTGAAAACCAAATTTCCGCAATAAATTTTTTTATCTCAAATACTTGTAAATACAGGTTATTTTCTCTCTTCCAGTTTGAGTACATTCATTAGAGTATAACAAATTTTACAGAGCATCCTAGCTTACAGCCAAGTAAAGCTTCATTCTCATTTAAGCTATCTTTTTCCAAGTCACAAAAAATTCACCTCATCTTTCGCTGTGTTGGTGTTAATTCATACAAGTCACGAAGTTATCATGTATCACACAAGTACTGACGTATTGAGTCAGAATTTAAGTAGTATGCATAGCAAATGACTTTTCTCTTCATAAACAATATCATGAGTAACACAAGTCTGGCAACATTTGGAAAGTCATGCTGTGTGTGTGTGTGCACGCGTGTGTGCACGTCCCCGTCCCCACGCTTGCCATGATCAACTTTTAAAAACTCAAGCAGGTAAGTGTATTTTTTTTTGCCTTGAAATCTTATGCCATTGAATTTCATTTGAATGGGAGTTAATTTTTCCACAGTTAGTGTTGCTTGTCAGATGGTAAACATGCAATGATCGTGAAGAGAGCGCACACACCTAATTTTAAATGTAGAGTAAATGAATGTAACAGATGTTGCAAATATGCAAATTAGCAAGCTATTTTATGTATTGGTTTTCATAGATTTTGTTAGAACGTGCGCGCTTGTATTGTCGTGAATTTTAATTTGTGAAGTACGAATTTTCACTTTTTCATTAAGCCTATAAAATTGTTTTTTTAAAATGTTTTTTTAAGGTTTTCCTTTATCTCCCATTTTTTATTTATAATTTTTTAAAAAAATTTTTGAGATTTACTTTTTCAGCCCATTTGTAAATTGAGTAATAATTAATTTTGTTGTATTAATGCTGTAACAAAAATATATTTTAATATATTTAAAAAAAAACTAATTTTTTTAAACATTTATTTTATGAATCTTATTGGGAGACAGCTTATACTATGCTTACATAAAAATGGTACACACAGTCATACCTTATCAGAAGTTCCAAAATTAATAAAAATCTACTTGGTACATATTTATAATTCTACTGTGAGCTAATGGAATTTTCTAGATATACGCATTTTGGCAAAAATCCCAAAGTGAATGTGTCAAATGGCCTCCTATAATATTTTATGATAATTTTTTTTGCTAAAAGGATTTTGATTATCACTTTCCATATTTGAACTTGAGTGGTAATTTTTACTAGCCACGGTGTTCTTCCAGCAAGATAGTGCGAGACCTTGTGCTCTGTTTACTGACAGCTCACATGCTGTGGACCTTAAACACAGCTCTCGTGTACATGGTCAACAACTTCGCCTACATCCTACACCTTTCCTACGCAGCACGGCTCCCAGTCTCTTAAAAACACCCTCACACGTGGTGCTTGGCAATGCCTTGTCCAGAAATTTATTTTTNGCAGCACGGCTCCCAGTCTCTTAAAAACACCCTCACACGTGGTGCTTGGCAATGCCTTGTCCAGAAATTTATTTTTATTTGTGGATCCAACATTGTCTTGATAAACCACTCCATGCATTGCTCCTTCATCTGCAGATCCACAACCATTGAAGTGGTGATGAACTTTCACATTACATTGGTGTACTGAGCCTAAAAATTTAATAATAGTAGTATTTTGTGCACAATTGACTGGGAACTGATCTTCTTTGTGTCTCTGCTGTAGTTATTTAGCTGGAAAGTGTTGTTAAACATTTTTCGTATGTCATAATTATTGACATATATATAAGACACCTGCACAAACACACCTTTGTTGCATGCTGTCTTGCCGACCTTGTTGAATTACCTATTTAATTTTTGTACATGCAAGATTTTGATAGTAAAAATTAATACTTTTGTAGTCCTTCTGTTTTCCATTTGTTTCAGTACAGATGTAACTTTTGAAATATTAACATATAATTATAATTAATGAAAATCATTGAAAGATTATATTATGTTAAGTAGGCTGCCGGACGGTGTGCAGAGCTCCAGCAGAAAATGTTTTATTAAAAAACTGTCCAACGTGTCTGAGTGAGGTTGCTTACGAGTAGCATTTAAGAAATGTTATGCATCTCTATACGTTTTTCAGTACCTCCATTTCTCTCTAAAGCATATTTTTGTGAAAGTGAAAATGGCTCAAACAGGTTTTTTCATTGTCATTTTGAGGTACAATATTCTGGTATGAAACATTAAAAAAGGAATAGGGATGTGCATCAAATCTTTATTTTTATTGTTACCTCATAAAAATGGTAGGGTCTTCGCTGAAAGTCTCATAGAAGCACGTTATCGACGGCAAGACAGCAGGCCAGTTGAGTGCTTCGCGGGTAGAGGCGATGAGAGAGTTGATGCGCATATCTCGGTTGCCCTAGCGCTCCCATGGTTTTAGGCCTCAGACGTGCAAAATTCCTTTAACCAGGCGGCCACCTTAATTGTAAGATGATTAAATGTCAATAGTCTAGATGTTTAATCAAACCTGAAGGGCAAGGTAGATACCAATAAAAGCATACATCAGCAAAAAAANATGTCAATAGTCTAGATGTTTAATCAAACCTGAAGGGCAAGGTAGATACCAATAAAAGCATACATCAGCAAAAAAAATCAAAGAATCCAATGTGTTTAGCAAGAAAAAGTTTTCAGTTGTGAAATTCAGTGTTACATCATAGTTTNCAAAAAAATCAAAGAATCCAATGTGTTTAGCAAGAAAAAGTTTTCAGTTGTGAAATTCAGTGTTACATCATAGTTTTCCTTGGTTTTGCAGCTGGTTTTGAAAAGTCCAGCTGTCACTGAAGTGAATATACGTCATGATTATGAGATAGTTGAACTAACGGTGGTTCAACGCCCACCTANTACGTCATGATTATGAGATAGTTGAACTAACGGTGGTTCAACGCCCACCTATAGCATGTCTCGAAATTGGAAAATAAAGTAAGGCCAGGGTTGTGTCCAAATTCACTGCAATATACCCTTGTTCACTTGGTCTTGACCCCTTCAGTACCCACAGTTTCCCACATTCCCTTGATACCTTCCCGACAAAGTGGGTATAATTTAGAACACCCATCTTCGTTTTGCAGTTTGAAATGCTTATACAAACATAATAAATTAATTACACATTTTCTTACGTTGCCTCGGTTCATTTACGAACAACATTGTCCAGGAAACAACAGGGAGAAGTTGCAAAACCGTTAAAGATGACTGAAAAAGGAAACTTACAGTGTAGGGCATGTGAAGGGGACATTGTTCATGTCCTTAGCCAAAGGGGACATTCTAGGGTGCCCTTACCGCAAGTTCGGACAGCGACGTAACAGCACAGTCCCGATGAACTTTTCTAGGTCACCAAGCCAGGTACGAACCATTTGCAGGAGATTTCGGACGCAGCCCACGTGTTTAGGGTCCTCACAGGAACAGGTAGTTTTGTCGCATTTCATATTTCTGTTCATAGCTGTACATTGCAAAAACCATCACTTCTTAAGGCGCCCGTCTACCTTTTTCCCCACGTTTAGGCCGAGAAGCGCGGGAGCGATAAGGGCGACACTGCCACGCGCATCAAGTACGCCATCGCCGCTAAGCGCAAGGCTCTGAACTGGCGTGCAGTGTTCTCGTCGTGCTGCGTGTACCTATGGGACTTTCAGCGGTGACCATATTATTTTATTAGTGGGAAGTCTTTAGGAAGGTTCAGTGCAGGCTCCTATAGTTGTTTTGTATGTATCTGATGCGTGCATTTTGAGCTACAGTGCCTCGGAAAGGCCGTTTTTAGAGGTTTTGGAGTACTCTGAATTGATGTTTCTAACCCACGTGATATTTTGAAAGTACTTAACAGCTCTCGTCTGAAGTGTGTGTTCTTTTCGTAGATCAGCACGTTGGACGCACGCTTAATAGTTTCGTTGGAAAACGTGTATTTCGAACACACTGCAACGCAGTTCAAGCGCCAGGTAGACGGGTGCCTTAAAGGCTACTGTGTATCCCGTAAGTGGGGACACAAGATATTTGCAAAAAAAATTTCCATGCAGGCTAGACTTTAGTATCTCAAGTGCACACTTACAGCTTTTTTGAGATTGTGGGCCACGTGTCATTGTCAAAAGACAGTTTGTACTTGTGAGGCCAATTGTAATTAGGTTACTCCAACACTGAACATCTGTGATTCGCGGGCAGGCAGCTGAGACACACAACAGTTGAAGTAACTCGGTCGTGAAAGTGGATCTGGAACTAAAGTATTTTGTAATGGCGGTAAAATAAATCTACCGCCACCTACATATGAATTGAATAAAGCGTTTGCAGAATTTGTATACTATATTTGAGTGATAACTTTCCCGTATCTTACTGTATCACTCGGCCTTTTTTTCCCCCATCTTCATAATTAAAAAAAAAAAATCTTAACATATTGAAGTGTCTACAGTTGTGTGCGTGTATAACAAATATTTGCCAGATCTACTCATTGCCTACTGTAGCAGCTATGTAGTCGATCCACTTAGAAAAAAAGTAGACGATAATTGGTAGGCCTCTTAGTTGCTGTTCTCAAAGTTTTCCATGTTCGACAACACAAACTTATGGTCCTCCATTATTTATGCATTAAATTTAACACTATTGTGACATCTCTTGAATCTGCACAGGCGCAGTAAACCATTATGGGTAAGATTTTTTTTTTATCAGCTGGGTAATGGGTTTTCAAAAAGCATCCCCAGTTGGAAAATCAGTTTGTCAGCTGTTCTGTGATTCTTAAAAAACTGAGCATAAAGCCTACTCTACTGTCCTGACCGAGGTTCGTTTTTATTTGATGATCTCACGTTTCATATCCTGAGGCTGCAATTGTGCCATAGCAGCTTGCTTTTATTATTTAAAATATTGTGTGATAAACTTGTATGTTTTTGTAAAAGCATTACTGTTTCCTCATACTATGATTCATGTCTCAGCCAATTAAGCAGAGGACTTCAGGTATTGAGATCAGTGCTTTGATACCACACACCACCAAGTTAAATTTTTGTTGGAAGAATTAAAGAAACATTTTTTTGGAGGGTGGGGTGGAGGGGGCGGTTGCCTCCTTTCTCTTCTCTTCCGTACGTAATGCATGTAGTCATGTGATTTACAATCACCACTTTATACATTCGTCAAAATTCGTAAAACTTACAAATATACGGTACGAAGATTATTTTTGATTACCTGCTTTATTTTTGCGTTTTATTAGAATGACGATAAATGTGTAAAATTCCTTCACTATCAGAACCACTGAATTTCGTAGCGATTTCCAGCCAAGTTTCTCTTTGAACAAGTAATGTACAGTCATTCATGTTTGTCTGCATAATTTATTGATGAATACGGTTTTGTCGCTATCCTCCAACGAAAGTCCTGCCCACCAGTACTGTTGCGTGAAATACGTCATCGAGCCAAGTCATACAAGAAAATGCACTGCCTTCTTACGTACAGAAACTTCACGAACAGAGCCATCAATCAAGTTTAGGATGCCATGTATTTGCATGTTCGTCAAGAACGGAAGTTTGCCAATGTTTTAAAATACCGAAAGGTTAGTGGCGCCTGATTAGGTAGCTATTTAGTCACTTGATTGACATATGCAGTGAGTTAAAACCTACTGCGAACCGTAATAATTTCTTAAAAATAACTAATCTCATTGATACAGGATCACTGTGAACTCCTGCAGTAACTGCCCAATTAAGTGGAATTCTCAGTACAAATGACGGCAGTTTGTTTTTTTGACAGAGTTGAGAAGGGTTCACACATCCGCTGTTCACGTCGACCATGTGGAGCGAACAGGACGACTGTCGGCGGCAACGATGTAAACGTTGTCTGGATATGTACTCCATCTGCGTTCCCATCATTCCAAACTTGTTGAGTGGGGAGGTTTGGGCGGGTCTTAACAACGAGGTCTCGAGAGCTGGTGAGGGTGAAACGAGGCGAGTGTGGAGCAGCGCCGGAACGCAAGGACAGGAGAAACGGGAGACCCCTGAGCAAACCTCTCCGGCACGATCCCCACGTGCGAAAATCCGGGAGCGACGCCGCTGGGGAGTCGAACCCGGTTCCCCTTGGTTGGAGGCGAGTATTCTAGCGGCTTTGGTTATGCTCGCCATCTGCAGGGAAGTGGGTTTCCGTTCTTTAAGCTGTCTGCGCCATAAGGAATAATGAGTATTCCCAGTAATATTTTTCCTGTCGGTATAGTTTTACTAAAGCATCCCACAAAGCTCACTCACGTGATTTGTAAACCTTACACTCAAAACATCATCTTTGATGGCAACAAACTTGGACACCGCCCACCGAATTGTAGGTAATATCGACGTTGCCTGTGTCATGGATTTGCTGAAACCCGTTCCATAGGTTCCAAAGTGTCAATTGTTACAAGAAATTCGTTCAGTACTTTTCACGCCAAATTTTGTTTTCTTATCCAACATCTGAAACAAAAAACAAAAAAAAAGCTAATGTTTAAGGTGAGGGGTTAAATTCAACAAAACCTCTTTCACGGTGTAAGATAAATTTACATACCCGATTTCGTCGTACATGGCATATGCTGTTGAAAGATTTTACCAATACGATAAAGTAAACAAAAGTCAGCGGCAGTCTAATTCCTCATTTACACTGGGAAGATGCCAGTAGCTCGCCATTAGAAAGGTGTCGACAGTTAAGATGGCGATTGTTCTCTATAAATATGGATGTACGCGATGGTTCTTAAGGTAACGAGAAATGTTTGCGAGAAGATGTGTTGTCGCAGGCAACCACAGCAATTTATTTTGCTCTTGTTAGAGCTGACCTTGATTTCCATGAAAGTAATCCGATGTCCCGGGGTGTCCAAACTAGTGGTTTCTATTATTCAACACTTCAAGTGGTTCGTGACGCATTACACATTCTTCGCTGAGCTGATGTTGTGTCACCGGATCTCACAATTATATATGTAAAAATGTTGTGTCCGTTTGTTCGGACGCATATAACTCCCGAAAAAATCAACCAATTTTCATTCTGTTTTTTTATAAACCTTCCTTTCGTTCCCACGAGTGTTTGTACGCCTTTCTTTTTTATCTGTATTACTTAGAAAGGCACTGAAATCTGCAAAAAGCTCATTTTTACCATGCTTTCTTGTCAGGAAGCGTCTTTGTTGACAGCTGTCTGTTTGAACATTTCAGTTTGTTGTTCTCAATGTTTTTTTTACATATATATATACTTTATACATATATACATATACTTCTTTCAATTAATTTCACAGAAATGAATAGAACCAAAATCTTTTATGTCACAGCAATGCGTGGCCAGGTAAGCTAGTGGGACATAAAAATTTTATCGTGTAAAGTTATTGCTGAAAGTATTGGTTTTGCGTTACGAAATATTGTCGTTTGGTTAGTGACTGGCAATTTTTTTTTTTTTTTTTGCGAGTTGTGAAAGCGTGAAAAGACTCGGCACGCATGTGTGCGAGTGCGTATATTTTAATGCGATGAGTGACTAGTGCGGGAGGGAGGACACGTTTGGTACCATCGCATCTGTTTTAAACCCTTTATTGCTTACTCATTATTGTATGCAAGTTTGTTGCATACAAAAACGTTTATTTCATTTCCTGGAGCGTACGAGTTACTTCAAACAAGTTCATCGCAATAAATACCCTGGCCCAGTTCATGAACTCATCATGGTAAAGTGAGCACTTTTGAAAGCCCTATAATTTGGAGTAATAATCAATAAATATATTTTGTTTTAGCCTTAGACGTTAACTTCCGAGTGCGGTGGAATATACACACTGTGTTTATTACTTAGATGACAATATTTATTACAAATGATGGTTAAAGGATAAAATATGGCTGAAAGGAGAAAGTAACTAAGGCCTCAAAAGTGCTCACTTCACCGTGAACAGTCTGTAAGCAACAAATGTAGACAGGTAAAGGACGTCCTAGCGTTTTCCCGAAAATGATGGTTGTTCGTAGTAAATTCGCAGTGTGTATAATATGTAGGTCTTGAAGTTAAAGTACCTGTCTCTGCGGTCGGGTAACATGATATAATTTTGGGACACTGATGTTCCGGGTTTGGATCCTGGGTAAGTCAGGGATGCGTGGTCGTCGCTTGAAGTCGTAAGTTGAAATTGGTTTGGTTTATAAGCGCCCCCCGCCCCCTCCTTACTAATAGCTGGATTTGCCTAAAAAAAACTAGGGCAATAGTAAGTTTAATATAATTAATTATACATGAGTAGTTAGAAATTGTTTCTTCCGGTCCACCTGGTGTCCTGGTGGGGATGAGCCGGCGGCCATCTTGAATTATGTCATGCAGCAACCTCCTGCTCTGTCATTCCTTGTCGATGTCGGCAATGTTGGATTTCCCCTCCCGCTTTGTCATTCCTGTCGAATGGTGGTCATCTTGGATGTCTCTACTTCATGCTTTTGCATTCTGTGTGGGGAATTTTCTCAGAGTCCTCCCTATATCCTTTATCTTCTCACGCTCTTTCATTCCTTCCCACGGAATGTCTCCACTTTGTGCTCTTGCATTCTGCGGGGAAGGTTTTCTCCATGCTATCCCACCCAGGTTCCACCAGGATACCAGGCTATCCCTCCCAGGTCCCCACCAGGATGCCAGGCTATCCCTCCCAGGTTCCGACTATGATGCCAGGGTTTTCTCTATGCTATCGAACCTGGCATCCTGGCACAGACCTGTGAGGGATAGCACAGAGAAACCCCTGGTGTCCTGGTGGGGACCTGGCAGGGATAGTATGAAGAAAACCCTCCCCATGGAATGCAAGAGCATGAGGTGGGGACATCCAGTAAGAAGGAATGAGATATTGTGAGAAAATAAAGGAGATCGATAGGACTCTGAGAAAACCCCTCATGTGGAATGAAATAGTGTAAAGTAGGGACATCCAAGATGGCCGCCGTTGGCAAGGAATGATAGCAGGGTGGGAAATTCAACATGGCCGACGTCGGCAAGGAACGATAGCAGGAGGTTGCTTCGTGATGTCATCCAAGATGACCACCGGCTCGTCCCCACCAGAATGCCAGGTGGTCTGGAAGGAACCATTTCTAACTACTTAGAGGTCAGTTTGATTACATCTCAAGTCTAAAGTAATAAACACGCATATACATTTCTATCATTATCAGCATGGCCAAGTTACGTTCGCTCCGCCATTCCGTCCCTGTGATGGATGATAGGGGAAGAAAAAATGTTCACAAAGTGTGTTTGCGTACGGAGACTTGTGTGGATCGGTACGCCAATAAAGACGCGGCCAAAGTGGCCCCCGCAATTAGATATAAACGGGATTGCGGCACGAACAAAAGCCGCTGGCGCTCGGGAAAGTGGATACACAGCGAATCCAATCAACGCAGTGATTGAGCGATGTAACCGCTACAGGGCCTCTCATAGCTTCGTGTTTTTGTTCGGAATCGCTCCGACAATGCAGGTTTGAGTCCAGTCAGACTGGACGTGCACATGTAGCAGTTTCTCGAGTATATGTTGTAGTTACGTACACTCTGTTCGCGGTAAACTGCTTTGGATCTACTTCTATGATTACACTGTATCCTTCCACCATACCTAAATTTAACATTGCCATTTGTCTTATCACTTTATCCATGCGTCCGTCACGTGAAACTGTAAAACTGTTATACATTTTTATGGTTTACAAATTTGCTGATACTTACACTTAAAATCATTAAAAAAAAAAAAACGGAAAGGAAATTACATAATTTCAGATTCCGCAAGATTTTTCGTAACACTTTTTATTCAACGTTAAGAAATGGGACTGCTTTCCCATCGTCGGTACCAACTTTACCGGGCACATGCCTGAAATTATACCCGTTATATGCAAGTAGAGATAGTGACAGTTCTCAAACGTTTATTTCGAAAGTGCTCTCTTTATCGTGAACAGCCTCTACATATATGCGTGTTTATAAGTGTGTGTGTGTGTGTGCGTGTGTATATATGTATATATATATATATATATATTTATATATATATATATGATGTTCGGAAATTAAACGCCCAAACTGCGGGAGGTGATTCCTTATGAAAAATAAAGTGGAACATATTAGGACACCATTTACCAAAACGGAATATAAAAGGAGATATGAGGCTATGAAAATTGGGTTTTGAAAACATATTTTTGCCGGATGCCTTGTACAACGCCTACAAATTCTGCAGCAAAAAGGTGGCTTATGCTACCCATGTTGCAGAGACACATGCGTAATGCTGGCCGTCCTCGGTCTGTGCGCACAGTTCGGCTTGAGGAAGTGATAAGTCAGCACATCAACGACGTTCCCTCTACTAGTACACGCTCCATAGCGCGCCAAATGGGCGTGTCCCATTCACCGTGTGGGACGTACTGTGGGTAAATCGCAGCCATACATACCGCTGGCAAAAAAGTACACGGCATTCCGCGAAAGTACGTTTTCAAAACCCAATTTTTACAGGCTCATATCTCCTTTAATATTATTTTTAGGTGTATGGTGTCCTGTATATTTCCGACTTTATTTCTCATAAGGAATCACCTCCCGCAGTTTGGGCGTTTAATTTCCGAACATTCTGTATACAGAAACACAGAGATACACACTATCACAAAGTACTGACAAGGAGATCCCAATTAAATCCGTGTAAAGGAAACAGAATATAAACAAACATACGAACATCATAGCCTAGTAACTCGGTAGTTAAATGGAGCAGTCAATTGTAGATATTTAAAATTGTCATATTACGATAGCACGTAAACTATTTGCACTAGAATCCTGCAGAAAACTCCATAGACCCTTCTAATTTCCTCTAGTTTTATTTTCTTTATGTGAATAGGCATTGCTCCATTTGAAAAAAATGTAAATTTGTTCAATAAATACACATTCTAATAATTATTAAAATCTTTGTCTGGTCTGCAATTATGAGCCCTTGTCTTAACTTCAATTATATGAAACCAGCACATCAATAGCACGTTCCATTTCAGAAATATTTGCAGTGCAAGTTTTGGATGACTCGCCCGGTGCGCGCACACGCAGACACACACACAGTGGGGAGGAATTCATCCGGCAAACTTCGTGAGGTGATTCCTTATAACAAATCAAGTAGGAAATATACGGGACACATTTTACCTAAACTGAATATTCAGGGAGATATGAACCCATGAAAATCGAGTTTTTAAACTGTATTTTTGCGTATTATTAGAAACTAAGTGAAATTATATTACTATCTTGAATTATAAACGTTTGGTTCTAGTTTATTGAGCAGTTTGACCTAATTGACAAAAAAATAGTTATCTTGTAAGCTTCCAGGATTTAGTCGTTTTCGTGTAAAATGCACAAAACTGTCTGCTGCAGTGCTTCAGTTCCAGGCTCGTAGGCAATAGCGACACTTCCTGCAGGGAATCACAAGCCGGCTATAGTCGGGAACAAACAGGTAGCTTCATTGCTGTAAGCTTAAGTCTTAAATTACCTCCGCCATCGTCTGTGCAGTTGGCACAGCAACACGCCATGCACGAGTGTAGGTAGTATTGCCTACGCACTAGGCGTTGTGTCGCTGCAGCTAAGCTTGGTTTGTGTTTTACGTGCAAACGGTGGCTCCCGGGCAGTTACAACAGGAAGACCGTTTTGTTGATTACGTCATACTGCTCAATAAACCAGCGTTAAACGTTCGTAATTTCTGACTCTAAAAAAATAGTTGTCTTCAAAAAAAGGTTGCCACTCGTGTTTTTTTTTTTTTTCATTACGGGGCGACGTATTAATGAGATTTTGCTCTTAAGGTTGAAGATCACGATGACACAAAACCATGTTCGGAGAACTGTAACTTAATTACACTTCCTTTCCGATATTTTGCAAAAATACAGTTTAAATTTTTAATTTTAAGGAGCTCATATCTACCTTAACATTTCAGTTTAGGCAGAAAGTGCCACATCTATTTCCCACTTTGTTTTGCATAAGGAATCGCCTTCCCGAAATTTGTCGGTGGAATTCCGCCCCATTGTGTATATACTTACACGATATACACATTGAAACAGTTTCCTCATCTAGAGGATGTATTAGCATAGTTCCGGGACCGCTTCGTTTCCACACTAGAGCTCTCTTCCACTTCTCCGTTTGCATTGTGTGGCACGTGGACTGGATCGTTTTTGTGTGGGATACCATTGTAGCTCAATTTTCTTAGTTCACTCCGCCACATGGCATACCAAAGCATTAGGCACCTCAACTACTAGAAATACGCAGAAACAGATGTATTATTTTACTAAATGAAACAAAGCAAACGTGTAGGGAGATTTGTTTCAGTTGAGTGTGGCTAAAATTGATGTGCATAAAACCTATTATTAAAAATACTTATAACGATTATTACACATTTATCATCACATACAACTAGCCTAAGTATTATTACAGTCTTGCTTGATGGAGTTTTTTCCCCCTAATATGTATGTTTTTTAAGCATACAAAATTGAAGTGTGCTTACATTTTGATTAAAAATAGACTCTTACTAATTGATTTATAAAAAAAAAAGAAAAAATAAACGCTAGCAGAATATTGTACAGTGTTACCAATTGTATGCATTTTTCTTTTATGTTCAACGTGAATCGTACTTTTCTGACAATTCCGGCAGCGTGTACTACTTTTTAACGACTTTCGCGTGCCGCACAGTTGGCAGCAGCACTCCACATTTAGAAGCCACTCTCCTGTGGGACTACGGGACTACACTGGGCAGTTCCTGTCACGTGGGGTTGCTTCACCTGCCGTGTCGGGTAGGTATAGTCTGTACGTCGTAGCTTCACCTGCCGTGTCGGGTAGGTATAGTCTGTACGTCGTAGCTTCACCTGCCGTGTCGGGTAGGTATAGTCTGTGCGTCGTAGCTTCACCTGCCGTGTCGGGTAGGTATAGTCTGTGCGTCGTAGCTTCACCTGCCGTGTCGGGTAGGTATAGTCTGTGCGTCGTAGCTTCACCTGCCGTGTCGGGTAGGTATAGTCTGTGCGTCGTAGCTTCACCTGCCGTGTCGGGTAGGTATAGTCTGTGCGTCGTAGCTTCACCTGCCGTGTCGGGTAGGTATAGTCTGTGCGTCGTAGCTTCACCTGCCGTGTCGGGTAGGTATAGTCTGTGCGTCGTAGCTTCACCTGCCGTGTCGGGTAGGTATAGTCTGTGCGTCGTAGCTTCACCTGCCGTGTCGGGTAGGTATAGTCTGTGCGTCGTAGCTTCACCTGCCGTGTCGGGTAGGTATAGTCTGTGCGTCGTAGCTTCACCTGCCGTGTCGGGTAGGTATAGTCTGTGCGTCGTAGCTTCACCTGCCGTGTCGGGTAGGTATAGTCTGTGCGTCGTAGCTTCACCTGCCGTGTCGGGTAGGTATAGTCTGTGCGTCGTAGCTTCACCTGCCGTGTCGGGTAGGTATAGTCTGTGCGTCGTAGCTTCACCTGCCGTGTCGGGTAGGTATAGTCTGTGCGTCGTAGCTTCACCTGCCGTGTCGGGTAGGTATAGTCTGTGCGTCGTAGCTTCACCTGCCGTGTCGGGTAGGTATAGTCTGTGCGTCGTAGCTTCACCTGCCGTGTCGGGTAGGTATAGTCTGTGCGTCGTAGCTTCACCTGCCGTGTCGGGTAGGTATAGTCTGTGCGTCGTAGCTTCACCTGCCGTGTCGGGTAGGTATAGTCTGTGCGTCGTAGCTTCACCTGCCGTGTCGGGTAGGTATAGTCTGTGCGTCGTAGCTTCACCTGCCGTGTCGGGTAGGTATAGTCTGTGCGTCGTAGCTTCACCTGCCGTGTCGGGTAGGTATAGTCTGTGCGTCGTAGCTTCACCTGCCGTGTCGGGTAGGTATAGTCTGTGCGTCGTAGCTTCACCTGCCGTGTCGGGTAGGTATAGTCTGTGCGTCGTAGCTTCACCTGCCGTGTCGGGTAGGTATAGTCTGTGCGTCGTAGCTTCACCTGCCGTGTCGGGTAGGTATAGTCTGTGCGTCGTAGCTTCACCTGCCGTGTCGGGTAGGTATAGTCTGTGCGTCGTAGCTTCACCTGCCGTGTCGGGTAGGTATAGTCTGTGCGTCGTAGCTTCACCTGCCGTGTCGGGTAGGTATAGTCTGTGCGTCGTAGCTTCACCTGCCGTGTCGGGTAGGTATAGTCTGTGCGTCGTAGCTTCACCTGCCGTGTCGGGTAGGTATAGTCTGTGCGTCGTAGCTTCACCTGCCGTGTCGGGTAGGTATAGTCTGTGCGTCGTAGCTTCACCTGCAGTGTCGGGTAGGTATAGTCTGTACGTCGTAGCTTCACCTGCCGTGTCGGGTAGGTATAGTCTGTACGTCGTAGCTTCACCTGCAGTGTCGGGTAGGTATAGTCTGTGCGTCGTAGCTTCACCCTTTTTAAATAGAAACTTTGGAAAAAAACGCCCCACGTATTACGTGTTTGGTTGTTTCCTAAATGTACCAAACATCACAAGCGTTTTATTCTTCTGTTAACAAAAAATATTTATTTTGTCGTTAGATTCAACTTTTACTTATATTTTATCCATAAATTATATTTCATTTATCGTAAATATGAATAAAACAGAGAGAAAATTGGCACGTTTAAATGCCTAGTAAGAAATAGTTATAATGCAAAATGTTATTAAATCAAGTGCTCACAAATACGGTGGTTGCTTTGTGGTGTAATTCGATATACTTGTTAAGCTTTGTTTGCGTGAGGCGGAGGAATATCCTGAAACCGTTGGGGCCGTGGAGGCGTGGTGGTTAGACTACTCGCCTCCCACCTAGGCGAACCGGGTTCGATTTCCGGCGGGGTCGCTCCCGGATTTCCGCCTGCGGGAACAGTGCCGGACGATGCCGCTGGTCGGCGGGGTGTTTTATAGGGGATGTCACGTTTCCCCCCGCCTTTGCATTCCGACGCCGCTCCGTAATCACCTCACCTCGTCGTCCCAAATCCCTTCACTGCACTCACTGAAGGCATAACTTCAGCAGAAGTTGGAAGTAACCATGGATGAGACTGTACGGCTTAGCGTCTCGTCGGCAGCGAGGTCGGTAGAGACGAAGCAAGTTGCTCAGGAAATCAGGGATGGGGAAGGATTCGGCCGTTTCGTGTAATAACGAACCTGTGGAGTTATTTTTGGGAAACCATGTAAAACTGGAATCTGGACGACGAGACCGGGAATCGAACGAGGGTCCTCCCGAGTCGCAGCCCGCAGGTTCACTGCTACGCCACCTCGTGTCGGCACATGAGTGCAGAGATTTGGGCGGCTGTTAACATCGAGGTCTCGAGAGCCGGCGGGGGAAAACGGGAGATCCCCGAGAAAACCCGCCGACCAGTGGTATCGTGCGGGACGATTCCCACGTGCGAAAATCCGGGAGCGACCCCGGCAGGAATCGAACCCGGTTCGCCTGGGTGGTAGACGAGTAGTCTGACCATCACACCACCGCGGCCCCTGTGTGGGCACGAGCTCTGCTGCAGGTCAGCGGAGGGACGGTGTGTGTGTGAACGTCTGGGTGTGNGTGTGCGACGACGCCCTAATTCCTGTGACCTATACTGGGCGACGTCGCGCCGGTCTTTGTGTATGGAAGCGGGTTGCGTAATAAGTAGGTTGCTCCCCCCCCCCTCCCCCCGGTTTTACTCGGTGGATCGCATTCGCGATGCATCAGTTGTCGCCCGCGAATGAGGAAAAAAAAGGGGGACACTGTTTGGCAAGCAGGGTTACACGACTCCTCACACCGGCGCGGCGAATGTATTACACGTGCTCGCTCGCTCCGCACCGGCCTCTCGCTCGTTCTGCTAGGGCTGGGGAAGGATTTTTCCAAATTCAACCTCTGTAGGGGTGAAAAAAAAAGTAAAATATGTTTTCGAGGACTCGTCAGTAACAACCAGACACGTCATGCATGGGGTAATTTTTCAAAAGTTTGACTCAAATAGTGTGAAGAAACCGGGAATAAACTACAATGGTTAACTGAGCACTTTTGAAATCTTTGCTTAGCATCTACATTGCTTTTCATGTTGTATCCTTCTACGATATGTAAGACACTATCGCTTTATTCATGCAAAACCGTAGAATTATTAGCAGTTTAAAGGCGCTCCTATAACATGCAAATTCATGCTCTAATAGGGAAGAAACCCTAACTTCAAATACTATAGATTTAAACATTACTTTCGCAATACAACGTTAAGTGTCACAAACTGTTTTCATTCGTTCGTTGCTAACTTAAGTAGGAACGTACTTGTAGTTATTATTTTTTTTTTCGGGAGTGTGTTCCAAAAGTGCCTAAGGCTCCCGCCTACCTGGAGCTTTTACCCGCGTTTGAGGCCGAGAGGCGCAGGAGCGATAAGGGCGACACTGCCTCGCGCATCGTGCACGCCATCGCCACTAGACGCAAGGCTGTGAACTGACGTGTAGTGTTCTCGCCGCACCGCATGTACCTATGGTGAAAAATCTGTAGGAAGGATCAATGCAAGACCCTTGTGTAGTTTTGTATCGCTTTGGAAAAGCAGTTTGTAATTATTCTGGAGTTCTCGCGAGTGGTGTTTCTAATGTGCGTGATGTCTTGAATGCACTCGTCTGAAGTGCGTGTTCTTTTCGTAGATCATCGCGTTAGACGCACGTGTAATAGTTTCGCAGACAAACGTGAACTAAGAGACTGTGACGCAGTTGAAGCGCCAGGCAGACGGGAGCCTAACTTCACCATGAACAGCCCATTGATACTCTGGGCGGATGTATGCTACGTGTCCAAGCACCGGGCAGTTTGCGAGTACCCTCAAGCATTCATTTTATTGTGATGAACACGAGGTCGGTGGTGCCGCTTTTCAAAACGGCGAGACGTCAAATATATTGGTTATTTGTTGTGTTCACGGGTAATTAAGCACTTCTGAAATCGACCTAAGTAAAATGTCACTGCTCCTACCAGCATATATACTGACTGGCACTCTCCCTAGTAAAGTTGGCAACAACGGAGGGAAAGTAGTTCCGTATCGTAACGAAGAATTAAAAGTGTTAAGTAAACATTATTAAATACTGAAATTATTTATTGTGCTTTATTTATTTTAATGCTGATAAGTGTTAAAAAATGGGCAAATTTGTAAAATATATATTTTTTATAATAATTCCATAGTTTCGCGTGACTGACGCACGAATAAAGTGATGAGAGCCATGACAATGTTAATTTCGTGCATAGTGGATGAATGCACAATGTGTATAGAAAGTAGATCGTATGAAGGTCATTCAAACAGCTTATAGAGGCGTGTGACGTGCGTATCGACCAGTGCGTTGCAGGCGGGCGGATCTGCTGGTGCGATGACCCGCGCGTTGCGAGTGGCAGAGACTGCGGCGGCGAGCGGAGTGATTCGCGGCAAGTGCGAGCTGTGTTGGCGGCGGCGTACTGTACATACAGGCGCTGTTGTGAGGTTAGTTTGTCGCGGCCATGACAGACCAGCCCCTCGCGATGCACGTCTCCTTGCGTGAACTCCCTCCCCTGTAGGCGCATAGCTCAGCCCTGAGACGCACCTGGCTCCCGTCCCTACTTCGGACTCGCACTTAAGGTCACTGTCTACAGGCTGGCAACTGTGAAATTTAAGTAGGATATCCCGTGTTAAGGAGATTTCGCCGCAGTGCGTTAGTTTTAAAGATAGGAGTTTCAAACAAAATGTATTCTTCGCGAATTGTTTAGGAGAAGTTCCCTACAGCGGAAATGCTTCCATAACGTGTATAGCCCGTTTGTACGGGATTTTTAAAATTTCTGTTTTACAAAAAAGTACATCTATATCGAAAATATACGCTCGTAGGGATCTTCTCCTAAAAAAAATTCGCGATGGGTACATTTTGCTTGAAACCCCTATCTTTAAAATTGAGGCAAAATTTCCTTAACATGGGATTTCCTATTGAAATTTTGTAGCTGCAAGCCGGTAGGCAGTGCCCTAAACACTTAGAATTAGGGTTGGCTAGAAAAAAGCCTCCCTGGCTTCGAAAGTCTACGCTGCCGACCATAAAACATAGTCATTCAAAAGAATATTTAAGCCCACTGAACATTCCTGATATTCAGACATGTTTATTTGCATCCATCCTGTGTATATATATGTGTGTGTGTGTATATATATATACGCATACACGTATATATATACACATGTCTATATGTGTGTATATGTCTATATATGTGTATATGTATATATATGTGTATATATATATATATATATATACACATACGTGTGTGTTATAGATAGGGTTGTCTAAAAAGTTACATCAGGTATAGGTTGTTCAAGGTAAAGTGAGCATTTTTGAGATCCTACTTACGTTTTTTTTTCCAGCTTTTTTTTTTGTATCCTTTAACCACCTTTTAAAATAAATATTGTCGTGTAAGTAATAAACACAATGTGTATATTCCACCGCACTCGGAAGTTAACGTATAAGGATAAAATGAGATATATTTATTGACTATTACTCCAAATGGGGAGGGGGCTTTCAAAAGTGCTCACTTTACCGTGGATAGAGGCTACATAGTTAATACAAAACACTGTTTTATTTGCAAAACGAAGTACTGAGTCGGTGTTGTTTGTTGCATAGTTTTTAAGTTGTTTTTTTTATTATATGTCATTACGGTCAGCAGAATATTGTTTAACAAACTTTTTTTTTTAAGTTGTTTAATACGGTGAAATCATACAAAATTAGTTGCTTGGCGTTGCAAATAACCTTGGCCTATTGAGTAGCTACGTGTAACAATTTTCTCAATATCGAATGCCCGCCAACAAATACCGCTCGTTTGGTCTTTGAAAATTTTCTTTTCCGCTTTCCTGGGATATCCCAAGTCAATTGCTCGACTTTGAGATTCTCCACAGATCAAGTTTTGACGGAGAAAAAAAAAAACATACGTGTACATGGTATCGCGTTTCCATTCGTTAAAACAGGACTGCGAAATTTCATTCCGTTTCGTTTCGGCGGTCTTGCGAGACAGGCTGTGGAGTTTCTTTACGTGAGGGAAAGCTTGACCTGTATTCTGATTGCCTGAAATAAAAATGTCGGTAAGACGGAGCTGTTTCAGTGAAAGGCGCCGTTTTCACCGCTGTTTCAGTCGCGCTACCAATCCACTCCTGCCGGCTTCCGAGCCGTGTTGACTTCAACGTTGAGGGTGAAGCGAGGTAAGGAGCAGCGCCGGAATGTAAAGGCAGGGGGGAACGAGAAAACCCGCCGGGAATCGAATCCTATTCGCCATGGTGGGAGGCAAGCACTCTAACCACTACACCACCGTGGTCACAAAGAGGGGAGGGGGTAATTCTTTGCAAACTGCCGAGTTAGTGGTAATCAAGATGTTTTATTACGAGCGAAGAGCAGTTGAGTTTCGACAAGTTACTGAAGCATGTTGACGTGAGAATTATTCCGCCTACCGGCCGCCAAGGCGGTATCTCGTGTTCTGTCCCCCGTTTTTGTTACCGTGGTGCGAGTTTTTTTTATAAACGTGAATTAGGTCGCGACTTGCTAGCGTTAAGCCCACTCTACACGCACGTCTCTGCGATGTATGGATACACCGCCTGTGTTTGTATCAGCGTGTGATTTAGGGTTTGCTGGCGCTGAAATTTAAACTTATTAGAGAAACAAAAACGTCTTAAGGGCGCTGGTGCTGGTGAGAAAATAAAATTCCATTATTTTGCATTTGTACGAAATACTGTTCAACTTGTAGACGTTTCTTACAAGTACTATTTCTTCGCAAAGTTTTAGACCCCATATTTTTTGCATAATGGCGTGCCAAAATCATAATTTTAGTGTTCCCGGGAAGTACAAATAATAAAAACTAGCCCACTTACCGTAATGAGATAATTCATACTGATATAAGATACTAACAGTTACAACAAGAAATTATTAACATCATGCTGTAAAATAATTTTTATTTTGCAATTTTAAAAAAATGTTTAAAATAAGGACATTTTTCCATATAATTTATTTGTAGCAGTCTATGATTTTTATTTTTTTTTTGTAAAATGAATTTTGCTTAGCATACCTTAAAATGGAATTAAACATGGCCTTTCAGTCACTCTTGTTACATTTTCTGTGAATGTTTTAGTTTATTTGTACTTCCCAAAAACACTACAATCGTGATTTTGGCATGCCATAATGCAAAAACTATGGAACCTAATATATTTTTATTAGAGGAAAAAGGATTTACAAATAATGGCTACAAGTTGAGTGGCATTTCGTACGAATGTAAAATAATGAGATTTTTGGTGAACAGCACTTATAAGAAAGGCGCCTAAAGGCGTTCCTCTTCCTAATTATTTATGTTGTTTCGCCTCTGCTGCCTGACGCCTAGGTCAAGTTTTCTTGTCTTCCTGCACGAGATGTCCCTCGGTTTGTGTTCGAGAATCCATCACAATAGTTTGTGCCGCGATTCACGCCACCAGCTTTTCTGTGTGTGTAAAGCCCGTGTCACGATGTCAAATTTCTCCGTCAAAGTGATTCCAGTAAGTTCGGTCAAATAAAATTGAATGGTTATGACGTCACCTAAGTGACATCATCGCCGTCATGTTTGTCTGGAAAAGTTGGCTGACTTTCCATCAAACGTTTTGAAAATTGCACCGGTTCTAAAATTTGTTGATGTTTGACGGACTCGACCAATGTGATTCGTACATTTCAAAAACCATTTGAACATCATGAATCTTTAAAACAGTTAACAATTTCTGGAAAGGAAATAAGGTTATGGAAGTAATCAATTTTTATAGAAGTTATTTGAGCACGAATGCTATTTGAAGTGATTAACTTACAATATTATTAAGAATTCTGAAGCAGTAAATTATTTTGGTAGAAAATAACTCTGTTAAATAAAATTTAAATCTAGTAAAGAAATAAAAATAAACCACAAAATTCATTATATTTTTTCCTTTAGTAGACTGCACGGCAACACAACAGCAGTATATCACCTTGATAATAAATATTCAGACTAGATTAATTCAGTCATAAAATTTGACACTGACATTGAAAAAAAAAATCAAGATTATTTGATAATACCTTTTGGAAAGAAAAATTTGATGGTCATATTTCGTTGTGTTGTCCTTAATTTTTTCACTTTCTTCCGTTTGATCGAACCAACTGTTCGCCTGTGTCGTCATCGTTGTACTGTCCTTGGTTTTTATTTTTTTATTTTTTTTTATTTTTATAATAAGTTCTTAAATTCTATTGTTTGTTTTTATATATTGTTATAAATGTGACCAAATCCCTTGTGGGATTTATTATACGTTTTGTTTGTATATTTTGACTACAGCCACTCTTGCCTTGTTTTTCGTGTTTCACTTAATTTTTTATGACAATATAATGTAGAGTATGTTCAAAATATTTCACTTAATAAAATTTTACTGTCAAATGTATTTGAAGGCTAAAATTCGACAGTGTGACAGGGGCTTAAGCTGAGAGCTGTATCCGCTGATTGTTTAGGTCCCCGCGCGGATCGCATTGCGCATATGACTTCGCGGGAAGGTCGGTGTGTTTCTGTTACTGCTCCCCCCCTTCCCGCCACGCGGTTGGCGTAGTGGCTAGATCACATGCACGAACCGGGCTTGATTTCCCAGCTGGACGGTGCCGCTGGTCGGCGGGTTTTCTCTGGGATCTCCCGCGTTCCCCCGCCATTGCATTCCGGCGCTGCCCCATACTCACTTCGCTTCATCCTCGGCGGCTCTCAAGACCCCGATGTTAAGGGCACTGCCTACCTGCTGGCAGCCGGACATTTAAATAGGAATTCCTGTGTTAAGGAAATTTCGCCTCGGTGCGTTAGTTTTAAAGATGGGCGTTTCAAACAAAATGTACTCTTCACGGATTTTTGAGAAGTTCCCTTCAGCGAGATGTTTCCACAGCATGTATCGCCTGTTTGCAAGGAGTTTTTAAAATTTATGTTTTACATAAAAATGCATACTGCCTATCAATATTGAAAATATACGCTCATGGGAATCTCCCAACAAATTCGTGAAGAATGCATTATATATATATATATGTATGTATACATATGTATGCCACTAATTGCGTTTGAGATAAATATTTGACATTGTGACTTCGTTAGGGTATAAAACATGATTTAATTGTATTTTTAAAACATTTATCGTCGACTTCTTGTTTCTACTATAGCTTCTGTAGTAGTTCCCAGATAGGTAATCAGTAATTAATTCCCGTTTATTCCACGTGGTAAATAAATAAAGCTACTCCGTTGATATTACAGTTACTTAATCATCGGAGTGATATTATTCCTTGTCAAAAAAGAGATTTCAATCATGAATGCAGAATACGTTTCACGGCTTGAAAATTGGTAACACTGCGTTGATCTCTCTTCATCTCTCTCTCTCTCTCTCTCTCTCTCTCTATCTATCTATCTCTCTCTCTCACACCTTTGAAAAATCATTTAATATACGGCGTGTTTGGTTGTTTTCAAAATATGTAAAACCCTCATAAAGATGAGGTTGAAGTAATTAACTTTATTTAATTACACTGAAATTTTCTGATATTAAGGAATTGTTTTTTGTATGCACATCAAACAATCCAATTTCTTTAACCCGCAAATACCATTGTTGGCCTACCGCATTACCTGCATGGTAAAATGGGGGTTGCCGCCCCTTTGAATAGTGATAAAAAAGGGTCCACGTAAATCGTTCCGTAAAGTGTGATAAATGGTTATGAATTAAGATGGCAAGACGTAAAAAAAGAATCTTCTTGTAGAGAAAGCCTCCGACGAATAGTAGGCGAGAAAAGAGACGTTAAACATTACACATGTCACCACGTACTGCTTATGAGGTTGGCTAAATGGTTGATACCGACTGGCATGTACGGCTGTAACGTAGTAGCACATTTGTTTAACACCTGTTTTGTTGTATTTTAAATGGCGGAATAAATGTGTAATATTATGTAATAAATTGCATAACATAAATTAAATGAAACAAACAAATAACATGAACGAAGTGACATCATGAACAAAATAACATTGTAAATAAGAATATAACGTTGAACAAATGACAAATAATAAAGTAAAAACAAACATAAACAACCACTTAATGGAATAATTAAACAAACTTTAGCGTAAATTAAACAAAGAACATTCTCAACAACACACATGTAATACAACATTTCAAATAAAACAACAACCACAGTTGTTAAACATGTGACTATGTAACAGCATTACTCGTCAGTCGGTATCAACCATTTAGCCAACCTCATAAGCATTACGTGGCATTTGTAATTTTTAACGTCGGTTTTCTCGCATACCATTCGTTGGAGACTTTCTCACCAAGAGGACTCGTTTCTACGTCTTGCCATATTAATTCACAACCCGTGATCATACTTTACGTAACGATTTACATAGACCCTTTTTCCACCATTCAAAAGGGATGGCAACCCCCATTTTACCATGTAGGGAATGCGGTAGGCCAACAATGGCAGTTGCGTGTTAAGTTATTGAATTTTTTGACATGCATACAAAAAAATCATCCCTTAATACCAGATGTAATTAAATGAAGTTCATAATTACAACCCAAATATTCACAAGGGTTTCCTGCCCTTAGGAGTGGTTTCCTGGCGTTCGTTTCCACGCATTTTCTAACCGGCATTTTGCAAGGAACATCCTCGCGAGGTTTGTCGCAGAGACGCTGACTCGTCCTGTATTTTATTTATACATTATAATATTTAATTTATAATTAATATGAATAAAAACAGACAGAGAATAGGTGTTGGTAGTGCCCGGAAAGAAATAGTTCTAAGCAAAATATTATTACACGGAGTGCGTACGAGTGCGGTGCGTTGTCCCTCTGGTGTAATTTTCTAGACTCGGTTAAGCTTTGTTTGCATGAGGCGGGTGAGTACCTAGTTTGAAAATTCAGTGATTATCATGAATCGATTACGGTGTTCATTTCCCACGGCGAACTGGAAAAAAAAAAAAAGAAGCTGGCCCGGTTTCCCCCGCGACGTGGAGTGTTAATCGATAGTAGGTGGGCGCTACCTGGGCCGCGATCCAGTTATCGATATTGCCCGGCGTCGCGTGGAATCCTTGGCACGGTAATGCCCTG
>NQII01001918.1:219217-262058 GCA_002778355.1 Clitarchus hookeri | reverse complement strand
ATATATTAGGAAAAGTTGTCTCCTTGTAAATAGAAAACAAATATATGAGTGTGACAAAACACAACAACACAACACAAGTGAACAGACAGTGGCGAATAGCCTCACGTGCGTAATCCAGGTCGCGGTTGTAATCCCCTCGCGGGACGGAAGTACTTCGTGATTTTACCTAATGCGAGTTCTTGCCCCATGTGGGCCGATCCCCTCGCGACTAGGCCGACTTCTAATTAGGTTAAGTAGGCGGGTATACTTGGGGCGCGGGCCTGCTCGGCCCGTCTCCCCCGCTCCCCGCGGCTCGACCGCTCGCATTACGAGGGCACACGTCGATGGAACAGAGGGACCGGCCTGCGTCCCCCGACTACGCCTGTGGGGGNGTCACGCGACTGCCCTGGCCCCGACTCGAGTACGCGCCCGGCGGTAGAGGTGCGGAGCCTTGAGGGGCCCACAAACATGCAGCTGGCCAGGAGCGACCCGCCCCGGGGCTAAAGGCCCATTCACATTGCAGTCAAGTTCTTTGGCTATAGCTCATTTAATGTAAGAAGGCCACATTCTGACAGCCAGTGAGTGGCACTTGACGTATTCAAAACAAACAACGTGCCATTTACAAAATCCTGTATCAGCTGATGCAGGAACGAACAAAAGTTAATATTACGTTGGCTATTCTGAGTGCACTGCCGACACACATTAGACCAGCCGAAAATACGCGATAAGAAATAGTTCCAAGGTTAATTAATACATTTTATTTTACGTGTTCATAAAACAGCGGTTTTTAGTGTTAAAAACTAAACTTCTTGCTAAAGTAGAAATGTATAGGTGTTCAAAATTAAAGTCGCATTAAAATTATCCATATCCAAATGAAACGCGATTTCAAAAACTTTTTTCGCGTCTTATCCTCTCTCCAACCTGGCTTTCCTTACGTGTTTGATATTAATTCCAAAAACATACAGAAATATTGTCAGAATCTCGTCAACTTATATGATATGGACCATATGTAGATCGTAGCGCCACAGAAACTGCGACCGTGCGGAACTGAGCGGTGTTATCAGGCGCGCACAGGCTGGTTACGACGCCAAGCACGCAGAGTTGCATACCCGCCCCTGCACGCTGCCACTGCCATTAGCGGGTTAACTATGGACGTTAGACAATTTGTTCCTAGATGAAATATGCTCCATTTGTACTCATCTACTCCACTCTGGTGTTTATTATACTTTTTTTCGAGTACACCTTGTATATCGCCTACAGTGTTGTCTATTCGCGGTTTCTTCACGCTTTTTGAATCAAACCTTTGAAAATCCACCCCATGTATGCTGTGTTTGGTTGATTCCTAAATATCTCGCGTATCACAATCATTTTTTTATTCTGTTAACATAAAAATATATTATTTTAGTCAAATTAAAATTATAAATTATATTTTATTTATAATTGGTGTTAAAAAAGCATATGTTATATTTTGTATACAACTTATATGTTAACAATGTAAAATAATAATCATAATAACTATCGTCAATACAAACATAGTTAAAATGTCAAGCTGACCTAAAAATGGTTATAGGGTTAAATTGTGAACACTCATGCGCAATGGATTTTGAAATATGACATAATTCTTTGAACAGCTGAAAACAGTAAACAAACCATTTGGCAGTGTTTATGTTTACATGCAGAGGATGGATACGTAATTGGTAACCATAATTAGAACTTAAGTAGGGCTTCAGAAAAGTGTGTCGTAACCATCAATGACCAATGTACACAAGAAGGCATTTTAAAGTTACGATTTTAAGGAAAACGTTTACATACATTTTCGTCGTATATTGTCGTGAGGAATAATCATCCGTGGTTTGTCGCACTGCAAACTCGAATCAGTGGTAAACCACTGATTCGCAGTGAAATTCAACTACTCGAATCAGTGAAAATGACTCCACTTAGAATCAGAGGAAAACCACTGATTCGCAGTGAAATTCAACTACTCGAATCAGTGAAAATGACTCCACTTAGAATCAGTGGAAAACCACTGATTCGCAGTGAAATTCAACTACTCGAATCAGTGAAAATGACTCCACTTAGAATCAGTGGAAAACCACTGATTGTTTCAACTAAACAATTTCACTCATTTATTAAGTGAAGTGAAACAGTTTCACTGATTGAGTAAGTGCGTTGAATTAAATATGCTTTTTATTGAATTCAGCCACATAATTACAAGAAATAAACGTATTTCTGATAGTTATTGTTAATATTGCGCAATTTACAGCATTTAAAAAAAAATTAAAGAATTTTTGTGGCTGGTCGGGATTGAACCACCACCACGTTTACTTCGGTTTTCGACCGTTACCTTATCATCTGAGCTACAAAGCCACCGTTCATATCGAAGAGGAAAAATTTTTTTTTTATTTCTTTATCGAAAGTATGCAGTTTTAAATTGTATGCCCTTTCCTTGCGTTTTTAGTTGAATTGTTGGCGTTAAGATTTTTAAAACAAATAGCAAGTACGAGTACAGTGCACTCACTTCATCACATGAAATGCAGTTTAAAGCTTCAAACCGACTGATTTATGATTACGTGAGAACTAAATGAAAGCCGTAAAAAACGGAATGAAAGACTGAATGTTCATGTTACCTCGTAAAATGGTGTTATGAAAGACGAAATTCACATTTCAGAATGTATGTCGTATTGGTTTTATTAGTTTATGCGTTGTTATTTAATTTGATACGCGTTGTGTAACGGCCTTTTTTACACGTTGTTTAACCGATCCGATTCATCAGTCAAAAAACAAATCGCTGAAAAACTGTGAGTAAAATGGCGGATGAATCAGTGGAAAATGTCACTGAATCACAGGAAAACTGGCATTTTTTTTTCCACTTATTCATCGGTTAAATTCGCTGAAGTGACGGTTGAATCAGTCAGGTACTGTTAACTAATTGAAAGAGTGAAATTCTTACCGATTCAGATTTAGAGTGCGGTGTTGTTCAAAACAGTCGGTGTAACACATGCGGATATTCCTATCGTAGTGTGCCTGCTGTAGTGATACACCTTGGCCCTATCGCAGACGTGCCTGTACCGAGAACGGCAGAGTCGTGTCACTGTTGTGAAACAAGGCGAACGCCGGCGAGGTCCGTATGCCCGTGCCTCCGCGCCGCTGAGCACGAGGGGTGTTGTGTTACCAGACACCCAACACGAACGACGAGGACGCACGCTTTGCGAAAGGAGGCCATTTCACCATCAACTAGGGCAATCGGGTTTTATCTTCGTTGCCGAAAATTACGCCGGGGACGATACGTCACACAGATTTGCGGCCCCCTTTTTTGTTGATGATCGTCGACAATCAGCTCGTGAGAATTTTAAGCTTTGCAAATGTTAAGGGGATTCCCTAATAAAGTATTGTCTGTAAATAATATCTTATCTCAGTAAAGAAATAGGGGCCATGATAATGTACCTATCAAGACAAACCGTGTTCGATCCCCGGTGGGATCGCCCCCGGATCTTCGCATGTGGGAATCGTGCCGGACGACGCCGCTGGTCGGCGGGTTTTCTCGGGGATCTCTCGTTTCCCCTGATCTTGCATTCCGGCGCTGCTCCATACTCACCGCGCTTCACCGTCATCGGCTCTCATGACCTCGATATTAAGAGCTGCCCAAATCTCTCCACATACATTCACTTCACTCAGTAAAGAAATGGTCTGGAAATTAGATTACTTTTCCAGGAAAGGTATATAAAAAAAAACAATCGGCTACAGCTATCACTTTTTACCTTTATCCTATTAAATAAATTCGAAAAGGGGAAAAAAGTAGCGAAAATGGTTAAAAATGGCATTTCATGGCATTCGTTTGCAGTTTCCTTAAGGGANTCGAAAAGGGGAAAAAAGTAGCGAAAATGGTTAAAAATGGCATTTCATGGCATTCGTTTGCAGTTTCCTTAAGGGAGAGGAGACAAGTACAGTATGACATTCGTAGTTTAATCCATGGGATCTCATCGCGTGTAATAATACCCCTCTGTTACAGATCTAATTTGCGAGAAACTCAGCTACCTGCGAATACATAGTGCAGCGTTGAGAAGTCCCGTCACAATATGACTAGATGTAGCTTGAAGCGTTTAACAGGATGTCCGGCCACGGGGAAAAGTAAGGGAATTTCACGTGACAGGGAAATGCCAGGGAAAATGTAAATAATTGCTACTCTGCGGAAGTTGTTAGTTGGTTGAATACAGGATAACGTAAGTACGACCGTATGCATTTTAAATTTCGGTTTTCAAGTTACTGAACTGGCAGTAACACAGCTTTACCAAGTGACTTGGGGCCTNCCGTATGCATTTTAAATTTCGGTTTTCAAGTTACTGAACTGGCAGTAACACAGCTTTACCAAGTGACTTGGGGCCTATATGTATAAAATCAAGTATTTGTGAGAAGTGAATAGCATTTATCGCGAGAAATATCAATGCGCTGAATTAAATGTTGGCTTTGCTTGCTCGGCTTTGTCGCAAAACTTATTTAATTTTACTCGAAGCAGCATATTTTGTTTAGTCAGCTGTGAAAAAAATATGACATTGGACAAGGGCGTGGTCAGGAATTTACTTCGTGATAAAGGGGTGGAATTACAAATTTATATTTTTGGAGAAAAAACATGAAAACTATAATATTAAAAGTTATTATTTCAAAATGAATTATTTTTAACCAACGGGCTAATATAAATATATGGAACCACAAAATGCTATAAACATCCTTCATGTTCAAGGGGGGACTACGCATTACTTATATTTTTAAAAAAAGTTGTTATTCATTTTAAAATGTTATTTTCGAATATTTTATTTTNTCGAAAAGGGGAAAAAAGTAGCGAAAATGGTTAAAAATGGCATTTCATGGCATTCGTTTGCAGTTTCCTTAAGGGAAAGGAGACAAGTACAGTATGACATTCGTAGTTTAATCCATGGGATTTCATCGCGTGTAATAATACCCCTCTGTTACAGATCTAATTTGCGAGAAACTCAGCTACCTGCGAATACATAGTGCAGCGTTGAGAAGTCNAGGAGACAAGTACAGTATGACATTCGTAGTTTAATCCATGGGATCTCATCGCGTGTAATAATACCCCTCTGTTACAGATCTAATTTGCGAGAAACTCAGCTACCTGCGAATACATAGTGCAGCGTTGAGAAGTCCCGTCACAATATGACTAGATGTAGCTTGAAGCGTTTAACAGGATGTCCGGCCACGGGGAAAAGTAAGGGAATTTCATGTGACAGGGAAATGCCAGGGAAAATGTAAATAATTGCTACTCTGCGGAAGTTGTTAGTTGGTTGAATACAGGATAACGTAAGTACAACCGTATGCATTTTAAATTTCGGTTTTCAAGTTACTGAACTGGCAGTAACACAGCTTTACCAAGTGACTTGGGGCCTATATGTATAAAATCAAGTATTTGTGAGAAGTGAATAGCATTTATCGCGAGAAATATCAATGCGCTGAATTAAATGTTGGCTTTGCTTGCTCGGCTTTGTCGCAAAACTTATTTAATTTTACTCGAAGCAGCATATTTTGTTTAGTCAGCTGTGAAAAAAATATGACATTGGACAAGGGCGTGGTCAGGAATTTACTTCGTGATAAAGGGGTGGAATTACAAATTTATATTTTTGGAGAAAAAACATGAAAACTATAATATTAAAAGTTATTATTTCAAAATGAATTATTTTTAACCAACGGGCTAATATAAATATATGGAACCACAAAATGCTATAAACATCCTTCATGTTCAAGGGGGGACTACGCATTACTTATATTTTTAAAAAAAGTTGTTATTCATTTTAAAATGTTATTTTCGAATATTTTATTTTATTGGGGGGGGGGGGTGAGATACGTTCCGAAATACGTCCCTGGTATTGGAAGGTTTCAGTATTCTTGAAAATAGGCCAGGGATAGTGAGTGGTAAGGTTCTGCCTGGAAAACAGGGATAAGTCACGAAATTCCAAGTGTAATTTCAGTGGACGTCCTGTGAAAATGTTGTATTTCAATTGAACGTATAGAGTTGGCAGCCCTGGTTGGTTGGGCCATGTGGCGGGGCTGCGACAGCTCCCTCCCATTGGACCCGCTATCGGCGCCCAGGAGATAAGGCATGTTCGCCCGTGACTGCTACAAGGCCGGCGTGTCTCCTTCACATGCCCGGTGCACACGACCAGTAATGTTCGTCGCTCACATGTACACCGCTCGCGCCTAATAGACGTATACAGACCGGAGAGCTGCAACAGCCAGTGGGATGTCGTCCTCGTTTTCTGCACGAGCCACGCCGTCAAGTTGAACCCTCGCTGTGTGTCGTCTCCCGCCTAGCTGGCGCTTGAACTGCGTTAGTAATGCACGTTTTCCTGTGAAACTATTAAACGTGCGTCCTATGTGCTGTCTACGAAAAGTACACACACTTCAGACGAGGGCCGTTGAGTGATTTCAAGACGTCACACATATTAGAAACTTATAAACATTCGGAGTACTCCAAAATGGCTAAAAACTGAATTTTCGAAGAGCTGTGCCTCGAAATATATGCGTCAGATCCATAGAAAGCCACTCAACGGCCCTGCATTAAACATGCCTACAGTCTTCCCACCAATAAAATAATAGGATCACCGCTGGGAAGTCCCATAGGTATAGGCTGTTCACAGCAAAGTTAGCATTTTTGAGGCCCTAGTTACTTTTTTATTTCAGCCATTTTTTACCATCTAACTACCCATGTAAGTAACAAACACTTTGTTAAGATTCCACCGCACTCGGGAGATAACGTCTGAGGCTAAAATAAAATATATTTAGTGACTATTATTCCAAATGATAGGGTTTTCAAAAGTGCTCACTTTACCATGAATACCCTATAGTGCCAAACAACCCTACATGACATCAATTTTTGTAAAGAAAGCCTGGGAAAGAAAACTCCCACACCAGTTCTCGACCACCTCTGACAAAATATAGGATCGTTCCGAGTCCTCCAAAAGAGCAACAAGATCTGCTTTAATACGGAGATTATAAAAACCCACAATTTACTCGAACACTTAATAGAAAATGCTACTCTACCATACGCACCAGGCTCTTATAATCAAACAAAATTATCATATACAGCATACCTCGGGACACTCACCCAGACATAACCGAAGACCTCGAGTAGTAAGGCTTCATTAATCTAACTGTAATACTTGGAGACTCGAGTATCAAGAGGCATATTTTGTATTCCCCACCAGACCTCGCCACTGTGCCCGTTGTATCGCAAGAATCTAAACTGGCTTACTTAAAATAAGTTTTACAATACATAGTGAAAAGTGAACAATACTCACAATTACCTAAATTATGTAAAAACTGCCAGTGCTACAGGTAGGAGGCTCCGAGCTACTTTCGTAGCCAGAAATGTCCAAAATGCTCCCAGGTCCATGACCTGACAAATTTTTCTCCACTGAACAAGACCGGAAGATCTGTTCTATTTGTGGAGTAAGTCGTGGAGGAGTATCAAAGCAATGTCCCAAAAAGGACTGAAAGAGAAGATAAGCACCGAAAAACTAGCACTGAAAGTACCACACAAGACCAATACTACTTGCCTCAGAGACATGGACCTCAACATTGTACCCAAACCTGCGTACTTTCCAAACTCTAGCTAAAAGCCAAGCACCAGCACCCAAAACCTCGACAAACACTATGTTGTAAGCCCAGTAAACTGTTTTGCCAGAGTCAACCAACAATGCACAAACAAGCCAACCACCTCATCCTTATCCTTCAATGCACAATCCCGAGTCTTTCCACCACCACATAAGCCTCCCTCCACCACTACTTCTGCAGATCCCCATTTCGGTGATCTCCCCAAGCCTCAGTGACTTAGTAGCCATTTTCAGTGTAATCAAAACATATCTGTCCCTCATCAGGAAAACAGCACCCGAACTACAATAAAGAGCGTACCTTGACCTATAATGGCTATTTGGTGGCAAATAAAATATTTTAACCAACAGGTATACTACAAAATACCCCAGATACAATTGCAATATTTGAAACGTGGTTAAATCCAAACATTTTGTGACACTCGCTGCTTCGCATCCCGCACGAGTGAGTGGAAGTGAAGGACAGTAGTTATATGATAGTGGCGGCAGCAAGTCAAAGGATTGTTTTGAACGAAAAGGCGAGCGATAGGTCGGTGACCGCGTATCTGCTACTGAAAGCGAGCCGACACAGTAATCCCTTTTGCGGCGTTCGCTGCTGACCCTGGTTGTATTGATTTCTGCGTTTATCTGAAGAATGCTCTGGATTACTCACCTCGTTCTCTCAGCGTGACTCTGGGTGCGTTGAACCTTCCAGATGGTCAGGGCGAACGCTATATAAGTGTGATAGGCCTCCGAGCCGAGTAGTTGATGAGTGAATGAGTGGCTGAGTTCTGAGCGATAGAAGACGAGCAGCGAGAGGTGACCAGCAGAAGGGAGATCTGCAACTGCGAGTATCAAGCAGTGAAGGGTGCGGCTGGCAGGCTGGACTATTGGACTAGGTGTGTGAGTGAAAGACATTAAAAATGTTGGCAACAGATATACTGAACACTTGTTAATAATGAGTATGGGGTAATTGACTGTAATCAAACAGAGACAATTAAGAAGGATGTTAATTACAATTGATATAGACATTAAATATTGTGCTCACTGTTAAATAAAAAGAGTAATAGTGGAGACAGATACTTTAATGCTGTAAATAGCTGTGTTAAATGAGAAATAAATTTAGTTCTTTTATTTTTACTAAGACCTCCATTCCTCACGAACTTAGATACGCCACTCAGGCGTCCATGTAACAAAATAATTAAGTGTGATCAGTTCCTGCCATTTTGGATTTATCAATTTTTTTTTTACTGTAATTTCCATTTAACTATGTTAACGAGATTTTTCGCATCGCAGAGAATAATAATAGCTTTCCGATCTTTATAAAATTATTATAGCTGCTCTGCCTTCACTTACTTTTTACTAGTGAATGCCTACAAGAAATAAGCAATATTTTCTTGCTGGCGAATACAGACATGATACCGGCAACAGGAGTCAAGCAATACATGTTTTATAATATATGCAAAGCAATTCCCTATGTCCTGTCAATGCCTAAAATAAAATACAAAATCTACGATGCAGGTTGCAGCGAAAAATCCACAAATCCAAGATTGTGGAGACTTATCCTCCTCAATAATTAGGGGCTACAAAACAGTGTACAGGGACTGCACAGCCACCATAAGGGCAAAAGTTACACTTCTGTTTAAACAAATTATCTGTTTACATGTAAGGGTGCACCAACACTACAATGAAATCGAAGCAATAGCGATTATAATACTCGACACCAATGAATATCTTACATCTCAGCTTTGTACATGAGATCAGGCCACACTTAATTCTGCAGATTTAAAATCTGCACTCTCAGACAAGCGGTGACTTTAATGTGGTTAAACAATAACATTTTCTTACAAACAAAATACATGGAATTAAACTGGCTAATTATCTGTCGAACAAGTCTCGTAATTCAAGCTTGTACCACGATCTCTTGCCAGAACATCAAGCATAACAACGAATCAGGTATCGATTACTTCATTTGAACCCTGTAAATCGCCATACACAACATAAAAATCACCTGTGTGGAATCGTTTTACCATTATCCCGTAATTGATACTATTCGAGTTAACATGCAGTCTTCACAGCCCCAATTTAAATGTGATTTCTTAAGAGCTAACTGGGAGTTGTTTAAATATTCCATCTCCCATAGTGTCAGCATGGATGCCCCCAACTCACCTCAAGACATTGATTTACATGTGAACATTATCAAATCTTAATCAAACCTCGCCATTACCACATGCCAGCAAAAAGTAATGCATTTCACGCTATTTCTCCTACTCTTACATAATCAAAAACTCTGCAAAAAATTAAGAAGACTGTGGCAATGCAACAGATAATATGGTTGGTGCACGCACTTTTGAAAGCCAGATACAAAAATGGATGACATAGGGGACAGATACAATTTTGAAATCCCTTTTCATACAGCATGGCACAGTCTGGAAGTACACTCTACAGTGTAAACCAAAACCTCCCGACGGTCCCCCTTCCCCCCTCTCTCTTTCCAAAACTGGCAACACAATCTACGAATCAATAGAAGGCAAGGTGGAAGTCCTGGTCCAGCATTACAAAGCACATATAGAAAATGTATACCCCCAATGTGCTCTTCCCCCACCAGAAGACACATGTGACGAGGAAGACTTCGAAGAAGACTCAGTCACTCTTCTCCCCTTACCAGCAAGACATGTACCCCGATAAAAAAAAACTTGTGATGGTCAGGGAACTCATGTTCATACTCACCAAAACACAAAAAAAAAAGTAGCACCTGGTCACAGCATTCTCGGCGAAATACACGTTCATTTCAGTAGGGAAATAGTTATCTACCATAGCACTAATATCAACACCATCATTACATTGCACTTGCTGCCTCAATGGAAGACAGACATAATCGTCTTCATCATCCAAAGAAAATACATGGCCATCCCTGCCTCTTACCGACCAGTAGTCGTGCACTTGGTTCTCGGAGGTGCTTGAAGAATTGATCCTCAGGAGATTACTGAAAATAGTCTAATAATAGCAGGTGTTGTCGCTCATTCAATTTGGATTCCGTCAAAACCACTCAACCACACATGTCACATCCAGAGTCGCGTACGCCATCCAAGTAGCGAGCTGGTACGCTACCGCTTGACCTGACCAGGGCATTCTGTTCAGTTCATCGCAAACTGCTCATTGGAAATATAATTTCCTCCAGCATATCCAGACATCTAATCCACTTTATACACATTTCTGGAGAGAGATTTTATAAGTTAGCTTGTATCACAGCCTCTCCCAATCTCGACATGCACCAGCAGGAGTACCACAAGGAGCCATCCTAAGCCGACTGCTCTTCGCTTGTTCATCCGTATGATATCCTCCCCGTAAGATACTTGCATCACCATCCGTGCTGACGATACTGTCCTGGAAGCTATAGCGAGAGACCAAAGCATACACTCATGGACACTTGCCTCGGCTTTCTATGCCTAAAATTCATTCTTTACCACCAAAGCATTATCTCTGAATATAAAAAAAAACACAGGTGTTACTTTTACTGCAGACATCCCTCCCTTCCACTCATCGTAGAGAAATACCTAGGCGTAATATTAAACACCAACGTCAGATTCATGCAACATATAAATAAATCAATATACAGTATCAGGCGGCTGTCCAAGATCTAACATTTGTGCTTACTATACAAAGTATTATTTGTTAAAACACAATGTTAGCAGTGTTCAAAGCCTTCATGACTCCACTCATTTCTTATGCCACGTCTGCATGGACATAACCTGCAGTCGTCCATCGCCTGCTTAACACAGCATATTATGGACTACACATCACCGCAGGTCAGTTCCGACTCACTCGCCACAAAGATGATTTAAGGCTGAGGTCATATATCAACTTCATCGCCCACCTCAGAAAATTTAAACACGAGTTTTAACAAAATCTAAATCATATGGTCAGACGATTTCAAAATTGTGTATCGTCTATTCGCGTCTTCTTCACACTTTTTGAATCAAACCTTTGAAAAAACACTTTACATATGAAGTTTTTGGTTGTTTCTTAAATATGCCTTGTATCACAAGCGTCTTGTACTTTTGTTAATGCACCTTATTTTTGGTAAAATTGAACTTTTACTTATATTTTATCGATACAGTATAATAGTATTTCATTTATAATTATTATTAATAAAGACAGAGAGAAAATAACTGTGTTAGAAATGCGTAGTAAGAAATAGATCTTATGCGAAATATCATCACAATGAGTGCGCATGAATGCGGTGTACTTGCCCTCTGGTGAAATTTTCTAAGCTGTATTTGCATTGGATGGAGGAATAGCCAGTAAGTAGAACTTAATCAGGGCTTCAGGAAAGTTGGAAGTAACCGTTAATGGAGTATAACTAGGCTATCTCCACCATTCTTATCCATGCCTCAGTTCAGAGAGAAACAACACGAACAACTGGAAGAAATTGAAACAATAGAACTAACAGGAAAACAGCAACGCCTCTCAGAAGACGGAAACTCCCCCATCGCACCCAAATTTGACCAGCAATCAGATGAAGCACTGTCATAATTCCACCGAAGATGCTCTGAGTGAAGTACTCCGATCTACATCCGAAGAAGAAGCTACATCTAAACATCGTAGACCATAAATTAAAAAGTGTTTTTTTTTCTCTCGTATTTTACCTACGCCGCTTCCCTTTTCCCACTCTGATCTTCAATGACCCAAAACAGAGAGAGAACGTAAAATAATAAGTCCAGTAAAATAACGTACCACATCTCTCATTAAACAAAATGAAAGTAAATAGTTCTGTCAAATAACAACACGCCACAATCAATGGTAATACAATTTCTCGAGTGCAAATTCAGTGCCAGTGCAAAAGCATCAAACACAGAACCACAAATAATAACAGTCAATAGAAGCAACAAGTTTTAACAAAAATAATAGCGTGGCAAGTGTTGTACAAAACCTTCACCAGGAGGTTGCCCTTATTCATGAACAGTGAACACATACACAATTTTAAAATGTTTTGAAAGATGCATGTGGTACATGATGATATTGCGAGACTGATACGGAACAGTTATGGTTTAGTGTAAAAATTAGTGCATTACATATACTGTATATATATGTATACACACACGCGCGCGCCACTTATTATTTGTACACACCTCTTATAAGTATTATATTTTGAAAACCATAGTGTTGGTCGTATTTTTTTTCGGAGCCCTGCGTTTTTATTTCGATTGTTTTGTTACAAGAACATCGGCGATGCAATCAGTTAGTTTTTTTTCCCCTCGCATGTAGTAGCTTGTGTCTGTTGCTGCAGCTTTGTAACTATCATACTTCTAATGTAACAATGTTAAGTAAACGTTTAGGTAAATTGCATGTAACAAGAAATAATTAATTTCAGTTTAGGTTTTTTTTTTCGGGCACAGTAGTATAAATTGATAAAGCAAATAAAATCGAGATTCTGCGGGCTGAAGGGAAAGAAGAAAAATTTTCTTGTGATGGTAAGGCTGTTTAGAAATCATAACACTAAAGAAAATAAAAAGACAATTTTTGCACTTGTTTACGTTTGATGGTCTGTGTGGAGGTAGATACGTGCAAATGTGAATAGTTGACGAGGGAAACAACAACTGTATAATTTCCCTTGTACTTAGGGCACTGCCTACCGGCTGGCAACTGCGAAATTTAAATAGAAAACTCCATGTTACGGAAATTTCGCCCCAGTGCGTTAATTTTAAAAATATACTCTTCAAATAAAATGTATTCTTCACGATTGATAGGCAGTATGTATTTTTTCATAAAATATAAATTCTAAGTATTCCTTGCAAACAGACTATACCTGTTACGAAAACATCTCCGATGTAGGAAACTTCTCCTAAAAAAAATTTGTGAATAATACATTTAATTTGAAACGCCTATTTTTAAAATTAACCCACTGAGGCGAAATTTCTATAACATGGGATTTTCTGTTTAAATTTCGCAGCTGCCAGCCGGTAGGCAGTGCCCTCAAGGGATGCTCATATGGGAGGGACAGGCTTTTAAAATTGTATAATTTATTAAAGGAAGAGTATACTGAGAGTTATAAGTAATATTTATTTCGGATAAGTCAGGACTTGTGCAGCATTTCGATGACAGCACCTGTGAGCGAATTATGATGTTTGGGATGCAAAATGTTCCGAGTTCAACTGCAAGGGATGTGTCTTACGTTCACATCCTTTCTGTGTACTTCAACTTAACGAACAGAACTTATATAATTTGGCTACTGAAGATGCAAAGCAGTGCTAGGTGCAGCAGCACCGCATCTTGCATACTGTCGGAATGGCGATTGAAAAGTATTTTCAATGTGCTTTGCTATAAGAGGAAAGTGTTTAATTTTTTTAAGTGGCTTACTTGGATTTTATTCTGCATTTATGTTATAATTGCAGGCCAAATACTAAATACGATAAACGCTTGAAATACACACTATGTATTTTTCAATTACCAGTACGGAAAAAAATATCTAACACAAAATCGTTATGGCCTTTATTGGGGTGGGTGGTGCACTCTGAGAAGCAGCTAAGGAACTACAGATACCCACCACCGTGTCGTCCTTAATGGACGCCATTGTCCTTAACGCTTTTTAATATATATCGGCCACCAGGAGGGGAGGTTTGGTGAGGAAAGCGCCGGTTCCACCAGGAACTTTGTCCTTAACGCTTACTTAAAAGTTCTATGCAGTAGCATGTGAAGCAAAACCTAGCGCAGTACGTAATAGAAGCACGCTAGCCAATCCACTAGTGAGGTGTTTTCTTGGAAAGAGCAGCAAAATGCTTCTGGCTCTTTGTGCAGGATGCCAACAATTCATTTCAGGTGTGAAATTGTATATTTTCCACCATTTACCATCAAACGAGGTTTCATATTAATTACAGCCAGCATATAACAATTCGTAAACAAATACCCTTCAGCCAATTAACACTCCACGCAATTACACTTCTTGCACCGTATACCATACAATTTTTTGCATCAACTGTTGTTGAATAATTTCGCTGAGTATTAACATTCACACAGATAATTAATTAGCACGTGTTTCTATGTCCTATTTAATTTCTTTGTACCAAGTGAAAATTTAACATAAATACAGAGTCTAATCACATTATTATAACCACCTGCTAGAAGTGCTATCTGCCGCGCGTAGCCCGTGATGTGGGTGGTGAAGCGGGTATACACGATGAGTATAAAATAATACCCCTACTTTGAAGGTCTATAATAACAAAGCCAAACAACCTACAACCTTGGTTAACCAATCAAATGAACCGTGGAAATGTGAAGTTTGTTTACCGTATCTTCATAAATGTTCAATGTGACCACCACGAGCTGCCCGAACGACATCTGCGCGATAATCAAACTCGTTCCACACTCTTGTCAGCGTGTCCGGTGTTACGGTTTGGATGGCGTCCGTAATTATCGTTTTGAGGTCGTCAATGTTAGCCAGCAATGGTGGACGAAACACTTGAACCTCCATAGAAAAAACCGCAAGGGGTAAGATCCGGGCTTCTTGGGGGCCAGTGATGAAGAGCCTGGTCACCAACTGCTCCTCGACCAATCCAACGTTGCGGCAACGTCTCGTTCAGGTATCCGCGAACAGCTAGGTGCCAATGGGGTGGCGAACCATCCTGCTGGAAAATGAAGTCCCCCGCCGCCTATTCCAACTGAGGAAACAACCACTCTGTAAGCATGTCCAAATAAGGGATTCCAGTAATAGTGGACTCGTGAAAAAAGAAAGGGCCGAAAACAGTGTCTTTGGATACAGCGCAAAACACGTTCACTTTGTGGGAAGCGCGCTCGTGTTCGGTGGTATCGTGTGGAGGCTCCTGACCCCATATCCGCACATTGTGCCGGTTTGTATCGAACGTCGCTTCATCGCTAAAAAGCAGATTAGACATGAAGGCAACGTCTACCTCGTTCTGGGCACGTAAAGTAAACATCAGACTATCCCCTTCACACTGACGTGTCGAATGCGAGCTCGCTTCCCCCTCATCACCTCAAACCGAGAGTTACGAACGCCATCCAAACCGTAACACCGGACATGCTGACGAGCGTGGAACGAGTTTGATTATCGCGTAGATGTAGTCCGGGCCGCTCATGGTGGTCACATTGAACATTTATGAATGTATGGTAAACAAACTTCACGGTTCCACGGTTCATTTGATTGGTCAACCAAGGTTGTAGGTTGTTTGGTTTTGATATTATAGACCTTCAAAGTTGGGGTATTATTTTATACTAAACCTCTATAATGCGACCGACAGGCTGGCTGTACACAGTGCGCTTCCTGCTATCATGGGTAAGGGAAGCGATTTAACCGAGTTGCTAAAGGGGATGATCATCGGCTTTCGGGCCAAGGGAGGCAGCATTTCGGAAACAGCGACGATTGTGAACTGTTAACGTGCCTCTGTAGTAAAGGTGTATCGTGAGTGGACGAATGACACCATTGTGAATAACCGTCGTGGAAACTGCGGGCTCCACGTGCCATTGATGTCCGAGATGTACGTCGACTACGACAGTGCGTGAAGGTCAACCGACAAGCTACAGTGGAACAGCCCACCATCCAAATAAACTAGAGGGCATCTAGACACGTGTATACTGCAACAGTTCAGCGAACTCTTCTGTGAATGGGGCTCCGGAGTAGACGGAGGGTGACTGCACCCACACTAACACAGATGCATCGACGGAAACGACTGGAATTGGCTCGACAGTATGGAGACTGAACCGCTGATGGTTGGCGACGGGTAACCTCCGACAAGTCACGGGCTCAGCTGCATAGAACGGATGTCCAGCGAGAAACGTCGGAGAACCGACAGCCTGAATCCATTGCTGGACGAACACAAGGCGGTGGGAGCAGTGTCATGTTCTGGGGAATGTTCTCGTGTTATTCTCTAGGTCCCATCATCCGTGTGGAAGGCACTCTTTATCGATTTGATTATGAATCCTTCCTCGGTGCTCACGTCCACCGGTACTGATGATTGCCTTTTCTCGGGAGGATGGGATCTTCCAGCTCGATAATGCACCTTGCCACACGGCTAGAAGTGTCCGCACGTGGCTGGAAGTCCACAATCAAGATTCCAAAGTTCTTCCCTGGCCCCCAAACAGCCCCGTTCTCAATCCAGTTGAACATCTGTGGGACCACCTCGATCGTCGTGTTCGCCGTCTGTGGGACGCACTGCAGACAGCATGGCTCCAGATACCCGTGGAGACCTATCAGAGCCTGACTGAGTCACTGCCAGCTCGTCTAACTGCTGTCCGTACTGCGAAGGGCGGTTACTCTGGATACTAGCAGGTGGTCATAATGTGATTCGACTGTGTATTTCCTTGTACGCGCCCTCGTCAATTGAAAAGCCAGCAAATGCTTGCATGCTTACATCACGTTTACTGTTCCTCTCAACATGTTGTTTGAATAGTTTACACGCAGGAATTATACTATTACACATCCTTTATTGAAACGGCCTTTAGGGTATGTTTGCCTAAAATAATGTTTTATGTATGTACCTAATATATTTGTGTGTTCGTGTTTGTAACGTATGTGCATATTATGAATGCGGCTTTCATTGCGTGTGTGTATAAAATAATTTTATACGCATTTAATCAGTGTATGTAATGTATGTATTTNTGAATGCGGCTTTCATTGCGTGTGTGTATAAAATAATTTTATACGCATTTAATCAGTGTATGTAATGTATGTATTTACGTTTGTTTTATTTTCACGGAAAAATTACAGTATATATGAGTGAAATTTTGTATTATAGTTGATTGTGTTGTGCCAGAAAATGTGGGGTATTTGACCTCACAAATCAGTTACNTGAATGCGGCTTTCATTGCGTGTGTGTATAAAATAATTTTATACGCATTTAATCAGTGTATGTAATGTATGTATTTGCGTTTGTTTTATTTTCACGGAAAAATTACAGTATATGTGAGTGAAATTTTGTATTATAGTTGATTGTGTTGTGCCAGAAAATGTGGGGTATTTGACCTCACAAATCAGTTACNGTGAGTGAAATTTTGTATTATAGTTGATTGTGTTGTGCCAGAAAATGTGGGGTATTTGACCTCACAAATCAGTTACGATAAAGAAGAGACTTGAAACAAGTTTAAGTATTAATGTTTGAGGCGATAATAAAGATAGTATGCGTATATAACTGTTGTCATTATAATTGTTTAAAGACATAAGAAAAGTATTTGATATTCTTTCTGAAACAAATACCACTTTTTATGCATTGTTCTAAGGAGAAAAAAACTGTTTTATTTTTAGATCACAATCGAATAAGTGGTACTGAATATTCTGTACAGTAATAGGATTTACCCGACATATCTGTAGCGTTACGGTGACGTGTCAGTGCGTGAGAGATGTTCACCCTGGCGACACGTGTGTACTCTGTAGAGTTTCCTGGGTTGGCTGCAAAGGAGATAGTTTTTATTATAATAAAAAATTACAGGGGCCGTAAAAATCGCAGGGAGTCCTTTGTTTCCACCGAAAGAAGGGAAAAGGTAGTGGTATCTTGGGCCTAGTGAGACTGCATCGGTTNTTGGGTTGGGTTGGGTTGGGTTGGGTTGGGTTGCTTGCAGGTAGAGCTGTGCCTTGTCTTTACGTATCGCTCAATAATGGATATTTTCGAAATATTGCAGCTGCGGTGTGTTACAGAAAGTTTTGGCTGTTAACTATTCCGATATTGGCAATATTCCTATACGACCGACATGTATGATTTCGTAGTATTAAAATTGTATTGCGATTTGTGCGACATCGATATTTGCAACACGCACTATCTATATTTACGGTAGAATACTATCAATTGTCGGTATTTGTGCGTAGGGATATGATACAAGTAGAGGGATTTGTGGGACTTCCGCACTTCGGGACCTGGGACCGGAGCGTCGGAGCTGTTCCTGCTATGTCATTCCTGTCGGTCGGTGGCCATCTTGGATCAATGTGACCTTGGCCTTTGCCCTTTGACCCCAAAAATAAAAAAAAATCTAAAAATTTTGTATTTAAAATGTTTAATAAATATTACAAAATTTATTTTAAAAAAAACTTATATTTCCGGAGGTTCCCCACACCTCCCTCCACCCATACTCATTCCACCATCTTGGTAGGTGCAGTCCGCCATCTTGGTAGGCGTCACAGCCACCGTCTACCATCGTGGTAGGTGTAGCCGTCCGCCATTTTGGTCGGTGCAGTCCGCCATTTTGGTAGGCGTCATAGTCACAGTCAGCCATATTAGTTTTTTTTCGTTTGTCATTTGTTTTACATTACTGGTGCTATCCCCAGCACCGTGCACAACAGACGACTGACCCCCTCCATTCATCCCTTCCAATATATTTAATTGACCAATTGCCCAACCCCTGATTCTCATTGGCTAATTGCCCACTCCCCTCCAATATATTTAATTGCTCCGCCAATGTTTCTCATTGGCTAATTACTCGGGTGTTTTCGGAAACCTTCGTTCGACCAATTAGTGGGTTATACTGGAAGTAGAACTTAGCAGGGCTTCAGGAAAGTTGGAAGTAACCCTGAATGGTCTATACATAGCACATGCGAAATGACTAGAAGACTGTACCACGTAGGCGCCTCTGTTCATAAGCTTCTCCGGCGTAGTTTGAGTGGCGAGCCGTGGAGACCGTAGTCGCTGTGTGGCTAGTGCTCGGTACCTGGCTGTCTCACACACGTACTGTGGGAAACACGGCTGACGTCGTTGGTGGGCCGGTTTTCTCATAGCACCTTGTTTCCCCCGCCCTTGCATTTCATCGCCGCCCAGTCCTTTCCGTCGTGTGAAATAAAACTTTGGCATAGGCCGCGTCACATTATTCATGCGTCTATCAAGTCTAAGTACGGAATTTTTATGACTGTAGATGTGTTACTACTCTGTTAATTTTCACTCTTATGCGTGTAAAACAAACAGAAAATAAGCTAAATTAATTCAATTTCCGCGACTTTAAATATTATAATTGTAATACGATGTTGAGACATGGAACTGTTTATCCTATACCGCTGCCAACTTTACTCAGATCATGCCGATCAGGGTGTGCGTTAAAATTCATGATATAGGAACGGGGATTTTTTTTCAGAGGTTTGTTTTGTAAATGCTCGCAGTTAACGTAGGATTCTGTGAACAGTCGTGGCCGCGGTTACTTCAGTTAAGGTCACTTCTACTACAGGTTGGGAATATCAGTGTTGAAAGTTTGGGAGAGGGTAAATTTTCGCCACTAGGTAGGCGCTAGTGTCGCACGTGTACCAGAGTTTCTCTATTTCCTACGTTGTAATTGCAATCATCATAAATCAAATATAAAAACTTCATAAGTAAGCTAAATATAATTTCTCTTTTATAATTCACGGAACTTAAAATTTTAATTATAAGTTAACTTTTGGAACAGTGCGCACCTAATGGCGTAAATGTTTCCTGTGCCAAACTGTCCCATAAGAAATCTCGTTTTGTTCCTAACCTGAGTAGAGTAAACCTTACTGCGGTGTTGTTGGCCGTACACAAACGCGCGCGTAGTAATCGCGGCCACGACGGTCCACAAACTTTCGCCAATTAACAACGAACCAGATGTATTATAATTTATTATAGGTACTGTCTTCGGAAATAGGGGAATAAGAAGTTCATCGCTTAAAAGCGTCATTGTGTTTGTGGGCGAGGTCGTTGGAGACGGGGCAAGTTGTTCAGAATTGAAAGATTTGGGCATCTCCTAACAACGAGTTCTCGAGAGCTGACGAGGGTGAAGCGAGGCGAGCATGGAGCAGCGCCGGAATGCAAGAGCAGGGGAAACTGAAGATCGCCGAAGAATTCCGCCGGCCAGCTGCATCGTCCGGCACGATTCCCACTTGCGAAAATCTGGGGGCGACCCCGCCAGGAATCGAACCCGGTTCGCCTTGGTAGGAGGCGAGTAGTCTAACCACTACACCACCGTGTGCCAGGGGGGTAAGGAAAGGGTGCATTTGCTGCTAACCCCCACCCCTCATTTCCGACGCTCCTGTTCCCACATGCGAAAATTCAGATGTGACCCCGAGCCGTTGGTCGTAGCTTTCGTAGGCCGGGACGTGACACCCTCTTACCCTGAGGCTTTGCGTCGCCACGGCGAGGTCTGTTCGAGCGCGCGAGGTCGTGAACGCGATTCATTAACGCGGCCTTCAGAAAAGAAGAACACGTCGATTAGCGAGGATTACACACGTGGTCAATAACCCGCAGTGACCTTCACACACACACTCCACAGAGCAGGTACGTTTCCCTGGCCTTGTCAGCGCGAGGTCATCTCGAGGGCGGGTGCGACAGATCGGTCACGTTTACCCGACGACCGGGCGCAGGTAGTTGCAGCAGGTAAACCTTATTAAAAAAAATACACTTAGAAAAAAGAATTGCTGATAAAATATTCAGTTCAGGGGCCAGTCTTGAGGAGTCTGGTGGGACCGCATGTGCCTCCCGGGTCGCTAATTGAATAGCTCTGCAAGCTGTTCACTTTTAAATAGAACACTTTTAAAGATCAACCTTTGATAAGTCACGACCCTTGACTGTATATACACGAGAGTTTCTAAACTACATGTCGAAATTCAAACCATGGCATTTATTGGCTAGTATAAACAAGAAATCCTTGTAGCGAAATGTTTGAAAAATTCATCTAGTATTTTTTAATTTTAAATTGAAGTTAGCAAAACAGCGTCTGGACTCAAAGCAACGTCACTTACCTGCGTGTACACCAAGTTGCATATCACGAAGGGGAACGTAACGGGCGCGCCATGCGGAGAGAGCCTGCACATAGTTCAACACAAACTCGATGTACATGGGCGTCTTTATTTTTTTTCATCTGTAAATTTATATATTTCTGCATGCCTTCGGATAATTTTTAATGGTCTGTGTGCCGCTAGTGGTTACTTGTTAGTACACGTGTGTCAAACGTACATGAACAATGGGAGATTAGCAGTTCAGTAGAAAGGCTGCTAGAAGTGTTTGCATTTTATTTCCAACAACACACTAACAGCAGTATTGGCGATGCAAGGTCTGTACTTAAGGCGCCCGTCTACCTGGTGCTTGAACTGCGTTGCAGAGTGTTCGAAATACACGTTTTTCAACGAAACTATTAAGCGCGTGTCCAACGTGCTGATCTACGAAAAGAACACACACTTCAGACGAGAGCTGTATAGTACTTTCAAAATATCACGTACGTTAGAAACATCAATTCAGAGTACTCCAAACCCGCTAAAAACGGCCTTTCCAAGGAGCTGTAGCTCAAAATGCATGCATCAGATACATACAAAACTTCTATAGGCGCCTGCATTGAACCTTCCTAAAGACTTCCCACTAATAAAAATAATATGGTCACCGCTGAAAGTCCCATAGGTACACGCAGCACGACGAGAACACTGCACGCCAGTTCAGAGCCTTGCGCTTAGCGGCGATGGCGTACTTGATGCGCGTGGCAGTGTCGCCCTTATCGCTCCCGCGCTTCTCGGCCTAAACGTGGGAAAAAGTTCCAGGTAGACGGGGGCCTTAATTTCATTGTTCCTTTGTACAGGCGGTCGCCGCATGACGCGCCAGTTACATTCGCCTTCGTGATATGCAACTTGTTGGTCACGCAGGCACGTGAAGTTATGGACTCCCGGCGCTGTTTTACTAACTTCAATTTTTAATATTAAAATACTAGATGAATTTTCTGAATATTTTGCAACTATGATTTCTAGTTTATACTAGCCCATTGAAGCTGTGGTTTCAATTTAGAACAACGGCCATGTAGTTTAAAAAAACAACTTTTATTCTAATGCAGGCGCTTACTTAAATACTAAATGCAAAGTGGGCAGTGAATTAAGATAAAGTAGTTTGATGTGTTAACACTTTGAGTGCGGTACAGATTTGCTGCAATTTAAGACCAGGTTGGAAGTTGGTCTCTCATACGCCGCAGCGTCAACATCAGTTCCGTTGGTCTTTGTTTCCCACTTGCGTGCATGGGTATATGCTGTCCACGGTAAAGTGAGCACTTTTGAGACCCCGGTTACTTTTTCCTTTCTGCCATATTTTATCATCTAACCACCTTTTTAAAAATAAATATTGATATGTAAGCAATAAACACAGTGTGTATATTCCACTTACTCGGACTAAAATAAAATTNCTTTTAAAAATAAATATTGATATGTAAGCAATAAACACAGTGTGTATATTCCACTTACTCGGACTAAAATAAAATTTATTTATCGACTATTATTTTTAATGAGAGGTCGAAAGTACTCACTTTACCCCGAATAGCCTATACCAGAGAGGTGCGGGCTTGTTGCTTCCAGAAGGGGGGTAAGTCTCAGACTCTCTGTGATAGCACCCATCTCTCCCTACATCCCCCTCTCGTACTGTGCGTTGTACGTCTGTCTTCCCTCGAGACCCGCCTGCTATATCCGGTGCCTGTGTTGGGTACGGCCACTGTCGAGGGGGGGGGGAGGGAAGTCCCTCGGAGCAAGCCTCTGGTGCGGTTCGCAGCTCGGCAGCGACGTAAATCACGCGAGTTACGGCCACTTGGAGAAGCGAGTCGTCTCTCCGGCGTAAACCCTGAGCGCCGNCACGCGGCGTGAGGCGGGCGTTGAAGCTCTGACAGAGGAGCGGGTTGCCGGTCCCGGCGACCGTGTCGTGCCGGTCGGCTGAACCGAACGTGCGACTCTCCGCACCTACAACTGCACCCTTCCCCGGGAAATGCAGGCGTTTGAGTTATCCTTTACTTGTACTGATTTTCCTTTTATTGTTATTTTGGTCTATGGCTTCCTGTTGTCGGACCAAATTATGTTTCCATTTTTTTTCCCTCCATTTATTACATGAATCTCAACACATATTCTATATTTATATTTATTTATTTATCTATGTTTACTCTTTTCCGTGTCCGGAGTATGGAAGTGGTGCGGTTGACCTGCCATCCACCACCGTTCCCTACACATCAAGGGGATTCTAATTCTATGTACTATGGCCTTCTCTAGTAGTGGCACTAACTACTACTAATACATTTATGCACTACATTCAGCAGTGTTGAACAAGTAAGAGGAGAAGGGGGCGTGTGCTGCCTTACTCGGCCCCCCTCTCCCCGTCACAACCAAGGGCCTTCCGTTCGGAGTCGTGCCCTTGTGTCTCAAGCACCGTTCTCGTGCCGGTCAAGACTGCAGAGGTGAAACAACCACATATCTCGCGAACTGCAGCCGCACACGCCGGAAAAATGGCGTCACTGGCCAATATTTGTAATAGACTATGCTTGCGCTTCCGTGAAATACCGAGCCTCGCGGCCTAACACTCTCGGCAGAGGAACATTTCCAAACACAGAACACGAAAAAATACATAACCAAAATTTCTCCTACGTGACATCATGCTACTAATACTTATAAACTTCAGTGGTCATAAATGCAAACATTACGCGCACAATACGACGTAAAACCCTAGAACTATTTTTATTAATTCGCTGCCAACTTAACTGGGAGCCAATATGTCAGTGTGTACTGTAGCGTTTATATAGTAATGGGCAGTGATTTGTTTTCGAAAGTTAGATGCTAACATACTCAATTTGCCGTGTACAGCCTTTAGTATGTCGTGTCTCTATTTAAATCACGTTTTTGTATTATTTAATTGCAATGTTTTTGCGTAAAATTATGGTTTCTGTTTGTTTGCATTACCACACGAGAAAATGACAAAACCCCTTATATAGTCAATTTACGTTTACTTCCAACTTTTCTGAAGCCCTGCTAAAGTTCTACTTCCAGAATGTTCTTACGCCTCATGTAAACAAAGCTTAACAAAATCTAGAAAATTACACCAAAGCGGCTGCGCACCGTATTCTTTCGCACTGAGTGTAATAATATTTTGCATGCGAACTACTTCTTACCAGGCATTACCAACACACCTGTTTTCGCACTGTTTTTATTCATATTAATAATAAATTAAATATAATTAACGAATAAAATATAAGTAAAATTTCAATTTAATAAAAAATAGGGTGCTTTTCGGTTAACGGAAGTATTACACGCTTGTGATACATGGCATATTTAGGAAATAACCAAACACGTAATACATGGGGCTATTTTTCAAAGGTTAGATTAAAAAAGTGTGAAGAAACTAAAAATAGATTATAGTAGAATTTTTTTATTTAAATCCTGTCTCGTGTACATATAGCAAAATAAGTGAGTGCGCTCGAATTTCAGTGGACCGTTCCCCGCACGCCAGCAGAATGACGTCACTGGCCAACAAAATGTCGCAACGCCGTTCGCCAATCAGAGCGTGGCATCCTGCTGGCCAGNCAGCAGAATGACGTCACTGGCCAACAAAATGTCGCAACGCCGTTCGCCAATCAGAGCGTGGCATCCTGCTGGCCAGCCAGTCAGTATGGAACTTTTCACAGCATGCAGCAGGCAATCAGACTTAGGCTGTATCCCAATTCCCTTCAATTATGCACATGTCCATACTTCGCCCCTCCTGTGACGTCACTAAGTATATACTAGCGCCATCCCAATTCCTAGTATAGTACGCACAGCNTCCATACTTCGCCCCTCCTGTGACGTCACTAAGTATATACTAGCGCCATCCCAATTCCTAGTATAGTACGCACAGCGTCTGTACTTACCAAGTACACAAAGTCGCTTACTTGCTGTGTGAATTTGCGTACTTGCGGCGGTCGCCANGCACAGCGTCTGTACTTACCAAGTACACAAAGTCGCTTACTTGCTGTGTGAATTTGCGTACTTGCGGCGGTCGCCATGTTTGTTTTCAAACGCCACGTACATAACCTATGATGGGAACTTAGTGGTTCTACTTACCCGCCGTCTTATTGCTTTACGAAGCGACCAATGTGCACCATTATTTCTGCGTTCATAATAACCTACATGTTACACATGACAAAATCCATTATTGTTATTTATTTTTTGCAACAACGTCATAGACATAAACACAACCACAGACAACCAACATAGAACACAAAATGTGTATTTACAGCAAAAACCATAAAGTTGTTAGCTCAGAATGACAAAACACGTGTTTACTTTCGAGTAGTTCGTGTTATTTACGCCAGGTTGTGCGACGAGTCAAGTGCAGACAGAAAAAAACCGCCCCAACTTACTTATTATACTTTTTGTAACACNACGCCAGGTTGTGCGACGAGTCAAGTGCAGACAGAAAAAAACCGCCCCAACTTACTTATTATACTTTTTGTAACACACTATCTCGTGTCGGCACACTCTCCCCCTGTAATCACATATTGTGAAGTTAGGTTAGGTCTTCTTGCATTTACNCACACTATCTCGTGTCGGCACACTCTCCCCCTGTAATCACATATTGTGAAGTTAGGTTAGGTCTTCTTGCATTTACCGTGGTTAAGGAACCCAGATGACATGTAATTTACATACATTTTACATGTTTTACCCCACAATTTCTCTGATCTTTATAGCCCTCTCCACTATCGAATTTGGAAGTATGTAATGCGAATAGTGTGATACCCTTAGCAAATTCGTGTTCTGTGTGATGAGGAACGTCGATATATACCATTTTTAGAAAGATTTTCTTGTTTTTTTTTGCAAAAACCTTTTTTCTGAATGATTACCAAAAAAAAAAAATCTAACCTTTAAAAAAAATCGCTGTAACAATACATGTAAACAAATATGTTCACTGTTGACTTTGACAGTTGTGCTGGCTGTGTCTCAATTGTTAGTACATACTTGTTTAGTATATACATATTCGTACTTGCCGCTGTGTGTACTTACCCTGACTATTGGCCTTAAGGCCCGTTTCCAGAGCCTCGCACAGGCAATGAGGGAACGGGTGCGCCCATATCAATTTAACCGCCACGCCACTTCGTCTCTGTATACGTATCTGCTCTGTGCTTTGAACGCGAGGGCACTGCGCGCATACCTTAGTCCTCAGGCGTACACTGAGAGAAAAGCCAACAAAATATTTGTTTGTATAGGGCCAAAAAATATGTTTCGTTGCCCCAACAAAATATTTTGTTCAGTATACAAAACTTGAAAAACAACACATTAATGTTGTTCCTCTAAAAAAATACACGATTGAATTAACAATACCTTTGTGTTGAGCTGAAATAAATTGTAATGTCAACAAACTAGTTGGTTGGCTCACCTGTATATATTTGTTTGGTTACTCATTTGATTGCCTTCATTCGGAAATACGGCTCGAGAGTTTGTTTGTAATTTTTGTGACAATTAGAATTGTAACAGTTTTTGATAGTGCCTTTATTGATGCTTAATAATTGTATAAACATCCTAATAGAACAGTTTCAACAGGAAACTGAAAAGGAAAGCTGTAAAATTTAGACACTTATTTGCACACGTTTTCCAGTATTTGAAATGCATGTATTTAAAAACATTCCTATTTCTTTAGTCGTCACTATAGCGGCGATCGCTAAGGCGCAACAGTCGGGCGTACGCGTCCTAAGTTCGAATCTCTGTCGCGCTACCAGTTATTTATATAACCCGAAATTGTTTCATGTACGTAGAGCCAAAACAAATCTTTAGTTGCACCAACCAAATCTTTGTTTTGTGGCAAAGAAATAAGAACAACAGAATTAATTGGTTTCGACAGAAAAATATCTAACTGCCTCTATACAAACAATCAAATTTGTTGCGTCGAACAAACTTTGTTTGATTCAACAAAACTCTTTTTCTCGGTGTGCTGGTGTGAGTTATTTGGAGTTCGCACGAGTACTCATAAAAATTTCTCGTGCACACGCTGATTCTGGTTGTGTGTATTCTGTATTTAATTCTTATTTTCGTTACAAAGGTGTAGTTTTCTGGCAATGGTTAATACATATTAGCCGAAGCAAACAAGTCTCACGGCATTAACAGGCGTCTGTGAAGAACTCTAGATATGCGTCCTTTCAGTTCAGTTTGATTTATTGCAGCTTTTACGATTTTTGAATGTATGTGTTCGCGCGGAAAAATCACTCGCCATATGTGCAACTTCCACATAAAAAAAAAAAATGGGCGCACAGTTTAGTGATATTATGTAAATATTTTTGTGTAGGCTATTCACAGTAAAGTGAGCACTTTGTAAAACCCTACCAGTTGGAATAGTAGTCAATAAATATATGTTATTGTAGCATTAGACTCTAACTTACGAGTGTGGCAATATTTATTTTAAAAGGTTTTTAAAGGATAAAAAATGACTGAGTAACTCGGGCCTCAGAAGTACTCATTGTACCTTGAACAGCCTATACTTAGTATGTATAAAGTAATTATTGTACAGAATAGAAAACGTTGAATGTAAACGGTTTATGTAATTATTTAACATGTTTTGTATTGGTAAAACAGATTTTTTTTTTGCGAATGTTGAGGTTGGTTATTGAAAATTAAGTGGCCCTTTATATATTTTTTTTCTTCAAAGAGCGTGCAAATTTAGCTGTTGTTGCCCTTTAGTTGCGTTAGTGGAAAGTTTGTAGACACTTTTAAATGCAGTCCTCCGTACAAGTTTCGGAGATGATTGATTGCACAAAATGCCGGATTTGAATACTTTGTATGCCTCAATTTAACGTTCGGAAACTCGCGGGCTATGTTGAAGGTTGTATTGTGGATTCGCCTGAAGTTTATTATCTCTTAAATGAGACCAGCTAGCAGCAGCTGATCTAGTGAGCGAAGAGATTTGGGCGGCTCTTGCAAGCGAGGTCGTGAGAGCCGACGAAGGTGATTAAGGTACGGAGCGGCACCGGAATAAAAAGACGGGGGAAACNTAGCCGGACGCCTCAACTTCTTCGTCGTCTCAACGTAAGTGTCGCGACGTTAACATTTTCATAAGAAGTATGATTTGTCATGGTAGTAACAATCAAACTTATCACTAGTGTAGTCTATTCCTGGTTTCTTCCCACTTTTTGAAGTAAACCTTTGAAATATCACACCATGTATGACGCGTTTGGTTTTTTTTTCTCTCTCCTAATTATGTCAATTATCACAAACGTTTTAAATTTCTGTTTACATAAACGTGTCTTATTTTTAGTTACGTTTAACTTTAATTTATTTTTATTTACAAATTATAATGTTTCATTTATAATCAATATGAATAAAAACAGAGAGAAATTGGCAATGCCTAGTAAGAAATACTTCGCATGCAAAATTATATTAAACTGAGTGCGGTGCGTTGTCCCTTTCGTGCAATTTTCTAGACGTTTGCATGAGGCTGGGGAATATCCTGAAAGTATAACTTTAACAGGGCTTCAGAAAAGTTGGAAGTAACCGTGAATTGACTATACCAGTTGTTTTACGAATAGTACACAGAGTGCTTTGCAAGTGCTANGAAAAGTTGGAAGTAACCGTGAATTGACTATACCAGTTGTTTTACGAATAGTACACAGAGTGCTTTGCAAGTGCTATAGGTGACAGGACGAGAGACAGTTGTGTTGGTATAGTTAACTACATTTAACAATATCAGAACGGTGCCAACAACCCATCTTATCTACAGTCTTGGATGGGTGTGGTTGCAGATATTCTGTTCCTACTGTCATATATTTATCTCGTTGGTTCGCGATGCTCCGAGAGTCCTATCGCGGATCCGTTGTATACATTCGCTGCGTATTATTCCTGCGTTCGTGTTTGTAACTCGCGTTCAGTGAAATCGAGAAAGCCTCCGCCGGAGAAATCGACTGATTGCTCCGTGTTGGCGCACACTGCGGTTGTCTGTCCGTCAACCGGGGTTGGAAAGAGAGAAGGGGGCAGTTTTATCGTAGACTAAAGTGAGGTAGACCGCTTATTCGTCTTCTGCGCATGTACCCAACATTGACCTACCCCAAACATACACAACTGTCAAAGTCACATGGTCAACACTGATGAAAGTGTTTGTTTATATCTTAATTTTTAAATGAAACGCACTGTTATATGAATAAAATACCCTTACCGATTTGAATTTAATCAATCGCATTACAAATTGGATAGAAGAAGTATACATACATCTCAAAGCATTTCTTTAGAAATCAGTTTTCTAACCTAAAATAAAAAAAACCATGTCGTTTTTGCTAGACGTGTTGCCAAAAAAACGGTTCAATGTTGGGACACGGAGATTGGTTGTGCGCAGCCAGCGAGATCGATCTGCATAATCTTTAGTCTAGAGTTTTATCATCGGGAGGCGGAACCCACTAGCTTGAGAGGACATCGTACTGTTTCACAACCACGGATGTATGTTGCAACTCTCAGCAGTAGGCTTTTTTTGTCGACGACAGTAGACAGATATCAAGCTTATTAATACGTATATGGTCGGAAACACTTCTTGTCAGTGAGAGGCCGTAACATTTTATTTAAAGTTGTCATAGTAATGCCTCAATGAAATGTTACATATGCGTTTCTATTATAGTCCATTCACGGTTTCTTCCAACTTTCCTCTCAAGCCCTGCTAAAGTTCGACTTCCAGGATATTCCTCCGCCTAATGCAAACAAAGTTTAAACAAGTAAAGAAAATTACATCAAAGGGACAACGCATTGCATTCGTGCGATCTCGGTGCAATAATATTTTACATGAGAACTATTTTTTATTGACATTACCAACACACCTATCCCCCCCNTCGTGCGATCTCGGTGCAATAATATTTTACATGAGAACTATTTTTTATTGACATTACCAACACACCTATCCCCCCCTGTTTTTATTAATATTAATTATAGTAGTAGGAAAAGGAGGCTCCAGTGTCAACTGGCTGCTGGCTGCGNTCCCCCCCTGTTTTTATTAATATTAATTATAGTAGTAGGAAAAGGAGGCTCCAGTGTCAACTGGCTGCTGGCTGCGGATCCGCGACGCCACGGTGGCCATCTTGAATGACGTCACGCGGCAACCTCCTTTTCAGCCAGCAGCCAGTTGACGCTGAAACCCCATTTTCCTGCTACTAATTATAATTGAAATATAATAATTTATAGATAAAATGTAAGCACATGTTCAAATTAACCAAAAATAAGGTACTTTTATGTTAACCCAAGTACAAAGCCCTTTTTATGTTTGACATAATTAGGAAACAACCAAACACGTCGTACATGGTGTGATTTTTCAAAGGTTCTATTTTTAAAAATGTGGAGAAACCGTTAATAGATTATTGGAAGAATGTGTTTATCTGAAACCTTATCGCACCGTGTCACCAAGGTTGTTCTAAGTCGCTGCGGACGACGTCTGACAAAACTTACACGTGCTGATGATGATGATGATGATGCACCAATATCCTTTGAAGATACCTCGAGGTTGTCCGATCTGTATAGCTGCTGCGACCATTTTTTCCACACCTCACAAGACTTTCCCGTCTGTTCTAACACGTTTCCCTAATTGGCCAACCGTTACCAACTGTTTTCCAGTTTAAAAAGGCTGTTAATAAAGAAGCAGGATTCACAAGCTATCGTGTTCATTTAGCAGTTTTACAAAAATTGTTTTTAGTTTGAAAATTTCTTGGTTACCACTTACCCTCATTGCAAGCATCATTCAGATTACAGTAAACTTGTAAGATGGTCACGTGTGAGGTAAGCTTTGCTCGCACTGCGTCCATGCGTGGACCTCAAAAGTGTTACGAGGTATCAGAAAAGTGTTTTCTCTTTTCTCCCAGAACTCTGATCCGACTTCCAGCTTCCGAGCATGCGGTCAGACATGACGTGTGTCACACGTGATGTTCGTGTGCGAAGAAAGCATGGAGAAGAAAGGGAAGTTTGTATTTTACGTTGCACGGTTGCACGCAGAGAGCTATAGAGATTTAGAAAACGGGACATCCTTAGTCATACTGGGCTTAGGAGTAGACTCTGTGCTCAAGAACGGAAGAGGTCGCGGTGGTGTATTGGTCAGACTACTCGCCTCCCTCCTAGGCGAACCGGGGTTCGGCGGGGTGGCCCCCGGATTTTGGCATGTGGGAATCGTGCCGGACGATGCCGCTGGTCGACGGGTTTTCCCGGGAATCCCGTTTCCCCCGCTCTTGTATTCCGGCGCTGCTTCATTCTCATCTTATTTCAGCCTCATCGGCTCTCAAGACCTCGTTGTTAAGAGCCGATCATATATATGTATATATGTGTGTATATATATCGACATGGGGAAGAGTGTGCTTGGCAGCCGCGCAGTAAACAGTCTGCGTGTCGTAACTTTGTACTGCTTCTCTCCGTACAGAGCTTTCGAAACCACGTGGCTTCAACTAAGATTATCACAGTGAGTTCCGCTCGCCACTGCTTCTGCTGTCACAACACTTGTTGCTCGTGTCGTCTCTGAAGCTGGCTGCCGCGTTGCTGCTTGCTGCTTGACACGATCTCGGAAATTAAACGCAAGCTTATGAAGGGAGGGGGAGAATTAGAGCTGCTGTATGCCACCCGTTGAATTACAAACATCTCCTTGTGTCGATCGCAGATTAAAACATTAAAATACGAAACATCACTTATTTATTCTGAATGTTCGGCCGGGACGAAGTGTGCATGTGCGAACTTGCAGTGTTGGCAAAGGCAGATAGATATAACCGTATACAAAACTAATTGAGCTTTTTTTTTTTCTAATCTTCGTTTGGGAAAATAGGTTACCCGTGAGCTTACACTCACTGCCGTGCCTTCGTTAAAATAATCAAGAAATCACCACTAAAAACAGTATTATATCTTCATTTATTAAAAGTGCAATTTTTAAAATTGTGGAAATGGAAATTAATTATTTTTTCGTTTGTTATACGCGTATAAAAATTTAACTGTTATGCATGTTCGACGTATGAACGCCGGCCATTGGGCCCGCCGACATTTCTCTTCACTAGGTGTTAACATCAGCGCGGGAGGGGTACATACCCCTGAGAGGGTTCTTGTTCCTCCAGTTCGCAATCAGTTGAATGCGGCGGGTCAGGGGAGGTTACCCCTAATTTTTTCTTCTGTTCAGTTCTACTATTTTCCGGCCCAGCCCCGACACGCGGCGGTTGCTTTCCCAGCAAGTCCGGCTCCACGAAGTGAAAGCAAGCGACACGAGTTGCGTGCTCCAGTGTCCCGCATTTACCTTGCGCTGGATGCTCGCGCCTTAGAATCTTTATCCCGGCCGAGGCCGTCCTTCAATCGAAATAACCGAACAACACATCATCGCAAAATATGAATGATCGATATGCGTAAATATCTTGAGTAACTCAAATATTTTAAATACTACACATTAAAAGTAACCACCATAAGAACTATCATCAATACAGATATTAAAAGTCGTAAAGCCGACCTAAATGCGGCCGCAGGCCTAATGTGTTAACATTGTTTCGTTACGCTTTAAAAAATTATGCTAGAATTTTTTTGAACTGCAGAAAAATATTTGACAGTCGAAGCGTGTTTGTGTAGGCTATATACATACATATACACACCTATATGTAACATGGCAGTGTATTTGTTTACATAGCGTTGAAGGATGCGCAATCGGCACGCGAAAGTGGATCTTCAGCAGGGCTTTAGAGAAGTTTTAACTTACTGTGAACGGACTATACCATCTTTTTTGGTTCTCCTTTTCCTTCCTNGGGGGGGGGGGGGGGTGGAAGTAGAAGCAGAGAAAACAAAGTTAAGTCAATTTTGAAAATTGCGTGGTTCGTAATAACCGCGCCGAGGACTGTGTAAATCCTCGGCAAGGTTTTTTAAAATAAAAATTGAAACGTAGAGTTGGTATGCGGAGAGGTGTGAGGTAGTGAGTCGTCGGTCCCGTGGTAGTGGCGTGGAATGGTACAAAACTTGCAGAGCCCAGTGGCGTAGCCAGACATTTATCAAGGGAGGGGTTACACTGGCTGAAGTGAAGAGAAGCGAGGTTACACCGCCGTTATAGTCTATTAGCGGTTTCTTCAGACTTTTCGAATCAAACCTTCGAAATATCACACCATACATGACGTGCTTGGTTGTTTCGTGAATATATCAAGTATCACAAGCGTTTTATACTTGTTTTAAAATTAAAATGCCTTATTTTCCGTTTTGTTTGCATTTAATTTATATTTTATCAATAAATTATCATATTTAGTTTATAGTTAATATGAATAAAAACATTGAGAAAATTGCTGTGTTGGTATCGCCTAGTAAGAAAGAGTTATTATGCAAAATATTATTACACCGAGTGCGCACGAATGCGGTGCGTTGTCCCTTTGGTGTGATTTTCTAGACCCGGAAGAATATCCTGGAAGTAGAACTTTAGCAGGGCTTCAGAAAAGTCGGAAGTAACCGTGAATGGTTTATATCGGTGCTGACACACGTTTTAATCAGGACAAACACTAGTATCAAAATGACTTTACAGTAATTTACAGAAATTAAATAATTTTATCACAACTGCATGCTTATTATAGGCATTTCACGGTAAACTGAGCACTTTTAAAAGCCGTGTTCAAGATCTACTTGTATGCACACTGTGTATTCTTCCTCCACATGTAGCATTAACTTTGCCGTGGGTCTGATAACTTTACTCATGCGTCGGTCAAGTGAAACTCTACAATTATTAGTAATGAAATTTTTTTAATGTGCTAATTACTTACATTTAAAAGAAAATGCAAAAAAAAAACTTCAGTTTTCACACATTTTTACCTAGCACTTTTAATTCAACGACGAGACTTGGAACTACTATCCCTCCGTCGTTACCAACTTAATTGGGTGCGTGCCAGTCATTGTGACCGTTACAATATATGCAAGTAGCAGCAGTGTCATTTTTAAAAGGTTGATTTCACTTTACCGTGAACAGCCTTTATTTGATAAATAGTTCCCATACAAACTGTTATTGCACCGAGTGCGCACGAATGCTGTGCACTGTCCCTCTGGTGTGATTTTCTATACTTGGTTAAGCTTAGCTTGCGTGAGGCGGTAGAACATTCTGAAAGTACAACTTGAGCAGAGCTTCAGGAAAGTAGTACGGGTGGACTCACAACCGTACGTCAGTCGGTCATCCGTTTGTGTTTTCTTTCGTCGGTTGTAAGCGACTCACAACAATCCGTTGTCCGTCAATCCTTCTGTACGGCAATATTTCAGTGTAGCAATTTAACATCGTGATCTTTTCTTTAGTTAGAGGTATATCTTGGTTGGAAATACATTTTAAAGAGAGAAACATTTTGGGGAAATAGTTTTTTTTACGCGATAATAACTTATACTGAATTATTGTTTACGTTTGAAATCCCTGAATTTACCACCAAAGAAAAATATTAAAAAAACATCCACCGTCTTGAATTTTATTTCAAGGTGCGTATTCGCGTCCATGGAATGTCGTCAGAAAGCGGTGGCCCATTCGTCGGTCCGTCGAAAGTTAAAGTTTGAGATGTATTTGACGGATAAAAAAATGAAGTTTCCCTGCGATTGGTTGAAGATCACGTGACCGCCGGACGGACGGGCGACTGGCGGATGCGACGAATGGTTGTGAGTACAGACTAAAGATGAGGTAGAGCGATCTCGCTGGCTGCGCACAACCAATCTCCGTGCTCCAGCATTGAACTGCTTTTGTGCCAACACGCCTGGCGAAAACGGCGCGGTTTGGATATTAGGTTAGAAAACTGATTTGTAAACAAATGATTTGGGATGTGTGTATACTTCCTCTAATCAATTTGTAAATGCAGTTTGATTAAATTCGAATTGGTAAAAGGATTTTATAATAGTGCTTGTCGTTTCAAAATTAAGATATAAACAAAGACTGTCATTAGTATTGACCATGTGACTTTTGACAGTCGTGTTCTTCTGGGGTGGGTGAATGTTGGGTACATGCGCAGAAGAAGGATCAGCGGTCAGCGTCCTCTAGTCTACGGTTGTAAGTAACTGTGAATGGGCTATATGTGTCGAGCAGGGACGTCGGCAAGAGTCGCCTACGCCCGGCCGCGAGAGAGCGCGGTGACGCCACGCAGCAGCCGGCAGGTGAAAATGAGGCGGGCTCCGAGGATATTGGGGACGGAGGGCGCCACTTTCACTGCGGCCAGTGAGAGTGCTAACACCGCGACCCCAAACCCCCTCCACTACCCCTCCCCCACTATTTACCAANGCGACCCCAAACCCCCTCCACTACCCCTCCCCCACTATTTACCAAGCTACACTCCGCCATGGACTTTGTGCCGTGCTCGCTTCTACATCGCACGATCCTCTTAGGGTGGCCGTCCGGTCGAAGACATTTCGCACGTCTGAGGCCTAGAAGCGTGGGGGCGCTAGGGGCGACCGAGACATGCGCATCAACCCTCTCGTCGCCTCTACGTGCATATCACTCAACTGGCGTACAGTCTTGCCGTCGATAACGCGCCTCTATGAGACTTTCAGCGGGGACCCTACGATTTAATAACGTAATGATAAAAATAAAGGCTTGATGCGCGTCCCTATTCCCTATTTCGATGTTTCGTACCGGAATGTTCATACCTAAAAATGACCGTGAAGACACCCGCTTGAGCCGTTTTCACTATCACAAAAACATGCTTTAGAGAGAAATGGAGGAGCTGATAAACGTATGCAGACGCGTAACGTTTCTTATATGCGAATCGTAAGCAGACGTGACTCATGCATGTTGGACGATTTTTTAATAAAACTTTTTCCAGGCGGCCTGCNTATATGCGAATCGTAAGCAGACGTGACTCATGCATGTTGGACGATTTTTTAATAAAACTTTTTCCAGGCGGCCTGCTACCTTAAGAGGGTTATGGAAACATTTTCTGTGGAATCGCCGTATTCGCGTATACGCGTATCTCAGTAAATATATGTTCTGCAAATAATACTTTTTGCCAGAAAAGGTAAAAAAAAAAAAAAATTTACGTATATGCCCCTATCTTTTTACGTTTATCGTATTAAGTGTATTCATGGAGAAAAAATCGTGAAAATTGTTAATATCGCATTTGTAAAGCTTGCTTATGCAGTTTCCTTAGGCGACAAGAGAAAAGTACGATTGCACGAACGTAGTTTAATTTGTGAGCTTCCATCGCGGGTAATAAAGTCCCACTGTTACACATTTAATTTGCACGGTACAGCATCGCAACGGAAACACTGCACGCCTTGCGCATAGGGGCGATGAGGCGCTAGAAGTACGTGTTAGCGTCGCCCGTATCGCTCCCTCGCGCATTTGCATACGCTCCGTCACACTGTCAAGTTTTTCCGTCAAACTGCTTCAAATAAAGTTGGTCAAATGAAATTGGATGGTTTTGACGTCGTCTAAACGTCATTATCGCCGCCATGTTTGCCTGGATAAGTTGACTGGTTCTAGTTCCCATCAAACATTTTGAAAATTGGACGGGTTATAAAATGTTTTTGATGTTCAACCGCCTCAGCGAATCATAATCGTGCATAACAAAAATGGCTGCTTCTTTCCTTGCTGGTGAGCACTATTTGATCTTGGAATATTTGTACAACACTTTCGACGATCGGACAACTTCTTCCCACAATTTATGCTATATCAGAAAATGTTTTTTCTTCTGATCTAAGTTTAGTTATGGTGCCCTTTCTTCAACGGACGTTTCCTTCATTTTCCGCCCCATCTCAAGACACTGCTCCACTGCAGCAGGTAGAACCTCCACTATCTGACCACGGAACTCGACTGAAGCCGCAGAACTGATAGGTGTTAGCGGAAAGAGCCCATGCACACTTGTACACGTCAGGCAGATGAATACATCCCCAGCGACACGTCATAATTCGAGACTTTAGAGTACTTGCTAGTTGATTCGGGAACTGTTGCGCGTAGATATGTAGGAAAACGTTCATTCTTTCATCTGTTGTAATACAGGATGAGTATGAAAAAATACCCCTTCTTTGAAGGTCTATAATATCAAAACAAAACAACCTACCTTCATTGACCAATCAAATGAACCGTGGAACCGTGAAGTTTGTTTACCATACATTCATAAATGTTCAATGTGANCAATCAAATGAACCGTGGAACCGTGAAGTTTGTTTACCATACATTCATAAATGTTCAATGTGACCGCCACGAGCGACCCGAACGACATCTACGCGATAATCAAACTCGTTCCTCATTCTTGTCAGCATTTCCGGTGTTACGGTTTGGATGGCGTTCGTAATTCTCTTTTTGAGGTCTTCAATGTTAGCCTGCAATGGTGGACGAAACACTTGATCCTTATGTACCCCCATAGAAAAAATCGCACGGGGTAAGATCCGGGCTTCTTAGGGGCCAGTGATGAAGAGTCTGGTAACCAGCTGCTCCTCAAACCAATCCAGCGTTGCGGCAACGTCTCGTTCAGATATCCGCGAACAGCTAGGTGCCAATAGGGTGGCGCACCATCTTGCTGGAAAATAAAGTCCCCCGCCGCCTATTCCAACTGAGTAAACAACCACTCTGTAAGCATAAAAGGAATTCCCCCAAAGTGAACGTGTTTTGAGCTGTATCCAAACATACTGTTTTCGGCCCTTTCTTTTTTTCACGAGCCCACTGTTACACTTTATTGTTGTAAGTGCAAGAAGGCGAATACTTTTGTCCATCGCTGTATTTAGGGGCAGGTGTTTTTTGCGAATATATTTATGGCCATGCTAGACTTCAATATCCTACGTCCACAACCACAACTTCCTTTGGTTATTGGCCGCGTGTCTACGTGACAAGACATGTTCCTATTTGACTGGGCCAATCGTAATAAAGTACTCCGATACTGAGAGTCCATGATTCGCGGACAGACACTTTAGGCACGTGATATTTAAAATCATCCAATCACGAAAGTGCACTTGAACAAAAGTATTTTGGGGTGTCTATTGAGTAACGGGACTGATAGTTAAAATGTGGTTTAGCATAAAAAAAAAAAAAAACATATTTTAACCTTCTTCAGTATATGAGTACAATCAGATTTAGTATTAGCATGTTAAAAAAATAACCGCTCTGTATTTATTTCCGAATAAATTCTCTTGTTTTAAAGAAACACTTCAGGACGACCTGTTACTCTTCTCTCCTCCTGCCTCCCAGTGCTCTTGTGCGTGCGTAAACAGTTGAGCGAGCACTTTCACTGCCCGGGTTTATATGTTGACAGAACAGCTGCTCGCTTCAAGGACCATCATTCTTATATAGCCGAGACGAATATTTGTTCTCCGTGTGGATTTTCTTCAAAGCTAACCATTGCACGTATAGCACTTCTTGTGGAAGAGGGTGAAGTGAGGTGAGAATGGAGCAGCGCCGGAATGCAAGAGCGGGGGAAACGGGTGATCCCCGAGAAAACCCGCATCGTCCGCCATGATTGCCACATGCGAAAATCCGGGAATCGAACCCTGTTCGCCTAGGTGGGAGGCGAGTAGTCTAACCACTACACCACCTTCTTGTGGAAGTATCCGTCTCTTATATAATTTAGTTTTAATGTAATTCTGTTATGATGATGGCTGATTCAGAGAGTAGGGTGGTGTGCATAAAAATTCGAACCAGAGTTACCTTTGGCTATCGTAAATTCCATAATTTCGGGGTGTGGGTAGAGCGCAAGTATCGGTGACCATTTTCACCGAATTCGCATTTTTTTTGCATTGTGCAATTATCGGCGCAACTCTTTCGTGACGGTACCGTATGCGTAGAACTCTTGTACACAACAGCGTCCATAATTAGGAATCCTCACATGCGCGGGTGGTATATATAGTCCATTCACGGTTACTTCAAACCTTTCTGAAGCCCTGGTAAAGTTCTACTTTCGGGATATTCCTCCGCCTCATGCAGACCAAGTCTAGAAAACTCCACCAAAGGGACAACGCACCGCATTCGTGCGCACTTGGTTATCATCTTGCATTAGAACTATTTCTTACTAGGCATTACCAACATACCTGCTTCTCTCTGTTCTTATTCATATTGATTATAAATGAAATATTATAATTTGTAAATAAATACAAATAACATTTCAATTTGACCAAACATATGATACTTTTGTATAAACAGAAGTATAAAATGCTTGTGATATGACATACTTAGGGAACAACCACACACGTCATACGCAGGAAAGGTTTGATTCGGAAAGTGTTATGAAAACAGCGAATAGACTATATCACTTGTTCTTGAAACTATATCCCATAGTTTCATAAACACGTGTTGCCGGTAACGTGAAGTAAAAACAATTTTTATGTCCCGAATTATGACGGAGCTTTATACCGTCGCAGCTCCTAAAATGATATACTTACTTGCGATTGAAAAGGTTAATCATAGTATTTAAATATCCAAAATCGTACAAAGCTGACTGAGATTCCCAAAATAAAAATATTAATCCAAAAATGAAGAATTAAAAAAAAAATTAAAAACAATAAATTAATTAAACTGAAATAAATTTCGTCAATATTAGGTAAGTGGTTCTGACAATCAAAAAATATTTTATGTAAATCACATAGCCATTCAAAACCCAGAATTTTATAAACGAATGCATTTTAATTTATATTTTTTATGGACTAAGTTTTTCATCACCCAAGTAAAAGTACATCAACTTCTAATATGAAATAATGTTTTTTAAAATAAATGTTGAACCCTTTCATATTAAGTTTCGTCTAATTCATTTCGGAGATAGCCGAGTTTATTTGGAAAAAATGGGGCGTGGTCGCGCGCGTACACACACACACACACATACATTCATACATACATACATACACACACACTGTGTATATAGATGTGTGTACATGCGCGCGCGCACACACACACACACACAACAGTAGAGAGAGAAAAGGGAGAGAGGTGATACGAGTGTTTTTTCCCAAACCAGGCTAGAAATTACTTAACGAGACGCTAGTTTCAGCGCCGCAAACCGGTATCCATCCAGCAAGTGTTATCTCGACAGGTCGAATGGCCTGAAGATTAACTGTGTCGCTCTATCACAAGAATTCACCGCTTAGAAGCCCGTGTTGAACATAGCTATCAAGTCACACACGATCATGTTTATAATTCACTCGTACCGTGTGTAATGGAATCTCTTAAATATACACTGGCCAGTTAATATATAGTCAACATTATCTTTTACGAAGGGAAATAAAATTTGAGGACTTTAATTAAGTCTTTTCGTCGTTTAGGAAGCGACTAACTTTTTTGGAACACGGCCTGAACATATATACCTTATTGTAACATGAATACACATGAGAAAAAGTTCACCGCATTACGCAATTTTTTTCTTCGCGGCTATGGTCATCAACGCTAAATAATTTTTACGAAGTTCAATCCTGATGTCGATGAGAAACCATTGGCCGGATCATACGTATATAGTGTACCAGTAAATTAACATACGCATCTACAGAAAATACTGTCTGTGCACATAAGTAATAGGCACTGGAGGAAAAAAAATGGTGGTTGCCACCCAGGTGTATCTAGTCGCATTGGGGGCGAGTGCGATGCATCCCTACTGTGTGCGGATGTGTGGTACACCACACGTACTTTCCTAGGTCTAAGTAAATTTGGTCCCGTGCTATTCGCAACAAACCTGTCGCTCATCTCCATCTTTACGGGTCTGTACAATCNGGGCAGTGTTACTTGCTGCAGCTTGCACCCTCTGTGAGCTCCCGTTATGCGCGGTCCGGCTCTGTGAGAGTGTGACCCACCTCGATCATCCCCTCCACCCAAGCAGACTCGCTCGCTGCCTCGTCATCATCCCCTCTCCCCCTGGGCAGCGCGTGGTATGATTGACAGCGGTAACATAGCTGGTGTCACAGACCCTCCTCCCCTCTGCTGGAGAAGCCGACAAGTGTAGAGGATGCGCAAGAATATTCTGGGAATTGGGACCCTCGGCGCAACGCGAAGTTAGGGAAGTTTCTGGGCGATGGCCTACTACTTTATACATATTGCAACGGTCCAACGGCTGGGCCGTCTTTTGTGGTTGGCGAAGTCGAGTGTGGACGACGACGGGAGACTGCGAGGTGACGGCGGACCAGGTGTTTGTAGCAAGAATGGGCGAGAGGGCGCGATGCCCGACGAGTGAAGGCTACTGTGCACGTGGGCGCTCGGAAAACTCTAGAACATTGCGGACTGGTGGCACCTGGACTAAACTGAGGTGGGACTGAACTGCATATGATACGGACTTTATTGTAAATATTGGAATTGTCAAATATGGACATGCAATTTGTAAAATAACATAATAGGTTCTGATACACTCTCTATTGGGACTGAATTTTAATTATTTAATTACGTTAATTTCCTTGAGGTAATTGTAAATTATATTTATTGAAGTCATTAATTGTAAACAGCAAGTGATATCAATTTATTGCGAGATGAGTCGAGAGAATTTTGTTTGTAGTTATTGTAAATAAAATATTGGGAAATTAAAATTAACTCTTTTATTTAATTAAGACCTCCGTCCCTTAACGAACTTGGATTTGGCCCACTGACTTTGAAAGAAAATGGTGACAATACTTTTCGTCTATATTTATATGAGGAATCACTTGAATGAGTTTGTCTGTGATTTTTGTGAACATCCTGCATTTCGGCGTTTGCCTTCCTCTCGCGTGAACTGCGATTAAAAAGTGTTTCACTTTTTCATACGAAATTGGCAGTCGTGCGAGTATTCGCAAAGGAATATAACTGTGGAGATATCACGCAAATGTGAAACTCTGCTTTAAGGAGAATTCCTAGTAAACAATATAGACGCCTCAAGGTCACATCCAGCTGTCAGGAAGCCTCTTAAATGGCGATGGAAAATACCGGCATAAACAAGCTTCGCGCGTGTTCTGTTTCCTCGGAATTGTAAACGGCGGCTAAGAAGTTTTGTTGCAGCAATTTGCTCAGTAAAGATACAGCATTGTGTTTATGAAAAAACATTTACGTGCGGAGAATCTTTGAGCTATCATTTGAAATGAAACAAGGTAGTCTGTGCAAATTTTCCCTGGCTGGTACAAAAGTTACACTATAGAATTGACAAAAAATAACCCGTTGCAATCTTCACGGCAGCTTCAGCTCCCGGCGCATGCGCAGTGCGTTGAGTCCCGGCAATACTCGGGGAAAAAAAATATCTTCCCCATACCTTGATAAACAATGAACAGATCTGACACACACGCACACACACACACACACACACACCACAAAATTGTGATATTACGAAGCTGCTAAGTTTCTTTTTCTGTTATTAGTTTTTAAGAACAGTGTACTATCATGCAATGTAGCAGCCAATAGCACAAATACATTTTTTTTTTTGTTTCTGTATGAAACCTTCGAGGTATCATGTTGTATGTGCGGTTGTGATTGTATCGAAGATATCCGTAGTTTAAATTTCGCGGAAGCTGTATGTCCTTCATAAAATACGGAACTAATGGATGGCTTTAACGGTAAATTATTTTGCCAGCCAATGGCGCGTATATAGATAGTTCACCTTTTAATGTAGCGGTCTTGAAATCAAGATTTGAAAAAAAGTATCTCTGCCTACAACCGCATACAGGAGGGATGTGAACTACACATCGAAACATCGCTGGTAGTTGGAAAAGTGGGAAGGAG
>NQII01001918.1:198067-208527 GCA_002778355.1 Clitarchus hookeri | reverse complement strand
GTGCATTTTGACGTGTTATAGTGGAGAGAGGCCGGCCGTATCGTGAGGATATGGACATTACGAGAACGTGACGTCAGCATGCTCGCACAAACACGCCTCAGGGGAACCTTTCCCCGCCATATTGGATTCTTTATTTTTTTCTAGCATGTTTATGTTTAAAAAAAAAAATTCGAAAGTGCCCAATGTACCCAAACTAGCTATTTATATTATACAGTAGTACAGTTATTACGAACTCGTAATTACGTCACAGTATTCAGTTTGCCAAATTTTGGCAGATTTAAAATCGTGACGCAATTATGAGTCCGTAGTTCCTGTGTCTAGTCTGTGTAAGGGCAATAGCTAGTTGAGTGTAGAGATACTTCCGGAATTTTCAATCGCCCGTCCGTCAGTGAGTCATCCGTCTGTTTTTTTCGTTCGTCATTTGACAGAGACTCACAACAACCCGTCGTCCGTCAATTCTCCTGTACGGCGAAATTTCAGTGTGGCAACTTAACATCGTGATCTTTCTTTAGTGGGAGGTATATTTTGGTTTGAAATACATTTTCAAGAGGAAAAATTTTAGGGAAATAATTTTTTTTACTTGGTAAGAATTTATACTGGATTATCGTTTACATTTTAAATTCCTGGATTTACCACCAAAGATAATGTACATAGATCCACCGCCTTGCGTTTTATTTCAAAGTGCGTATTCGCGTCTACGGAATGTCGTCAGAAGGCGGTGGCCCATTCGTCGGTCCGTCAAAAGTTAAAATTTGAGATATATTTGACGGCTTGACGGATAGAAAAANATACTGGATTATTGTTTACATTTTAAATTCCTGAATTTACCACCAAAGATAATGTACACAGATCCACCGCCTTGCATTTTATTTCAAAGTGCGTATTCGCGTCTACGGAATGTCGTCAGAAGGCGGTGGTTCATTCGTCGGTCCGTCGAAAGTTAAAATTTGAGATATATTTGACCGCTTGATGGATAGAAAACAAAATCCCTGCGATTGGTTGAAGATGGCGTGACCGCCGGACGGACGAATGCGACGAATGGTTGTGAGTCCAGCTGAAGGGGGTCGCTGCTAAGTGCGAGGTGGTGGCGGGGTTGGTAGGCATGCGGCGGGGTTGGTAGGCATGCCGCACCGTACCTTATACAACCCGAGCGTGCTGACCGTCGACATCGAGTCGAGGACGTCGCCGCGCGGAGTAGTCGGCACTTGCAGTGACGTATCTTCGTCGCGCCCACGTGGCTTGTCGCCAGAGCTCTCTCTCTCTCTCTCTCTCTCTCTCTCTNTCGTGTCGCAGCTGGCAGTATGCAGTTCAGTTTGTCCTGGCGTCTCGGCGCCTGCATTCGAGGCTATTCCACGCTAACCGACAGTCCGCTTCTGTTCTGCCGCCCGCTTGAACGTATTCAAGCCTCAAGTCTCTCGCAACCCGAAGAGGCTGCGCCAGCCCTTGTACAGGAATTATTAGTTTTTGTGTCTTAACAGAAGAGCCGGGGTCATTTGTTTGTATGCGCGTTTTTTACTTGATTTTTAATAGATGTTCTCTGCTTGTCGTTGAAACGTGAGCTGATTTAATNTTGTTTGTATGCGCGTTTTTTACTTGATTTTTAATAGATGTTCTCTGCTTGTCGTTGAAACGTGAGCTGATTTAATATATAATATGTTGTATTAAGTTGATTGTTGCATAAATATGCGTTAGTAATGTACATATTATGTCTGTAATGATGGGAAAAATAATTAGCTAAGCTTTTATTTCCATTGTCGCATTTTTCAATAATTCCTCCTAATATTTAACCAGGAAGAAACAAATAGAAAATTCAATATGGCGTATGACACGGGCTGTATGCCACGATGGAAGATTCCATGCAAGCCTGCTGGTCGCTTGTATGAATGGTTCTATGGAAGATTTAGTCATTTCCTGGCCGTTTTATAAACGTTTTCGTTATTTGTCGTGTGCAATTTCCAGTTGAAGGTTTCCTAAGGTCGAAAGTTTGGCCAAAACAGAGAGAGTGGTGGAGTCATTTTGTTTCTTTTTCTTGTTTTTTTTATAAAGGGCAATTAAAACTTTTAAACAAGAATTAATAGTAAATTTAAAAAAACACGAAATTGTTTTATTGATTCTAAAATAAACTGTGCAAAAATTACGGTAAACATTCTTGTTTATTTAACACAAAAGTTCCAGTTATAACAACAAAACAACTAGGCTGTTTTCTGAAGTCGTGAGTTCCTGAACCACAGTTGCTGAAGTAGATTATAGAAAATGCACTCGTCTTTACATGTGCGGCAACAAGTATCGTTGGACAGGTTATTCCAAAGAATCCTCCATAACTGCTTGCATGTAGGCTCGGGTAGCAGGTCTCGTGGAAGCTTCCACCCGAGCTTGTACGGAAAATTGTATCGTGGCATACAGGCTTAATAAAGAGCATGATTTCTGTTGGCTATTCACATTAAAGGGAACGGTCTTTAATGCCCTTCAAGCATGCATAGTAACCAAAAAAATTGAAATTTATGGTGGCCATAGACGTTTACTTTTGAGAGTTATAAAAGGTATAAATATGTTTATTAGTCACAGGATAATTTTTGTATTGAAGTTTGGCTAAAGGACAGAAAATAAGCTGAAAGGAACTTTTAAGCACGGCATTAAAAAGTGCTCACTTTACCGTGAACGTGCTATATACCCATCTTTCTCTGTAGAATTTTGGATGAATGCATTTGACAGTTTTGAATTATTTACTGTCGAGAAGGTTTTTACGGTGCCTGTGCCGGTTTTACCCTTTCTCTTCTAGTTATAGGTTAAGTTGGCCGTCATGTTGAAGGAATTTTGCACGTCTGAGGCCTAACAGCGTGGGAGCGCTAGGGGCGACCGAGACATGCGAATCAACTCTCTCGTCACCTCTACGCGCAAAGCACTGAACTGGCGTGCAGTCTTGCCGTCGATAACGCGCCTCTGTGAGACTTTCAGCGGAGACCCTACAATTTTATGACGTATAAATAAAAATTAAGGTTTGATGCACGTCCCTATTCATTTTTTAATGTTTTGTACCGGAATGTTCATACCTAAAAATGACCGTGAAAACACCCGTTTGAGCCATTTCCACTGTANCTTTTAATGTTTTGTACCGGAATGTTCATACCTAAAAATGACCGTGAAAACACCCGTTTGAGCCATTTCCACTGTAACAAAAACATGCTTTAGAGAGAAATGGATAAGCTGAAAAACGTATAGAGACGCGTAACGTTTCTTAAATTCTATTCTTAAAGAACCGTCCAACGTATCACTCAGACGGTTCTTTAATTAAACGTTTTCTGCTGGAGCTGTGGACACCTTTCGACGACCTACCCAGGCGACCTGCCACCTCAGGTATAAGTACACTCAGGGAAGTAGACACGGCCCTAACCGCGGCCTTGGCTGCCCAATCCCTCTTTGTCGCGATGAATGCCTCCTTGCATGAGTTCCTTTCCTATCTCGGAATGCACTTTTAACACTTACGATTAGGGTAGGTTAGGAACAAAATTCAAGCTTCTGGTACGTTAACACCTCTATAACCGTGGTTCGCGAACCCCTGTGTGTCCTTGATGTCAGAGGCCCGCAAGTGAATCCAATATATTTTTCTTTTCATAAAAATTTTGTAATTATTCCGAAACTCTTAAAACAAAATGGTTGCGATATTGTACGCTGGTTTTCGATGTGCTTGCCACTGACATCTGTGGTTCTCTTGTCAATTACGTACGTCAAGATCGTGAACGACCTTCAAGTACTGAACCCCCCTAGGCGAGACTTAATGAGCAGTGATAAACAAGTAACAAGTCGAGGTGCGCAGCTGAGAAAAGTGGTTAAAGATGTTGGATATTAACGTTACCTTGTGTGTATAAATGCGCAACATCTTTCCTGTCTCGGCTTCCACGGCACGTCCCTTTTGTCACNTATTAACGTTACCTTGTGTGTATAAATGCGCAACATCTTTCCTGTCTCGGCTTCCACGGCACGTCCCTTTTGTCACTGCCAACAACTCAGATTACTGGCGAGTGTTCCTTTATTTACTTCTCCTGATTAGTCACTGATGAGGGGTTTCTAGGCGCCTGGGTTGGAGGCTACACTTCCTGCTGAGACCCCTCATGTGCATGACAGGCGGTCTCAGCAACAGCAGACGACCGACAATGTCGGTGGCAAACGATAACTCTAACCAAGAAACTATAATATACGTGTTATCTACCGAGGATGCGAAGAGAGTACAGATGGGTTGTGTTCAATTATTTTCACCTAAATTAAATGCCTATAATATAATTTTAACAAATTAATTTTCTTATCGAAAATCTTATTTATTGCTAATGACAACAAACGTGTTGGGCATAGCGGACGCTAGTATTTCTGTATTCTATTCGCGGTTTCTTCACACTCTTCCAATCAAACCTTTGAAAAATACGCCAAGTATAACTTATGGTTATTTCCTCAATATTCCATGTATCGCAAGCCTTTTATACTTGTGCGAACATAAAAGTATCTTAATTTTGANCCGCCAACAACTCAGATTACTGGCGAGTGTTCCTTTATTTACTTCTGCTGATTAGTCACTGATGAGGGGTTTCTAGGCGCCTGGGTTGGAGGCTACACTTCCTGCTGAGACCCCTCATGTGCATGACAGGCGGTCTCAGCAACAGCAGACGACCGACAATGTCGGTGGCAAACGATAACTCTAACCAAGAAACTAAAATATAACTGTTACCTACCGAGGATGCGAAGAGAGTACAGATGGGTTGTGTTAAATTATTTTCACCTAATTTAAATGCCTATAATATAATTATAACAAATTAATTTCCTTATCGAAAATCTTATTTATTGCTAAGGACGACAAACGTGTTGGGCATAGCGGACGCTAGTATTTCTGTATTCTATTCGCGGTTTCTTCACACTCTTCCAATCAAACCTTTGAAAAATACGCCAAGTATAACTTATGGTTATTTCCTCAATATTCCATGTATCGCAAGCCTTTTATANTAAATATTCCATGTATTGCAAGCCTTTTATACTTCTGCGAACATAAAAGTATCTTAATTTTAATTAAAGTTAACTTTTTACTTACATTTCGTCTATAAAATATAATATTTAATTTATAATCAACACGAATTAAAAAAGGGAGAAAATAGGTGAGTTGGTAATGCCTAATAATATATAATTATTATGCAAAATATTATTACACTGAGCGCGCACGAATACGGTGCGTTGTCCCTTTGGTGCGATTTGCTAGACTTCGGTAAGCTTATTGCATGAGGCGGATGAATATCCTGGATGTAAAACTTTAGCAGGGCTTCTTCAGAAAAGTCGGAAGTAACCGTGAATGGACTGTACAAGATGATTATAAAGTCCCTATCCATTTGTGGTAAATCGCTAATGTATCTTGTTTTTGTTTTGGGTGTTGAGAATGTTCACCATTGAAGAGAGGAAAGCCGTGACCCGTGCTTGTCTGAGAGGACCAACGTAGGATGCAGCGAGAGCTGATTCCACACGAAGATTTAGGAAACCTGGCCCCACAAATGTGACCATTTGCCATCTTGTCAACAAGTTCGATCGCACAGGAAGTGTACAATCTTCCACACAGTGGATTGTGGAACATCAAGGTTACGACTGAGACGCACGAGTCGGTGCACGAGGGCCTCGTCCAACGGCTTCCTGACTCTGTTGAACGGTGTCTTCAGGCACAGACGACATGCCTGAACGCTCGTCGTCCTTGGCACTCCCTGTGAGATTGAACTAGTCGACAAGATGGGGCCAGGTTTCCTCAATCTTCGTGTGGAATCAGCTCCCTCTGCATCCTACGTTAGTCCTCTCAGACGAGCACGCACCACGGCTATCGTCTCTTCGACGGTAAACATTTTCGACACCCAAAACAAAAAACAAGATATATTAGCGATATCCCACAAATGGATAGGGACTCAATGATCACTCTGGCGCTGCTGACGAATGTTCCGCCAATGAGAACACCGGCTGGCCGTTGGCGTTCCTGATTGGTGCCGTGCTCTTCGCTAACCTGAGAGCTGCCAGTAGGAAAAGGAACGTAACCCGTGTTCAGCTTCAGCAAGGTGTTTACGACTGTCGCTACTTCGGCACGCCTCGCACCAGCCGTCGTCAGGGCCAACTCGGGTCGTCTCGTGAGATCGATTTGCAACAGTCGTGATCAAGCGTGGAATCGGAGGGAATTCATTGTTCTTACGTAATCACTTTGTTCCCTCTTTTTTTTTTTTTTTTTTTTCTCTCTTCCTGACGATACTAGCAGCTTCGGTTTGATATGTCAGTAAATTTTTTTCTTGAAAACTTACGTATAATCCATGCGACTTTTTTTTTTTAAGTATTCTTGCAGTTTTGTTTTCGTGCAAAACTATCGAGTTTTCAAATTGTGTGAAATACAAACTTCGAACATTTCACGCAAATGTGTTTGAGTGCAAGCAAGTATAGGCATGAAGGTAGGCAAAGGCTGTTCACGGTAAAGTGAGCACTTTTGAGGCCCTAATTCCTTTTCCTCTAAGCCATTTTTTTTAAATCCTTTAATCGCTTTTTAAAATAAATATTTTCATGTAAGTAATAAACAATATGTGTATATTCCGCCGCACTTGTTAATTAACGTGTAATGCTAAAATAAAATATACTTAGTGACTATTATTCCAAATAAGAGGGTTTTCAAAAGTGCTCTCTTTACCGTGACTATCCTATATAAGCAGTGAACGGTTAATTGAGGATTTTTGAAATGAGCCTTTGAAAAATGTCACTGCTGCTACCTACATATATTTTAACAAACATACTTGAGTGGAATACGCCCAGTGAAATTGGTTACAACGGCGGTAAAGTAGTTCCTTGCCTTAATTTTGAATTAAAAGTGTTAGGTTAACATTCATGAAAACGGAATTTGATTTCTTTTGCTTTCTGTTTTTTAATGCATATGAGTGTAAAAATCAGCAAATTTGTAAATATTTACTTTTCTAATAATTTCACAGTTTCACGTGACCTACGTATGAACAAACTGATTAGGCCCATGGCAATGTTAATATTACATATGGTGGAAGAATACAGAATACGCATACAAGCAGATCGTAAGCGTTGCTTTCAAAAGTGCTCAGTTTACCGTGAACAGCATTAGGTAGATAGAAATCTGTATAGGGAAAATCTCCACCGCAAGGTGTGCACTTTTTCTAAAAGGTAACTTTTAATTAGAATTTTAAGCTACTTGAATAATAAAAGAGAAAAATTTTACTTAGTTACGAAGTTATTTTATATTTAATGTGTGATTATTACAATCATACTAATTTGTTTTACGTAGAAAGTAGGAAAAAATCTGGTACATTGCCGACGCTAGCGCTTACCTAGTGGCTACAGTTTTTGGTTGCCAAACTTTAAACACTGATCTTCCCAACCTGTAGTATAAGTGACCTTACCAAGGTGCCGACTTAGACGCAGAAGGGAGGCAAGTCTCTAACTTTCTCTGATAGTACCCGTGTTCATCTAAATATTATATTAGATCTCCCCCCCCCCCACACACACACACACTCANAATAATGGGCGTTGTAGGTTTATGCATGTGGTTATGCACGTATGTAAAACTTATTTCATGTTGTCCAAGGATGCGTTCGTGCCCTTCGTTTGAATTGGAACAGCCTTTACTTGAAGTCGCGACCTCGATGCTAGTTTGAAGGGCACGTCTCCAGACAAGGGCCCATGCGAGTTAAACTGGAACACAGCTCCCGGGTGGCATGCAGTGGTTAACTGTTAGCCAGAGGTGTGTGATGTCACTTGCGAACGTCGGCTCCATGTGTAAAGCTGATGCTGTTTAGCTATAGTCAATTCGCGGTTTCTTAGCACTTTTTAAATAGAACCGTTTAAAAAAAAACTTATTTATGACGTGTTTTATTGCTTTCCTAAATGTGTCATATATCACAAGCGTTTTATGCTTGTGTTAACATAAATATAACTTATTTTTGATTAAAATGAACTTTTACTTATATTTCGTATATGAACCACAATATTTAATTAACAACTAATACTAATAAAGATAAGAGAGAAAATATGTGTGTTGGTAATGCCTAGTAAGAAATAGTACTTATGCAACATTTTATTACACCGGTTGCGCACGAATACGCTGCCATGGCCCTCTGGTGTCATCTTCTAAGTTTTGTTTAAATGAGGCGGAAGAATATCCTGCACTCTAAGCCCGAATCAGTGATATAAATCGCTAACGCCGATTGCCAAATCAAGCAAATGAACTGGGGACGAGTGACGTAAGGCAGTGGAATTCTCGACATTTAGGGGGAATCACAAACAACTCAGTGGAATTCAGCCACCATGTTAATTAGTTATGTGACACTGATTACCAGTCGCTAAATTCTCACTGTTTTAGATTTAGAGTGATGGAACTAGAGAAGTTTAGCAGGTCTTGAGAAACGTTTGTCTGGAGCATAGACTAAAGATGAGGTGGACCGATCTCGCTGTCTGCGCACAACCAGTCTCCGTGCCCCATCATTGAACTGCTTTTCTGCCAACACGCCTAGCGAAAACTGCATGGTTTTGGATTTTAGGTTAGAAAACTGACGTGTGAACAAATTCTTTGAGATGTGTGTATACTTCCTTCTAACCAATTTGCAATGCAGTTTGATTAAAATTTTGTTAAAGTATTTCATTCAAATAATATTGCTTGTCGTTTAAACATTAAGATGTAAACAAACACGTGGATATCGTTGTCGACCACGTGACTTTGGCAGTCGTGTATGTTTGGGGTAGTGAATGTTGGTTAGATGCGCAGAAGAAGAGTAAGCGGTCCACCTCGTGTATAGTCGTGTGGTGAGGACTGTAGGACTTGGTAGCGAACGTCGCGGTGTCAGTGGCGAGAGGGTCTCGTGGTTGGAGACTTGCAGGGAGAGACGACGACCCAGTTTCTCCCGGCGCGGCGTGAGAACTGGAGTGAGCTGGGTGCTTGTCGCTCGCTGTTACTCGCTGGATGGAGACAGGCCGAGGTGAAACGCCCGCCCGCCCGTCCGGGGAAAGCGAACAGCTCTCTCGCCACCGCCGCTCCTCCCTCCGCTTTCTGTCCGCAGTGCATTTGTGAACACTCTCCCCCCCCNCTCACCGCAGTTGCCCACGCGGGCGATTTTTTCGAGGAGGCAATCGAAAGTGAAGACAAATAAAATTGCTCAGACATATTTAAAGATGTATTAGGAATGGCACTACCATACATTGAGACTAAATTAAATTACATATTTCTTGTGTGCAAATTAATTAAATACATAACATTCAACCAATGCTCGAAACTACCTAGACCTCAGCTAAGCTATGCCAATGCCAGTCCGTAGTGCATTTGTGAACACCCCCCCCCTCCCCCTTCTATTCTCATCTCATTGCAGTCGCCCACGCGGGCGATTTTTAGGAGGGGGCAATCGAAAGTGCAAACGATTTTTTTTTAGTGTAAGAGGGAAATGTATTAGTATCAAAATTATACACACAGCAATAGCCACCTGTAAATTAAGAGCCTGGTATGTTCCATGGTTGGCACTCATCTGGAAAGTTGGAAAAAACAGGGAAACGTCAGGAAATTTGAAAACTGTCGGAGAAATCAGGGAAATGTCACGGAATTCTGTGATATGTATGCTGTACTTGGCAGTTCTGTCGTCAATCGTGCACCGCTACTAGAATCGTGTAAAATTGTTTCGATGATTGTGGACAAAATGCTTAGGCATTTTTCTTAGCGCTTTATGTAAGGGGCAATTTTTGTAAGATCAGAAAAGTTTTTTGGTGTAAAAATTTGTTATAATGCAAAGGCGTCAATCCTTACAGAAAAAAATGTTAGCAAAAGGCTAGGGAAAAAGATTATTTTTGTCTGGAAATCAGGGAAAATGCCAGGGAATTTTCCAATGGAAAAAGGTGGTAACCCTAAATTCTCCCTTGAAATTTTTTTTAAATAAAAAAAATTAATATATAGCAGTGATTAAGCTTATTTCGAACCAAAATCATCGGTATTCCTCTGAAATATATTTTTGAGCCAAAGAAAGTGTGAACGGGTGCATAAATTAATTCTGCAAAACTTCAGCATTCTATTTAGCTGGCACAACCATTAAACTATCAGGTTTGAAATGGCATACATATTTAAAGATTTTCCTTGTACAAGGCTAGCGAGGCACAGAAGTTACTTCCCAATCTGACAATAGCACACTGCGATAACTATCCGAAATTTAGGATTCTCGATGGAGGCGATTCCCCTATCCTCCCTTCCCTTTCTCACAGCCGAAATTTTGTCACCAAAGTTAAAATTGATGTATGAGAGAACAGCATAAAAAATTTCTAAATAAAATTTTCATACTATCGTCTGATATTGCCACAAATAATATGTAATATACTTTAAAAAAAAAAAGACGTATTTTTAACTCGTGGATGCCCTAGACTTATACTGGTAAGCTAACTCGAACTTACTACGTATACGAAACGTTTTC
>NQII01001918.1:182967-198044 GCA_002778355.1 Clitarchus hookeri | reverse complement strand
GGCTGAAATCCAGATCTCAAGCTCTAGATGCGGGCCACGTTATTAAAGTTTATTGTTGAATGAGTTACAGGGTCTGAGATACTCGTGTTCTGGTGCGTCTTATGCCTTTTCTGGTCTCATACCTATACTGGGGCGAGTAGCCTGATTTTCTTAGTCCAAGTAACATGCGAGATATTTTTTTACGGATATTCAGCATTATCACGTCTCAAGAATCTTGCAGAGCAGCAGTATAATAAATTAACTACAGTTAATATACCACAGAACATACTTGACAAATCTATGCAAGCTAGTTATCATCATAAATATCCACAAATAAATTATTGAAAACTCACAATTTCACTGTTAAAGGTTTTCAGCCCAGCACGGTGTTATTAAAACAGAAATGATGAGATTCGCATCGCTCCCATGCCCACGATTTCTTGTAAACCACAGCGGTCATGAGAACAAAGATCACAGAACCAAACACTCGATTCGTACTGGCTACACGGATTTGGACACGGAAGAGTCGAGAGTTCATCAGTTTCAAGGATGAGGTGGACAGACTTCCCGTGCTCCGCGCATGCGCCCAACGTTGACCTACCCCACACTAGAGACCTGAAAAATTCGCGGATTCATTTCGGGACAAGCTAGAATTCAAAACAGGTGTGTTAATAAAATGTCAACCATTGGTCCACGCGGTGTTTGACACCTCCTGGAGAAGGCTGGCCCAGTCTTCGCCTTCCGCTGTGACGGCAGACAACCAATGTGCAGTTGATATCGGCATATCTGTACATAAGACTATAGAGTCTAGCCTGAAGGTAATTGAACTCGCGAATTTCTCAGGACTCTACCCCACACCAATGCAACTGTCAAGGTTACTTGGTCAACAGTGATTAACGTGTTTAGGTATATCTTAATTTTCAAAAGACAAGCACTTTAATATGGATAAAACACTTTCGCCAGTTTTAATTTAATTAAAGATTGGTTAGCAGAAGTGTATAAACACGCAAAGCTTGTGTTTACGTGAACAGTGTTACAACCTCAAATACTATCCACGTTGTTTATGATAGTGGTATTGGCAGGAAAACACTTCGATGTTGAAACACGCAGACAGGTTTTCCGCAGCTAGAGTGATCTCTCTACGGGTACATTGGAGATTGAACACGTGTTGCACTCAGCCCGGACTTAAACCCATTAGGACCCAGTGTACACAGTTGTGCACGTAACGCACGTGGTTATTTTTTGGCTGGTACTGTACATTGCGAAACTCATCGCCCAATGATGTTCTCCGTAGGTAACAGATTCGTGGGTAACAGATTCGTCAACCGTGCCACTGTTCCAGGCAATGAGCGGTTCATTGTTACTATAGCTGAACACGAAGCCTACTGCGCATTGGTCATGACAACCAAACCTGTAACCAGTTGTAATATGGGTCTCATTCTAAGCAGTTGTATCTATTAAATTAAAAAAAAAAATTGGGATTTTTCAATGTAAATATGTTCTTTCCGTGACAGAACTTAAATTCTATATTTTGTAGCTCGTTTATAAATTTGCTTGGGTTGAAAAGTGTCAGTCTGCAAAAATCGCCTTAAGTAACCCTCACATATATTCTTCTGTAAAACTGTGTTTTGAACTATAGCGACAATGCTGTTTATTTTGTGAACATATTGCTGTATTAAAACCGTACAGTCACCGCCTAAAATTCTGAGTAAACAAAACACACGCGAAACTTGTTTACGCTATTTTCTATCGCCGTCGCAATGCTTCCTTACAGCTGGGTATGACCTTGAGACCTTTAATATTGTTTACTAGGGATTCATTCCCCTTAAGTACAACATCCATCAGGAAATATATTGTTTGCAACACTTGATATCGTCAATTAAAGTATGTCTAGAAGGGTTAGCTCGCCGAACCAGGTTATCTGTAACTGGGAGTTCTTCATAGCCAGTAAACGCAGACTAGTTGCAGCCAAGAATCTAATTTTAGCTTTCAGTGTAACCAACCGAACTTAACATTGAACCTCGGATGAATCACACAGCTCCAAGGTGTCGGTCTTTCGACTCCGCTCAACTCACAGCGGCAGATTGGCCAAACGTGATTGTCCCATTCATATGTAAACTGCAGATTGAAATCTCGTCTCGTGCATCTCGGCTGCATCTCTTTCTACTCAACTGTGCCTTGCAGTGGGTTGTTCGTTGAAAGCTGTTGGCCTGCTCGAAGCACGATTATTGTCATCTCAGACGGGGCCGCGGTGGTGTAGAGGTCAGACTTCTCGCCACCCACCTAGGCGAACCAGGTTCGATTCCCGGCCGGATTTTCGCATGTGGGAATCGTGCCGACTCTTACCAACGAAGTGAGAGCCGGTGAGAGTGAAGCGAGGTGTGTATAAAGCAGCACCGGAATGCAATTGCAGGATAAAAGGGAGATACCCGAGAAAACACGCCGACCAGCAGCATCGTCCGGCACGATTTCCTCATGCGAAAATCCGCGAACGACCCCGCAGGGAATTGAACCTGGTTCGCTTTGGTGGGAGGCAAGTATTCTGACCAGTACACCACTGCGGCCCCTCGAAAATATGAAGAAGTGTGAGGGAAAAGTGTTCAACACATGGACAATGTTTTCTGTCATTCTTTATATAATGTGGCAGGCCCTAATCTGTTACACCCCCACCCCTCGCGGTCTGTCTAATGCATTCCAGGAATCGTCTCTGTGTCGTTTTGTGACGTTACTTCAGCTATGAGACCATAGACTAAAGATGAGATAGACAGATCTTGCTGGCTGCGCAGAATTAATCTCCGTGTCCCAACATTGAACTGTTTTCCGTGTCCCAAAATTGAACTGCTTTTCTGCCAATACGACTAGCAAAAACGGCGTGGGTTGGATTTGAGGTTAGAATACTGTTTGTGTAAATAAGTGCTTTGATATGTTTTTATACTTCCTCTGACCATTTTGGATTACAGCTAGATTAAGTACAAATTTGTGAAAGAATTTTATTCATATAAAAGTTCTTGTCTTTTGAAAATTAAGATATAAACAAACACAATGTTGGGTACATGCGCAGAAGACGAATAAGCGATCCACATAATCTTTTGTCCATGGTATAGACAGACTTGTGCAACTGTGGTCTCGGAGGTTTACGATGACCCCGAACTTGAGCAGAGTCTTTATCTGGAGTGATTGAGACCCCGCAGGGTGATCATTTGTTACTGCTGCCCTCAACCTTCCGCGCGTGCATCATAACCACGTGACGTAAAAACCCGTAACGTGTTGCGATCTGATTAAAGTCTCGTGTGAATAATGATGTGGTTATCTCATCCGCCACGTGATGTTTGACCTTGTCTTCGAGCGTCTGTCGCGACTCCAACATGACTTGCAAATTTGGTTGAGCCGACGTGTGTGGAAGTGCTTGGTGCGTGTCGTCCATCAGCCACGTACACAGATGTATGTAGACTGGAAAATTTGGCGTGTAGGACAAGTAATGCTGGTTCCACAGTACAGAGATGCAATGCGATGCGATGCGTGACGAAGCGACGAGCTATACTTGCTGTCCCACAAATGAGCGATGATTTTTCTGCGACGAGGGCCGTCTGAGATGGTGCTGCTATCTGATTTAGAAGGGGAAATGTCGTTTTTAGACCTCACGAATGTGACAAAAGACACAAGAAAAACAGGGGGCCGCGGTGGTATAGTGGTTAGACTACTCCTCCCGCCACGGCGGGGTCCCTCCCGGATTTTCGCACGTGGGAATCATGCCGGACGATGCTACTGGTCGGCGGGTTTTCTCAGGGATCTCCCGTTTCCCCCGCCCTTGCATTCCGGCGCTGCTCCATACTCGTCTCGCTTCATCCTCATTGGCTCTAAGGACCTCGACTTTAAGAGCCGCCTAAATCTCTTTCTTCACTCACTCACATACGAAAAAACATTGACGCTGCCACACTCGTATGTTTTGCGTGTAGTAGGTAAACAAGGCATGAACGCAAGTGTCGTCTTCAGAATGTAAACAAATAGCTGTTCTTATTCTCCGTATACACAAATACTTGTTCTTATTCTCCGTCGCAGGCTGTCGCCGACAATCGGAACGTAAGAACTTCGCGCAACGCGCTCACTCGTCGCCGACGCACTGCTACGGATTGCTGCTTCATCCTGATTGGCTACAGCTCATCGCTGTAATGTGGAGCCAGCTTCAGACTAATGTTCGCAGCTGGATCACAGTTTATCCAACACGCACATTTGAACTCTGAGCCAGTGACAGACCTGCAAGGAAACAACCACCGAATCCCGTGCCTCCTGACCTTATTGTAAAACTGGCCGCACACCGAGGCACCAGCTAATGCACTCAAAGTTGAGACTCTAAAATACATAGGTGCGTGGAGTCTAGCCTACAGGTCGTTTAAAAATGCGCCTATAGCCTACAGGCTCTCCACTGTACAGTAAGCATTTTTTTCAAACAAACCTCTGAAAAAACTCACTGCCCTTAGCTGCAAATATTCTCCTTACACTGTTAGTGCCATAACTGGTGGCTGGTGAATGAAATAATGTATGGGGGGAGGAAGGGGGTGCGGCTAGTGATGGGAGAGGTATCTGCACGCGCAACCTGATGCCATGCCAAAAAAAAAATTATGTGCATTTAACAAAGGGAAGTTAATTGAAGCCAATTGATGACCACAATTTTAATCATCACCCTATTAATACCCTCTTCAAGACATGAGGATATTTTGCCTACATCATTGCCAACTTTCTGGGAGCACGCCAGTGAATGTGTGCGTCTATGTCAAAACTCGTGCGTTTAGGGATCGGGACCTTTTTTTTTTAGAATGTTGTATTTGAGGATGCCGCCTCCCTGTCGCTTGACTGCGTTGTAGAGCGTTTTTTTTTCTTTCGTGAAATCACTTCCCGTGTCCATATTATACCGATATACGAAAAGAAAACAACACTTCAGACGAGGGACGGATAAAACACTAAAGACATCAAACACATTAGAAATACTATTCCCGAATCCCTCCAACATGGCTTGAAACTTCTCCTTCGCACTGCTGTATTCCAAAATATACTGTTTGGAAAAATGTAAAATTATTATAGGGACTTGCACCGAACTTTGCTGTAGACTTCGCGCCAGTAAAATGACTGGGTCACTGCTTGAAGTCCTACAGGTACGTGCAGCACGACGAGAACACTGCACGCCAGTTCAGAGCCTCGCGGATAGGAGCGATGGGTCACTAGGCGCGCGCGGCATTGTCGCCCTTATCGCTCCCTTGCAACAGTGCCTCAAACGCGCAAAACAGCTATATTTTGGTGGAGCTATTCTTAGACTAAAGATGAGGTAGACCGATCTCGCTGGCTGCGCACAACCAATCTCCAAGTCCCAACATTAAACTGCGTTTCTGCCAACACGCATAGCAAAAACGGCATGGTTTGTATTTGAGGTTAGAACACTGATTCTCTGTTGTGGACAATGCCAGCCATAAATATATTTCATGTGCAACGTGTCCTCGATCGGTGGCACGAGGGTTGCAAGGGTAAACTCATCGCCTCGCGATGTCATTGGTCATAAACTACGGGCAGAGAAAGAGAAAAATAGAAAGAAATAGAGAGATGAAGAAAAAGAGGAAGAGGAAGGGAAAGAGTGCGAGAGAGAAAGTGAAAGATAAGTAAAATGAGAAATAGAGAGGAAAAGAGAAAGAGAGGTAAAATCTGAAAGAAATGTATGTACATGGCATGCTTGTTGGAAGTACGCAACCAGGATGCCAGTAGTATCGTGCGGGTGGAGTGAAGCAAGCCACGTGTCAAGCTCAAGATGTCGGTGTTTCATCCCCATCGCAAATCCAGGGCTCTTCCGAACAAAGGAGTGGCGGATGTTGCCGGGCTACTTTTTGTGTCAGATGTAACAAAATTGAACACTTGACCTCTCGCATGCAACCGTCTGGGCTGGGACCACATGCACTCTCCGTTTTTTCCGGGTCCAGCTCGGCGGGACCCGGTCAGCGGGAAGGTTATTACACACAATTGCTCTAAACGAGAGAGGCTGCTTCCCTGTGAACAGGGTCTGCGAGGAAGCGGCAGGATTGTGCGTCCAGTTGGCAGGATGACGGGATGAGTGACAACAACACGCATGTGTCAATGCGTGCGTTCACACTGTCCCGTCGCTCTGGTCCCGCGTGGATCGTAGATTGCGCCCTGTCGCAGCAGCTATGCACTTACATCTTCATGTTTATTTGTTCATTTATCCATTCATTTATCGGTATAGTTTTCCCATCTAAACTTAGGCCTATATCATTATGATAACTACTTAAATTTGCTTTTAATGGAATATATGTATAGTGAGAGTTACTGGGGGTGCTGGTGCGTATTAAGTCTCACATTTCTTTTCTTTTTTACTTCTAAGTTTTATGCTGTCTACAACTTTACCCAGCCCCCATTCCAGTGTCACGTAGGCGTGTACGGCACTGAGTAGAAAAAGAAAACGAAAGAGTAGTGACGTAGAAAATATTTTTGTGAAAGCCTAAAGATACGCACATTTTCCTTGGAAATAAAATACGCAAACATAACTCCTCTCGGAAGTGATTCTAACTTTATTTATTTACTTTTTTTCGTCGCCACATTTGTAGTTGATTGTTTAAAATTACTTTGTAATCCTGTTTTTAAAAATCCAAAATAAAAAAATTTGGTTTTGATACTTTCTAATATTGTAAAATGTTGAAAACCTTTGAATTTTCTCGTTATCATACCGGACCCGTTAAAAAGGTGTGGTCAAAGCCTAACGTCTAATACTGTGAGAGTTAGTTTCGTTATGAGTAAGCCATCATATTTATTCAGCTTCCTGTAAGGTATGCAGTGATGTGTTCCGTGACAATGCACCTATAGTCCATTCGCGGTTTGTTCGCATTTTTAGAATAGAACCTTTGAAAAATCACCCCATATACGACGTGTTTGGTTATTTCCTAAAGATGCCACGTATAACAAGCTTTTTATACTTCTGTTTACATGGAATTACCTCATTTTTGGTTCATTTGATATTTTCCCTATATTTTATCTATAAATTATAATACTTCATCCATAATTGAAATTGAAAAAATGCAGTGAGAAAACAGGTGTGTTGGTAATGCCGAGTAAGAAATAGATTTTATGCATAATATTATTACACTGAGTGCACACGAATGTGGTGCGTTGTCCCTTTAGTGTAATTTTGTAGACTTTGTTAGGTTCTGTTTGAACGAGGCGGAGGAATATCATGGAAGTAGAACTTTAGCAGAGCTTTAGAAAAGTCGGAAGTAATCGTGTATGGACTACAAACAAGAAAATTCCTGCGACGAGGGAAATTTTAAAATCCACGCATACGTCACTGCTTTTGAGCTTGTAACAGCACGCGTGAGCGTACGAATTGTAATTCTAAAGACGCACCAAGCTTAATACTTGCCAATCGAAAATGATTTGGCGTCCATGGGAATAAATCGTCGCTGTGTAATTTACAACTTTCGACCTACGCATTTTGATGTTTTAAAAAAAGAAACTTGTTTCATTCATATTATCCAGAAACGTATTGCATTTTTAGAACAATATGTAGTTAGAATTCTACTTTAACCGTTTGTAATCTTTCTTGGGAGTAATTCTCTCTCTTTCTCTTTGTCTCTCATCTCTCTGTCTTTCTCTCTCTAAAGGCACATGTGCATATTAACATCCGTTCGGATAATTTACAAGTTCATCACTTCTCCATCCTACCTGCATACGTTTACACGCGCCACGTAATTAATCTCTTACTTATTGTTCGCCTCGAAATGAATAACAGGGCCTGTGTAAAACAGTAAAGTTAGCTCATTTTTTTTTGTTGTCAGTTCGTGTCGACCCCGTGTTTCTGGCGAGAAATTACATGTTTCGTCATTTAAATTTATTGATAAAGGATTGCATGAACAGCATAAATAATTCGCAGTCGTGTTATTATTATTATTATGAAAAGGCCGTGGCCTAGGCAGTATCTTCGCTAGGCCCCGGCGTCTGCAGCGTCGTGAACACGCCGTCTGTGGAGGTCACGGTCGCATTGACGGACTCGTGGCGATTGTCGACGCCCGTCAGCCGACACTGACGCAATCCTGTCTCGACGTGTGCAAGGAACGTGGCGTGCAGTTCTCGTGCTCGTATCTTGACAGCGAGTGTGGAAAATTTTCCTTCCCGGGTTCGGGAACTGGGCGCAGTGCATTCGAGGCCCTGCTTCATCCCTCTTGCAGAAGTTATTCCCTATCGCGCCATAATTTCGTATTCATAGTAATTAATTACTGACAATGCACGACCATAGAAAATTTACATTTAACGAGTTTTTTTAGTATTTTTGTGCGTAATTTTACAAGTTGTCGACTTTTTTTTTTACAGCAAGTCCTGGACGCGAGCCGAGTGGCGACGAGAAAACGTCAATTCGCAAGGAGCGCGTTCTGCACACATCGCAGTTTGATTTTAAAAGATGTGGAGATACCGCGAACAGACTGTACTCTTTGGTGTGGCGGTATTCTCTCTGCATCCTCACACTGCGGAAGATTGTGGCAAAAAAAAAATCATCCCATTGTATGCGTTCAAACGGACCGTCGCGGTGAACGCTTGCCGTCGCCTTGGCTTCTGCACGAGTACGCGACTGGCAGAGGGAGTGTGAATGCTAGGATGCCTCGATATCCGTTAAAACTGACGGGTCTTCAGATTAGTTTTCACGGCGCACAGAGAAGTAGTCACGAAACTAAATGAATGTAAAGGAAAACTAGAGCCTTGAATAGCGTGGTTTAAGGTCATTTCTCTCTTCACGGAGATACTGCCAGCGAGGCTGTCTGTCAGGACTCGGAGGATTGTGCAGGCATCATTGCACGTTCATCATTTCCGATCGAACAGTAAATGAGGTTAAGTGTTAACGAAGGTTCCTGGTACTCAACATTGTTGGAAAATTAATCGGTTGTTCTATAAAAACTGCATTAAAATGCCGTTTTCCGATCATTTTGAAATGGCTTTAAAGATAGGCATTGTGTACAAATCTCCGCTCTGTCCTAATAGGACCAACCTTCCGTTATTAACCAGGAACTTTGTCACTTTTTCTTCCATCGTCACCGCACTCACGTCTAGCATATTGTAGGTGCACAGAGATGCTGTGAGCTGATGACTCGAAGCTACTTACCGCTTGGTATCGTAAACTGGTGTGCTGAACTGGTATTATTCTTCCCTTATTACACTTACTTATGACGCGTGAGCGCGCGCACACAAACGCAGATGTCATACGGCAGCTGAGTTGGGCCTGCTGCGATGCACGCCCTTTAGGTACGGCTTAACGTCTCGTCGGCAGCAAGGTCTTTAGAGACACAATAAAGTGCTCAGAAAAACAGGAACGGGGAACGAACTATCTATTGCCTGTCCTAAGGAACCATCCCAGCATCCACCTGGGGAGATTTCGGGAAACCATGGGAAACCGAAACCAGGATGGCCGGACCGGGAAATAATCCCAGGTATTCCACAGAATGTGAGTCCGAATTTTGACCACTGCGACACCTCACTTTGAGGGAAAAGGGTATGTTGATATCTGAATTGTGTTGTAAGTATTTAGCTTTTGTGTTTTTTAAATTCTTTTCGGACCAGTATGACGGACTCAAAATTCAAAGTTCCCGGTGGCGCCCTGCGAAACAAAAGAGCCGATCTAGCTTTTGTTTGCGGGAGTTAACGTACAGTAGAAAGAAGCGCTCCTGGTATGACCTTTTAATAGGTATCGGCCACCAGGAGGGGAGGTTTGGTGGGGAAAGCGCCGGTTCCACCGGGAACTTTGTTGATATCTGAAATGGAGTCTCGCCTGTGATGTAATGTTGTCTGGGGCTGAAGTGCATTAAGAAGAAAATTCTGAAGTACAGATAAAAAATATAAATAAATAAAAACGTAGGGATGCTGCGCCGATCTGACAGCACTAGCAGGCGGCCATGGTTCGTCGAGACAGGGAGGCGGTCTGTCCTGGCGCGCTTTCAACATTTCTTTTATGTTTACGATTTCGAGTATGTCTTTCCGACCGGCTCGCCGCTATCTGGAAATGAACGAAGGGTTGTGTGTTTCACGAGACGCGCGTTCGCTCGTTATCGGTGCATGCTTTACGATCCGCGGGAACGTGGTCGGCCGTAACAGCAGACCTCCCAAAACGCCCGTCCGAAGGGCACACAGTAAAGATATTCCTGTAGTAGTTATACAAGTCCTTTGGAAACCAATTGCCAAATATTATCTTGTAACTCTACAGTTGAAATACTGTATATTTACAACACATTATATTAGTATAAAACATACAAACTTGTTTATGTTCCTCAATGTTAATAACAAGTTTTAAGTCTAAAACACGTACTTTTTAAGGCTCCCGCCAACCTGGAGCTGGAATTGCGTTACAGTGTGTTAGTAATTCACGTTTTTCTGCGAAACTATTACACGTGCGTCCAATGTGCTGTTCTACGAAAAGTCCACACACTCCAGACGAAGGCTGTTGAGTGATTTCAAGACGTCACGCACATTAGAAACACCATTTTTTATTATTATAAGATGGCTAAAAACGGCTTTTCCAAAGCATTGTATCTCAAAGTATACGCTTCAGATACATACAAAACTACTCAAGGACCCTGCACATTGAACCTTCCTACAGACTTTCCACCAATAAAGTAATAGGGTCACCGCTGAAAGTCCCATAGGTACACGCAGTGCAACGAGAACACTGCACGTCAGATCAGATCCTTGCGCATAGTGGCGATAGCGCACTTGAAACGCGTGGCAGTGTCGCCCTTATCGCTCCTGCGCCTCTCGACGTCAAACGCGGAAAACAGCTCCAGGTAGAGCTGGGAGCCTTAACATTCAATATTAGTTTTACGCATTCCACTTTAACATTTTGTGAAATTTTCTCTACTAATTTTGGTGTTAGAGAAATATCTTTGGCAAATGATTTTCAAAGAATTCCTCGTAGGAATATATATATTTTTTCGCAGTGCAGGCAGTACACCGTAATTTGTTTTTATTGGAAATTCACTGGAATCTTATGCCACTAAAAATGTTGGTGATCCAAATCTAACGAATTTCGCAGTGCTACATGCATGCCCTATAGACAGTGCTACCTCTCCCGCTTCATTTGATATATAGTAAAGGCTGTTTATTTATGCGTTACGGATTTGTATGCAAAATTACAACTTAAGATAAATTTCAAAACATTCTAGTGTTCCATGTTTTAAAGTGCGATGCAGGGGAAGACGGTATCTTCCGAAGGATTAAAATAATATACATAGCATTTTTTTCCCCCTTTGTGCGTGCGCAGCATACAAAACGTGGAACTTTGAGCGGTGCCCTTATCATTAAAAAATATAACCTTAGAGAACAACAGAGAAGCCGACACACGGTACGTGAAACGTTTATTAAATAGCATTTGAAGCCAGACTCTGCATAATGTTCGGTACTTTCTCGACGAAGGCGCAGATCCCTGAATATTATGCCTCTAACGGTATGTAGATCTTCAAGAGAAAACGTTTTATTCAGAAGCTACGCAATATTTTTTGTAGTGGTATCTGCTTACGAATAGCACTTATGAAAATGGCGATTATTACTAGTCACGACTATCCCTGTACNACGCAATATTTTTTGTAGTGGTATCTGCTTACGAATAGCACTTATGAAAATGGCGATTATTACTAGTCACGACTATCTCAACACANGAAAATGGCGATTATTACTAGTCACGACTATCCCTGTACAGAATCTTGAAAGTTGTATAGAAACGTGCAGCGCAGGTTTATCTTTATCCATCACACAGTGATACGGTGGCCATTGAAAGTCTCAAAGACTGCTTGAGCGTGGGTAAAGGCTGTTCACTGTTTAATTGAGCACTTTTGAAATCAACCTTTGAAAAATGGCACTGCTCTTACCAGCATAAATCTAAACGCGCACACTGACTACCGTGCACCCAGTTAAGTTGGTAACGACTGAGGGGAAAGACGTTCCACACCTTTTTGTTGAATTTAAAGTGTTATGTAAACGTTCGTGAATACCAAAATTATTTATTTTGCTTTGTTTTATTTTTTCTAATTTCTGCGTTCTCCATGTTTTATAATTTGCCATGCTGCGTCAGTCAGGTGTGTATTGAAATGAGGACTATAAATACCATATGTATGGTATGTGTACCGTACTTTTGAACAAAGTACCACATGCCATGTAATAAAGTAAGCGCATGATACCGTAGTTTTGCAAATTAGCGTACTATATTTCTGGCCATGACACCATTATTATGGGTCCATTGTAACATTTCTTGCACTTATGGTGAGGGTGGCCGAGCATATCCGATGATTACGGCATTGTGGTTGTTCACAACAAACTATTTCGACGCAATCTATAAGTAATATTGACAAATCTTCTTGCCAATGGTTTCAAAAGTAAAGATGCATAAAATAGCTAGCATGTATGTGTCAGTATGTGACAATTCGTGAACTGTGTTGTCAGAAATGTAATTACATTATAGCATTTTGACAACTGTAACACATTTTGTAAGTTTGGAACATACAAAACAAAGTAAACAGTTCTAACAAGAGCCAAAAAGGTTGGTAAGTAGGTGCCTCAGTTTGTGCCAAATTTTTTGGTTGTGTATTAACAATATTTTGTGTTCATACAGCAGACTAAAAAGTAAAACCCTTTCTAATAATTTCCCATTTAAAATATCTTTCTGCTTTATAATATTATAAGTTAGCTCCTGGNGTTCATACAGCAGACTAAAAAGTAAAACCCTTTCTAATAATTTCCCATTTAAAATATCTTTCTGCTTTATAATATTACATAAGTTAGCTCCTGACCAATAAATACAAACGTAAACACATCAGTAACGTGATGTTTTTAATTTTCTCTTGTTAATAAACTTTAATTTGTTATTTCATTCTGAAACATTGTGTTGGTTTTGCTATAATATTAATGCAGACTTAGTTTTCTATTACTGTTATTTATGGTGAGCGGTAATGCGTGCAGTGCACATGAAATGCCGCGACCTGTTTGCGCACAATTGTGAAATATTACTGATTGGAATCTTCATAGGTTTGCAGATATGCTACTGAAATAAAATACCTGCAGTTAAAGTGTTCCCCACAAAATATATACGATAGCAAATCGCAAAGTATATCGGGCGAGGTGGGACAGTGGTTAACATCCGGACTCGAGGACCTTGGTTTGAACCCCGGTTCGGCCATCCTGACCTCGTTTTCCGTGATTTTTCGAAATAAAAAAATCGAAGTTCTTAGTAAACTGACGTTAAATGTGTCTTACGTGTATTTTTTTTCTCATTACTGGTCTTGATGAATTAAGATACTAGTTACATTCCTGAGATTTCCGATGACGCTACGTTAAGATAGGCACGTAAGTCTATTCGTGGTTTCTTCACATTTATGGAATCAAACCTATGAAAAATTCCCCTACGTTTTATGTATCTGGTTGTTTTCTAAATATGACACATCACAGGCATTTTATACTTTTGTTATAACATAAAAGTAACTTTTTTTTGCTTAAATTGAATTTTAACTTATGTTTTATCTATATATTATAATATTTCATTTTATGAATGTGAATAAAGACAGTGAGAAAATAGGTGTGTTGGTAGTGCGTAGTAAGAAAATAGTAATCGTACAAAATATTATTAAACTGAGGGCGCACAAATGCGATGCGTTGTCCCTTTGGTTTAATTTTATAGATCTGGTTAAGCTTAGTTTGTATGGGGCGGAGGAATATCCTGAAAGTAGAACTTTAGCAGGGCTTCAGGAAAGTTGGAAGTAACTATGAAGTCGTTCATGGGGGGTGGGGGATTTGTATTTAACAAATTTTAGCGTAACACCTTCATCCACCCGTGTCTTCAATTATGATTATAATGAATCCCATAGTTGAAGTTGGTGGTGGACGGCTGACAGGCCCGGGTCGTGCGCAGTGCGGGAGTGCGTGACCTTGGAGCCAGCTGATGGCAGCTGTGTGTTGTCATATTGCAGATGACGAGTTACGGGATTGCCTCACATCCGCGTATCTCGCGCAGACGAAGGTCTGTCTGCCGGCTGATCTTTTTCCGGCACCCCGAGGATCTGCTGCGCTGTAGTCCGCTATAGTCCGCATCTTCTCAAGTATGGAGTCGAACCTGTGGAAACTCACCCCATGAATGACGTGTTTGTTTGTGCCCTAAATGTATCTGTCACATATCTCAAGCATTGTATGCTTATGTTTATAGACCGTTCACGGTTAGTTGAGAATTTTTGAAATCAATACTTTGAAAAACATAACTGACACACTGACTGCCATGTGCCGATTACCGTTGGCAACGACGGAAAGTATTTCCAATTTCCAACGTTGAATTAAATGCGTTAGGTAAACTTGTGCGAGAACTGGCCAACCGCTTGTCGCGGCGGCCCCATTAAACTTGTGCATGCTCGTGTGTGTGGAGTGCAGTTACGGCGGGGAGACTCGATGCCGCGATTACTACAGTTGAAGAGGAGATGGTGGTCGATGTGTTACGATCATATACTTGCCCGCATACCAACGAGTGGGACAGTGGTCATTCCTGATGTAAATCCTGCCCGTCTTAACAAAGTGCCGTGGGTCCCTGCCTGGTTCGGCTCTCGCGCTCGTACTTTAGAGTGGTGTGTGTGTGTTTTGATGTTTCACACGTGGAACTTTACAATGCATCGTCCACTGCCTTCATCGCAGCTGGCGCGTTGGCACGCACAAAATCCGCGCGCTACGATTCACGGGACCACCGAGACCAAACGGTTGGTCATTAAAAAAAAATTGCTCGTGTGTTTTCTTCTCGGTTTTCACTTGTTCTGAAAGCATTCAACAGCCCTCGTCGTAGATGAGCACATCGGACGCAGGTTTCTAACACTACGTAACGTAGTTAATTGTGGACGAGGCCTCCTCCGCGGCGAGGGTCCTCGCCGTGGTAAGGTGCAGGCCCGGTGGGGCGGTGTGTTGTCGGCGGGGCGTAGCGGAAACCGATAGTAACGAGAACACGTGTCGCTGACTCGAGTGGTGGTTTGCGCCCTAGCTTCGCCGCTCTCTCCAGACTGGCACGTGCCAGGGGGAGACAGGTGTGTGTGTGTGTGTGTGTG
>NQII01001918.1:165308-182721 GCA_002778355.1 Clitarchus hookeri | reverse complement strand
GGTTAGGTTAGTTCTACGCCTTTTTGACATGATTTGTCATCGAACACGCGGCACGTTGTTCATTGCCAGCGAGATGAACGCTGAACACAAGTACAGCTTGCGCCAAAAACGGCGATTGCAACCACTGAACTCAGAAATTAATGCGTGGCCGAACGGGTTAAAGGCTGTTCGCGATTAATTCAGCACTTTTGAAATCAACCTTTATAAATGTCGCTGCCCCTGCGTGCACGTCTCTAAACGCCCACACTGACTAGCGTGCACTCGGTAAAGTTGGCAACGACGGAAGGGAAAGTAGTTCCACATCTTAATGTTCAATTAAAGGTGTTACGTAAACGTTTGTGAATACCGAATTTATTTATTTTGCTTTCTGTTTTTTTTTTATTGCATATGAGTGGGACGAATTGACATATTTGTGGAATATTTACTTTTCTAAAAACTTCACAATTTTACTTGACCGACACACAAAGAAAGTGGCGCGGCTCATGGCAATGTTGATTTTACATATGGCGGGAGCACACACAATGTGCATACAAGCAGATCTCAAACATGGCTTGCAAGAGTGCTCAGTTTGCCGTGAACAGCCTACAGCTATGAGTAATGCAGTAATTAAATTAATAAGGTTAATTTAATTGATACAATCATTACACTCTAAATTCAAATCAGTGAAAACCCCCTGATTTTCAGTGAAATTCAACTACTAGAATCAGTGGAAAACCACATTTCTCTGATTGAGTTAGTGACGTGAAACAATTTCATTGATTGAATAAGTGACGGCCAACTGCAGGGGCGATTTGAATATTGTTTTTATTGAATTTAGTCGAATAATTACGAAAAATAAACATATTTACGATAGTTTACTATTTAAATTGCGCAATTTATCGTAATTTAAAAAAGCAAAAATTTTCGCAGGTGGCCGGAATTGAACTTCAACGCCCTTTCAAATTCGCATTGAACCCTCATCGTTACCTTATCATCTGGGCCACCAAGTCAAATTGAAAAGAAAGAGGAAAATATATTTTTTTTACATTCCTCGTCGAAAGCGTCTAGTTTTAAATTGTATGCCTATACTTTTCGTTTTTGGTTTGATTGGTACCGTAAGGATTGTTAATACGAATAGTACATATGAGTGCACTCTCTTCACCACGTTATATGCAGTTTAAACCTTCATACAGAGCGCTGTGACGAAATGAAAGACGTAAAAACGGAATGAAAGACTTAATATTAATGTTACCTTATAGGATGGTGGTTTGAAAGACGAAACACATTTTTGAAAGTATTTTGTAATGGTTTTATTAGTTAATGCGTTGTTATTCCAATTGATAGATGTTGTTTAGTGGCCATTTTTACACGTTATTTGACGGCCATTTTACAGGCTGTTTAACTGATCTATCAGTCAAAAAACAAGTCACTGAAAAACGGTGAAAAAAAAAAGACAAATTAATCAGTGGAAAATGTCACTGAATCAATAAGTGAATGAAAACTGGTTTTTTTTTCACTGATTCATCAGTTAAATTCTCTTAAATTACCGTTGAATCAGTCAGATACTGTTAACTGATTTAAACAGTGAAATGCTCACTGATTCAGATTTAGTGTGTATGCATTTTAAGTATAGATAGTTTTTTTGGGTACGTTTTGAAGTAGCGACATTAAATGGAATGTCGTACTTGCGGTACCAAGTGTTATTATCAAAAAAGTTTTGTTTTTTGCTTCGGCATTTCATAAGATAANACTTCAAAAGATAAACATACGTGCTGGCGATTTTGGTTTTACTTATAATTCACACATTCATAATCCCATATCAAATTTATCAAAAATATTTTGTTTGATTGCCTTATTGATGAAAATGTTATGGTGCAGATTTATATTGCACTGAAGATTAAAATAATATTTCTAGCTTATTTTACGTGTAGGAAAATTTTACGATTGGTAGGGAATTTTAGTTTGAATACAGAAATTTTGTAGACACTTGTTGGCAACCCTGGAGTGTGGGCTGCACTGCAGCGCGCCAGTGTACCGGGGCGTTTGCTTCTCCCCACCACCTGTTGAACGCGCCGCCTGCTTAGAGGATATTTTTGGGGCCGCCAGACACACGCCTTCGTAATTATAATGAGGAAAACGAATCTTTACTTAAGATACCCGAAGTCAAGGTTTTGCAACCTTAAGATTTGGCATTAAAAAAAATATATTACATATTTTAACAAAGTATATACTATATTCACATAGCATACATATACAATAAACAATCTGGTAGTTTCGCTCTTTACAGCTTGTATAAATACATGTTTGATTCGCATATTTTTATTTTAATGGTGGTAGAACAGTCTTCCTTGTATAAGTGCCATTCACGTCTGTTTATTGTGTCACGTGTATTTTCATGAATATACTCATAAAACTGGTTGTAACGTAGCATTTCACCGTCACGATTACAGTTTATATTAGCTTAAATTTACTTGTGATGTGAAATAACCACAAATAAGCGACACGTCAATAATAATTCACAGAAAACAAAACGTAGGCCAGATGTGATATATATATATATATATATATATATATATATATATATATATAATCTGGCGAGGTCTCCACATTACCGCCAACATAACAAAGTGAGAGTGTGTTGTTTGTTCTTGTTTTCTAACGTTGGTAGTACCATAGAACCTACTTCGGCTTGCTTCCGCAAACAAATTAATACGGACAAGATCACTCGATATAACCTTTAGTTATACAACTCATTATAGGCTGTTCACGGTAAAGTGTGCACTTTTGAGGCCCTAGTTACTTTTTCCTTTCTGCCGTTATTCATCCATCACCCACCTTTTTAAGTAAATATTGCCATGTAAGTAATACACACAGTGTGTATATCCCTATTGCACTCGGAAGTTGTCTAAAGTTGAAATTGAATGTATTTATTGACTATTATTCCAGATGAGAGTGCTTTCGAAAGTGCTCACTTTACCGTGAATAGCGTATAGTTGCATGCTCCGTGACCAGACTCTTCAGATAAGGAAGGATAACGGACGTAGCGTGCGCTGTGGCATCGGAAGAACCTGAGACATTGCGAGTTAGCACAAAGAGTTATCGTGTGCTGCGGCATTCGTAGTAGGCCAATAACAGAGCTTTAACACACACACACACACTCTCTCGCACACATACACTCTCGCACACACACACTCACACACTCGCACTCGCACATACACACACTCTCGCACTCGCACACACACACACTCGCACACACACTCGCACACACACACTCTAGCACACACACACTCACACACACACACTCACACACTCAACTCACACATACTCACTCACACACACATTAAGTGCGTTGTAGAGGTCTGGTAGAAAACACTTGATTAAAAAACGGCTGAGAATTTTTCATCGGTGTCACAGGAAAAGCATTTAGGAAACGCTTCGTCCCCAAAGACAAGTTTCAAGTTCTCATTTCAACTACAAGGATTTTTTTTTTTCTCGGCCTGAAAATGACTCTAACGGATGTTTTCAGAACCAGTTTCAGCTGCAAAATATTCTAAACAGCAACTTCACAGTTGTGTTTAGACACGCGTCGTTTTTTTTTTATCTTTATTCGCGTGCAAAAAATAATAATATAGGGTCACGTTCGCGTAAAGTCACGTTCAGATAAGCGCCTTGCGCGTAGAGGCGATGAGGCAACTGGGTAGTGAGGAAGAGTGGGCATTACAGCTCCCGCGTTTCGAGTATTCGAACCCGCAAAGTAGCTGCAGCCATGCAGAACATAGTCCCGAGATTTTTTTTTTTTTCACTTGTTAAACTTTGCAATTGCATTGCTTCTCGTGCATGTCATCTATTGAATTCTCTTATCACTTGCATCCTTCGTGGAAGAGTGGTGTAACTCTCATCCGCTGTTGCGATTATGCTCATGACAGAGGTACATATTTGCGACCAGAGAAAGCTTCCTTAGGGATAACGTCCATCATGCCGCGAAGACAATATCGCACCAGAAGATCGTACTACCCACGTAAGGTGTATCGTAATATTTTAAGTGTGAATTATGATGTTGATAAGTATGATGACATATGGTGTCGCAAGGTCTTCAGTGTACAGGAGAGTTATGTTCTTTTGGCAGTCACGATAAAGTGTATCGTAGAAGAAAACACGCAGATTCTCAAATAACAATATGATATTTAAATATGATTGTAGACATATGTATAAATAACTATAGAAATTTAAAATAATTGTATATTTCCATATTTATATATACATAATTATATACAAAATTAATTTTAAATAATTTTTTATTTAAATAATTATGTATAAAATTAATTAAAAATAATTTTATGTTTCTATATTTATATATACATAGTTATCTGCGTATTCTATTCTGGGGCAAACGAGTATGTGGGTTTTCTCAAGAGTGCTCCCATATTTTNATCGTAATATTTTAAGTGTGAATTATGATGTTGATAAGTATGATGACATATGGTGTCGCAAGGTCTTCAGTGTACAAGAGAGTTATGTTCTTTTGGCAGTCACGATAAAGTGTATCGTAGAAGAAAACACGCAGATTCTCAAATAACAATATCATATTTAAATATGATTGTAGACATATGTATAAATAACTATAGAAATTTAAAATAATTGTATATTTCCATATTTATATATACATAATTATGTACAAAATTAATTTTAAATAATTTTTTATTTAAATAATTATGTATAAAATTAATTAAAAATAATTTTATGTTTCTATATTCATGTATACATAGTTATCTGCGTATTCTATTCTGGGGCAAACGAGTATGTGGGTTTTCTCAAGAGTGCTCCCATATTTTNGTATACATAGTTATCTGCGTATTCTATTCTGGGGCAAACGAGTATGTGGGTTTTCTCAAGAGTGCTCCCATATTTTTTACATATAAATTTTACAGTGGAATGCCTGTTTTGGGTACAAGCTAGGCTCGTTACTGTTAAAAGAACCGCATTTATATGAGAAAAAAAAATTACAGTTGATGTTCTGACACCGTGAGGGGAACTGTTGCTAAAGGTCTTGTCAGCAATCAGGGGTGTTGTACCCACCCCCCTTCCCCCGCCTCCCTTTCCTTATTCTCTTCACTGGGTTAATAAACGGCGGTCGGTCATTGCTTCAGTGTGTATTAAGTATTTATAATTTTTTGTAGACTGCTTGCATTATTCTTGTCAAAATATATCTAGTCATAGGTATTTGCTTAACCAAAAACAGCAATATTTCAGGAGAAATTATTTTATCTAAATATTGAAAACATTGACTTACACAAAATAAGTGTTATAATCTATTCGCGGTTTCTTCGCACTTTTCAAATCAAACCTTCGAAAAATCACTTCATGCATGATGTGTTCGGTTGTTCCCTAAATATGCCGTGTACCACCAGCGTTTTTCACTTGAGTTAACATAACAGTGCCATATGTTTGGTTAAATTGAACTTTTAATTAAGGTTTGTATATAAATTGTAGTATTTCACTTGTAGTCATTGTGAAAAAAAAAAAAAAGCGGTGAGAAAATATGTTTGTTGGAAATACCTAGTGAGAAATAGTTCTTATGCAAAATATTGTCACACTGAGTGCGCACGAATGCGGTGCGGTGTACCTCTGGTGTAATTCTCTATACTTTGTTTGTATGATGCGGAGGAATATCCGGGAAGTAGAACTTTAGCAGCGCTTCGGAAAAGTTGGAAGTAACCGAGAATGGACTATACACNGCGGAGGAATATCCGGGAAGTAGAACTTTAGCAGCGCTTCGGAAAAGTTGGAAGTAACCGAGAATGGACTATACACGCGTGCATGGCCGCATGTACGAACACACAACGCAGATTACGAGAGGGGGAAGGAGAGAGACAGATAATATTAAAATGAACGTGGGTACTGTCAAAAAACAGTTTCGATGCCTGCTCTAGGAACAAGACGCTGACGCCTGTGGTAGGAAATACAGCAGTCTTCCGGAGAGGTTATCGCTGCGGCTGAGTGTAAATATTAAACTGTTCCCAACGGAGGTTTGTTCTTAAAAAAAAAAAAAAAGTCGTTATCAGTCGCCAGATGGCCGGGTCCGTAATCTGTTAATGACGTCCGATAGTGGGGGAGTGTTGCGGACAGCTGTTGTACAGAGCCTAGCGCTGTCGGGGATGGCAGTTGGCAACACTGAGCGAACAGTATTCGTTCGTCACCGCATTCTAGTGTTCAGGGGTAGGAAAATTATTCCCTGCATTACTAGCATATTAAATTATCTTTGTCGTGATACGGAATAATAGCCTCGATAAAGTATGATGGTGGAAAATTACTTTAATAATATCTATAAGAGGAACTGTATGAATTTTTAATATGTGTATATATATATATATATATATATAATTGAACAATACAACTGTACGCGTGTTCAGAGGCTTGCGCGTAGCGACGTTGGCGCGCTTGATGAGGGAGACATTGTCGCCCTTATGAGCAAAACAAATAAGTGAAGTATTCAGAAATGCTTACCGAACACTATTAATTAAACGCCATGTCACGGAACTACTCTACCTCCGTCTTTACCAACTTCACAGGGGAAATGCCTGTCAAGTATGCCCGTTAAGATATATGCAGGTAGGGGCAGCGACATTTTTCAAGGGTTTGATTCCAGAAGTGCTCACTTTACCGTGAATAGCCAGACGTGTGCTAGCATACCGCACTCCTCGGCGACGTGTACCTATAGCCCGTTCGCGGTTACTTGCAACTTTCCTGAAGCCCTGCTAAAGTTATACTTCCATGATATTCCTCCGCCTCATGTAAATATAGCTTAACCGAGTCTAGAGAATCACACCAAAGGGATAGCGCACCGCATTCGTTTGCATATAGTGTAATAATGTTTTGCATTAACTCTTTCTTACTAGTTATTACCCACTTGCTCCCTGTTTTTTATTAATATTAATTATAAATTAAATAATATAATATATAAATAAAATGCAAGTAAAAGTTTAATTTTATCACGAATAAAGTAATGTTATAATAACACGAATATAAAATGCTTGCGATACATTATATATTTAGAAAACAACCAAATGTTTGTTTCAAATTTGTAAGTAACAGTGAATGTACTATATAGTGTAATCACGGTTTCTTCACACTGTTTGAATCAAACCTTCGAAAAATCACCCCATGTATGAAGTGTTTGGTTATTTCCGTAACATGTCGTGTATTACAAACGTTTTATACTTCTGTTGACATAATAGTACGTTTTTTTTTTGTTAAATTGATTTTTCACTTATATTTTATCTCTGAATTATAATATGTAGGTCACAATTTAGAATAATAAAATACAGTGAGAAAACATATCTGTTTGTAATGTCTGGAAAGAAATAGTTCTTATGCAAAATATGATTACACTCTGTGCGCGTGAATGTGGTGCGTTGTCCCACTAGTGTTATTTTCTACATTTAATTAAGGTTTGCTCTACTCAGGTTGGAAACCTCAATGGTTTTGGTTTGGCAACTAAAATAATTTGCCACTAGGTAAGCGCTAGTGTCGCATAAGTAAACTAACGGATTTTTTTCTACGTGTACGTTAAGAAACAAAATAATTACGACAATAATCATAAATCAAATTAAAAATAACTTAGTAACTATGTAAATTGTTTCATTTTTATTATTCGCGTATCTTAAAATTTTAATTATACATAACCACTTTGGAACACTGCGCTCTTAGCAGCAGTAGATAGAAAATGAGAGTTCTGGCACAGGCTGCACGCTTCGNAACAGTGAATGTACTATATAGTGTAATCACGGTTTAAGTAACAGTGAATGTACTATATAGTCTAGTCGCGGTTTCCTCGCACTGTTTGAATCAAACCTTCGAAAAAACCCCCCTTGTATGAAGTGTTTGGTTATTTCCGTAACATGTCGTGTATCACAAACGTTTTATACTTCTGTTGACATAATAGTACGTTTTTTTTTTGTTAAATTGATTTTTCACTTATATTTTATCTCTGAATTATAATATGTAGGTCACAATTTAGAATAATAAAATACAGTGAGAAAACATATATGTTGGTAATGCCTGGAAAGAAATAGTTCTTATGCAAAATATGATTACACTCTGTGCGCGTGAATGTGGTGCGTTGTCCCACTAGTGTTATTTTCTACATTTAATTACGGTTTGCTCTACTCAGGTTGGAAACCTCAATGCTTTTGGTTTGGCAACTAAAATAATTTGCCACTAGGTAAGCGCTAGTGTCGCATAAGTAAACTAACGGATTTTTTTCTACGTATACGTTAAGAAACAAAATAATTACGACAATAATCATAAATCAAATTAAAAATAACTTAGTAACTATGTAAAATGTTTCATTTTTATTATTCGCGTATCTTAAAATTTTAATTATACGTAACCACTTTGGAACACTGCGCTCTTAGCAGCAGTAGATAGAAAATGAGAGTTCTGGCACAGGCTGCACGCTTCGNGTAACCACTTTGGAACACTGCGCTCTTAGCAGCAGTAGATAGAAAATGAGAGTTCTGGCACAGGCTGCACGCTTCGGAGCTCGGAGCCGTATGGACTTTCGCCATTTTGTGATGTTCATGACATTGAGATGTCAACCATCTTGTTTCCGGTCGCCATGTTGTTTCCGGTTGCCATATTGTTTCTGGTATCCCTCTTGTTTCCGCCCATTATTTGGTTTTTGGTCCGCCATCATTTTTCTCCCTTATTTTTCTCAAAATTCCTGATTTTCCCTTTAAAATGTACGGTTAGGAAATAACAGCCAACTATGCTTATAAGGGTGCTTAAGGCCTGCTTGACCCTGTGTTCCTTTTCGTCGTCGGGGGTGATGCCTATGTTATGAAATTGGTGGCTATATCTTAAACAGTTCGGAAATTACAACCACCTATGCTTATAAGTATGCTTAGGCCATACTTGCCCCATGCAGCCCTGTTCGTTGTCAGGTGTGATGTCTATGGTATTAATTTGGTGACTGTATCGTAAATGGTTCGGATATAACATCCAACTATGCTTATAAGATGGCTTAAGGCATAACTGCCCCACCACCCTGATCGGCATCTGGGGCGATGTATATGATATTAATTTGATGAATATAGCTTCATCGGTTCGGAAATTATAGCCAGCTTTGCTTATAAGATTGGTTAAGGCATAATTTCCCTTGCAGTCCTTTTCGTCGTTGGGGTGATGCCTATGATATGAATTTGGCGACTGTATCTTCAAAAGATTTAAAATGGCAGCCAACTATGCTTATAAGAGGTCATAATGTATAATGAGCCATATCACATTGATCAGTGCTAGGAGCAGTACCTACAGTCCGAATTTGGTGACTNGAGGTCATAATGTATAATGAGCCATATCACATTGATCAGTGCTAGGAGCAGTACCTACAGTCCGAATTTGGTGACTGTAACTTCACGGTTCGGAAATGATGGCCAACTATGCTTATAAGTTCGTTGTGGTCAGATATAGACATACTGCACTTAAAACATGTTCTGTGTGAGGCAACCACTGTGTTGTACTTGAGGCTCAGACTGGTTACATAATTAATTCAAATAATAAAAAAAATTGCTCCTATGCCTACTTAATTCAATATGGCATAGAAAAAGTGCGAATAATCGAAGTTCATAATGTTANTAAAAAAATTGCTCCTATGCCTACTTAATTCAATATGGCATAGAAAAAGTGCGAATAATCGAAGTTCATAATGTTACTTTAACATTCGACTTTAAAACACAGGTCCGAAAATATGTAACGCTTGGTATATTTAGTAATATATTTATATACTCATAAAATCCAATATGGCACTGGTCATAGTCGTAATCATTTTCTGATGACATATTCTTATCTGTCTAAAAATAAACGAAACTGTGGACACATCACTAGATACACTTGTTTGTGAAAGTTAAATTAAAACATATAAAATTAAATACATAACTTTTATAAAATTATGCTTTTCCAAATCGATGGCTGTGACATCATAATCTAATTATCCTTGAAAATACGAGTTCGTAGATACGTCGCTTGATACATTTATTTCTGCATGTTTTAGAAGTTAAATAAAATTATTTATATATGTTTTATTTGATTATTTAAATTTTGATAGCCCATCGTATTTAAGATGATTCCTGACTCCTCAGGCCCAAGTCACTGAGGCAAATTGAGGAGCACTACTAACATTAGCTAAATAAGGCTATTAATGTAGCAGCTCAACATCATAGAAAAGTTTTTGTAGGAGCTCTCAATATGGCGGACATGCGGCTGTAGTGGCGGGAAAGCGGAAAATTAATTTATGAGAAACTTGTACTACTATAGAGGGTAAATTCTAGACGTTTTAAGGGAAAAACAGTGCATTTTAAAGAGGAAATAAAGAATTTTGAGAGAGAAAAAAGGAGAAAACAAAATGGCGGACGGNGAAAACAAAATGGTGGGCGGAAACAATATGTTCGACAGCTCAATGTCATGAACATCACAAAATGGCGGAAATCTATATGGCTCCGAGCTCCGAACTCCTATTTTCTGTCTACTAGCGGCGAACATTTTTCCTATGCCAAACTCTTCCAAAAGAAAACTAGTTTTGTTTCTAACATCAATAGAACTAACCTTAACTTGATTGAGCTTTGTTTGTATGGTTCGGAAGAATATCCTGGAAGTATAACTTGAGCAGTGCTTCAGCAAAGTTGGAAGCAGCAGTGGATGCGCTATAGCTGCGTAGGTGGCAACACGAGTAGGCGGGGATGTGGGAGATGGGCTGTGCTGGAGGCCGGGGCACAGTATTGATCTGTGCTCCCCTCCATCCCCTCTTCGAGCACCTTATCCATTGTGTGTGTGCCGCCCGCCGATTGGGGTATTTATAGCGGCCTTCAAGGTCACCGCAGCCTCCCTCCGACTACGATCCCTATCCTCTCCCTTCCTCTACCTGCTTCCTCTGCCGGCCCCTCAAGGGCGCGGGTCAACAAAAAAATACATAATTTTGTTTGTGTAGGAAATACTGTTCAACTTGTACACATTACTTACAAAAATGTTTATTTCCTCGCATGAAAAAAAATTACACCCTATATTTTTTTGCATAATGGAACGTACAAATAATAAAAAAACCAATTCATTAACCGAAATTAGATCATTCACAGTGAAAGAAGACTCCATGAGTTATTTCAGGAAACCTATGAAATCGCAGTATGAAATGTTTCTGCAATTTTTAAAAATTGTTCAAAATAACGGAAATTTGGGAAAATTTTGTATTTGTATGAGTTTAAGAATTTTTTTTTGTAAATTAAATTTTGCTACGCATATCCTTAAATTGACTGAGACATGACCTATCCTTCACCCTTGTAAACTTTTAACGTTTTCGTTTATTTTATACTTACGTGCAAAAAAACACATAATTTGTAATTTTGACACGCCGCTCCGTGATGCAAAAATTACGCAACCTAAAATTATTTTATGTGGAGAAAGAGTACTGACGGTGTTTCGTACAAATATAAAATAATGCATTTTTGGCGACCTGCACGCCGTTGAGAACGTTCAATACGCTAAAATTAGTTGCTACATTTTAAGTATAATTCATCCTTTTTTATTGTGATATGAAATTATATTCTGAAAAAATTTTTACATTCGTTATAAATTTACTTTTCAAAAACTAATAAAACAAGCTGCAATAATTTTAATATTATTTTTTTTTTACAAACGTAAACATTTTATTAAATAAAANCAAACGTAAAAATTTTATTAAATACAAATAGGAAAAAAGCTAAAGATAATTGTTTATGTTATTATAATGGTATGAATAATATTTATTGAAAAATGATTTATGCAGTTCACTCTATTTGAATCTTAACTTTTGAGATAAAATGTGAAGTTAAAATAAAGAGAAATTGATTATATACTAAATTTTCAGGTATACGTTTGTGAATACTAAAATTATTTATTTTGCTTTCGAGGTTTTGTAATGCATGCAAGTGTAAAAATCAGCAAATTTGTAAAAGTTTAACTTTTTTAATAATTTCATAGTTTCACTTTGCCGACGCATGAATAAAGTGATAAGGCTAATGGCAATGTTAATTGTACATACGGCGGAAGAATACATGTGCATACAAATATATCTTAAGCAGGGCTTTCAAAAGTGCTCAACACTTCATCTCCTCGCCAGTGATCGACGTGCAATACTTTTCCTAATTCTGACTGACTGCATTACTGAGTCGACTGGCGTGTGATGCACGCGCTTAACTTCTCGGCACTGCTGCCTTGCAGTACTGTCTTTGTAATTATTCCCAAAATGTGTAACATTCCAAATTGGTAAATCCAAAAACTGACGCAGCTTGTTTAAAATTCACTTTTTTAAAGAAAAAAACTTTGAAATACTTGTTTACTTTTTCTGAGGAAATCGTACACTCGCTTCTACGAAGCTAAAACATTTTTCAGATCGAAAGTTCCTCTGCACTGTTATTGGTGACCGGGTCTCGTGGTTCCAGAGGACACACTGAGCTGTTTCCTGACTTGTGAACATGTCCGGTTTCCTGGCCGCTGCAACTGCTACACTACGGCCACGTTACTGAAACCTGCAAAAAAACTTGGTTACTTGGCCAATGTGTTGACACCCGTTTCACATCTCTGTCTTACATATAGCGGATATATATGAAGTTTGTACACTGGAGAGCCAAAAAAAAACTGGTACAGGCGTGCGTATGCAAATAACAGAGGTATGGAACCAATCAGAGTAACGCGATGCGGTCGGCAGCGCCTATATAAGACAACGAGCGTCTGGCGAAGTTGATAGATCGGTTACTTCTGCTACAATGGCAGGTTATCAAGATTTAAGTGAGTTTGAACGTGGTGTTATAGTCGGCGCACGGGAGATGGGACATAGCATCTCCGAGGTAGCGATAAAATTTGGATTTTCGCGTACGGCCATTTCACGAGTGTGCCGTGAATATCGGGAATCCGGAAAAACATCAAATCTTCGACATTGCTGCGGCCAGAAAAAGATCGTGAACGAACGGGACAAACGACGACTGGCGAGAAACATTAAACGTGACAGACGTGCAACCCTTTCTCAAATTGGCGCAGATTTCAATTCTGGGGCATCAACAAGTGCCAGCGTGCGAACTATTCAACGGACCTTCATTGATATGGGCTTTCGGAGCCGATGGCGCACTCGTGTACCGTTGTTGACTGCACGACACAAAGCTTTACGCCTCGCCTGGGCCCGCCAACACCGCCATTGGACTGTTGATGACTGGAAACACGTTGCCTGGTCTGACGAGTCTCGTTTCCAATTGTATCGGGCGGATGGACGTGTACGGGTATGGAGACATCCTCATGAATCCATGGACCCTACATGTCAACAGGGGACTGTTCAAGCTGGTGGAGGCTCTGTCATGGTATGGGGCGTGTGCAGTTGGCGTGAAATGGGACCCCTGATACGTCTAGATACGACTCTGACAGGTGACAGATACGTAAGCATCCTGTCCGATCACCTGCACCCATTCATGTCCATTGTGCATTCCGAAGGACGTGGACAATTCCAGCAGGACAATGCGACACCCCGCACGTCGAGAGTTGCTACCGAGTGGCTCCAGGAACACTCTTCTGACTTTAGACACTTCCATTGGCCACCTAAATCACCAGACATGAACATTATTGAGCATATCTGGAATGCCTTGAAACGTGCTGTTCAGAAGAGATCTCCACCGCCTCGCACTCCTATGGATTTGTGGACTCCCCTGCAGGATTCATGGTTTTGATTGCCTCCTGCATACCTCCAGACATTAGTCGAATCCATGCCACATCGTATTGCGGCACTTCTGCGTGCTCGTGGGGGCCCTACACGATATTAGGCAGGTATACCAGTTTTTTTTGGCTCTTCAGTGTAATTAGAGAAAGAATTTTCGGACATCGTACATAAAGCTGTTGAGCATTGCGCGTATTGAGAATTGATAAGTGAAATATTAATGTTTATCTAAGAAGAATTGACTCGTGGTGATAATAAACAATAAAATAATGAAAGGGACGAAGTGTTCGTCGATTTATTTCGAAGGGTGGATTTGCGTGTATAGTCTATTCGCGGTTTCTTCACACTTTTTCAATCAAACCTTTGAAAAATCACCTCATATAACGCGTTTAGTGGTTTCCTAATCAAGTTATCTTTCACAAGCATTTTATACTTGTGTTAAGATAAAAGAACACCAAAAAAAACCGTATTGTGGGTTCAATTTAAATTTTATATTTATTTAATTTATTTATGAACTATAATTTGTCATTTGTAATCAATATAAATGAAACCAGTGGAAAAATAGGTATTTCGTTAATACCTATTGAGAAGTAGTTCTCATACAAAATTATACTACAATTAGTGCGCATGTATACGGTGCACTGTCGTTTTGGTGTAATTTTCTAGATTAATTTAAGCTTTGTTTGCATGAGGCGGAGGAATATCCTGGACGTAGAACTTTAGCAGGTTTTCAGAAAAGTGTGAAATAACCGTGAATGGACCATATCGTGTGCATCAGAAGTACTGACGTACCTTGCTGCAGACGGCGTTGGCCCTGAAACGTGTTCCAAAAATAAAAGTTGGCACAGGACGTGTTAATTTCCAAGTTGCCGGTGGTTTGGTCTGGGTTTCTTCTCGTGCGCGTGTTTACAGAGTTGCCGTCCATTCGCCGAGCCTTGAAGCCAGGAATGTGGGGCTCCCGAGATTCAAGGAGGTGCACTGCACAAAAAAAAAATAACGTAAAAAAGAAAAGAAGTACTATCGGAATAATTTTCCACGAATGTTTAAATTAATGGACAGCTTATGAGATTACGAGAACATTCAGTAAATATGTTATTTTATGACTTCCACCCAAAATTTGAGAGAGTCAAGTTAACGTAAAAAAATTTAAAAAATTTTTTAAAGAATATAATTGTGTTTAAGTGGAGTGGAGTGAGTTGGGCGGCTCTTAACATCGAGGTCTTGAGAGCCGATGAAGGTTAAGCGAGGTGGGCATGGAGCAGCACCGGAATGCAAGGGCGGGGAAACGAGATATCCGCGACAAAAACCGCCAGCCGGCGGCATCAACTCCCACGTGCGAATTTGCGTAGCGACCCCGCCGGGAATCGAACCCGGCTCGCCTGGATGGGAGGCGTGTAGTCTGACCACTACACCACCGGGCCCCTGGTGGTGTTTTAAGCACAAACGTAAGAGTTATTTGGCCAACACCATAAACATATTTTTTAATGGTCGGTCAGTTATTGGTTACTTTCCAACAACGACTACAGACGGGATGGTACTTGGCGCCAGCTGACAAACCGTTATAGCCTCTGAAATCTCCCGAACGCACATGGTTTCTGCAAAATTACATGTCAAAGTCAACATTTTACTGTTTTTATAATGTACAAATAAAATAAACCAAACTATTTGAAGAAAATGTAAAAAGGGCACCTGAAATATCTTGTCTTAACTCATTTTATCGTATGTTAAGTGAAAGTAATTTTATATAAATTTAGGGACTGCCACATATCGAAAATATGCAAGAATTTAATTATTTTCAGCAGTTTTTTTTTAAACTGCAAAAACATTTCCTTATGCAAAATAGATCTCTTAGCATCTTCGTTCAGTGTTGATCACCTAATTTCTATATGTAAGATGGTTCTCATTATTCGTACATTTCTAAACAAGTAAAATTGTGTTTTCGACATGTATTTATGCACTCGATTTTTTTCCGAAGAAATAGTACTTACTGATAATGTACAAAATTTGAACAGTATATGGTACACATTTTTATGTGAAGATGTTCAAGCGTCCAACATTTAATCTGATTTTTTTAAATATATTTCGCGGTTTTGCGATACAATAGTGATAACTATTTGATAAAAATGCCAAATCAGTTTTTANAAGAAGAAGACCACTGCTAATTAATGGTTCTACATTCTCCTTAGACGGCCAAATGCATGTGTGTATATATATATATATATAAACACAATGTTTGATTTCCGCTAAAGTGTTTGTTTTAGGAATGCCACGAAAACATTTCTGTGAAGTGTGGCATTTTGTTCGCTTGCGACCAGGGTTTAACGTCTAGCTATTTTGGATTTCAATTTTATTGTAACACTTAAAATGCAATTATGTCCTAACCACTATAAGAAATTAGAAATTTCAGAAAATTTCTTCATTTTATTGTATTGACATCAACAATTAATTTGAACTGTAGTCGAACATGATAATAAGGAGAAAAAAAATTAATTTGTGTGCCAATACGTATACATTAGAAATTCCTGTATTTTCCGTCATTAATTTTTTGTAATTTAATTTCCCATGGTTTTTGATACTTTTATCAAAGTACTATTTGTAATAATAAAACAGAATATTAAAAAACCGTAAAAATAAAGAAAATCACATTTGGGACTTGGAACAGCCTTAAGAGATGTCCAAGGTCAAGCAAGAAGCAAGGGAGCGATACGGGCGACAATAACACGCACGCCTAGTGCCTCATCGCTCCTACGCGCAAGGCGTGCAGTATTTCCGTCGTGGTCCTGTACTGTGCACATTACATATGCAACAGTGGCTCTTTATTACACGCGATGAAAGCCCGCAGGTTAAACTACGCCTTTGTATTAGTTCTTTCTCATGCCGCTTAAGTAAACTGCATAATTTAATATTTGACAATTTTCACAAATTTTGTTTCCCCATGAATATGCTTAATATGATAAAAGAAAAAAACAGATGCATAGACGATTGTTTTTTTTCTTTTCTGACAAGTAGTCGTATTTCCAAAACTTTTATTTACCGATATACGCGAACACGCGCAAACACAACGATTTCACAGCAAGTGTTTGTTTGCGTATTCCTCTTAAGGCCGCCGTCTACTTGGAGCTTTTTCCCACGTTTAGGACGAGAAGCGCGGGAGCGATAAGGGCGACACTGCCACGCGCATCAAGTACGCCATCGCCGCTAAGCGCAAGGCTCTGAACTGGCGTGCAGTGTTCTCGTCGAGCTGCGTGTACCTATAGGACTTTCAGCGGTGACCATATTATTTTATTAGTGGGAAGTCTTTAGGAAGGTTCAGTGCAGGCCCCTATAGTAGTTTTGTATGTATCTGATGCGTGCATTTTGAGCTACAGCGCCTTGGAAAGGCCGTTTTTAGCGGGTTTGGAGTACTCTGAATTGATGTTTCTAACGTACGTGATATTTTGAAAGTACTTAACAGCTCTCGTCTGAAGTGTGTGTTCTTTTCGTAGATCAGCACGTTGGACGCACGCTTAATAGTTTCGTTGAAAAACGTGTATTTCGAACACACTGTAATGCAGTTCAAGCGCCAGGCATTGCCGTAGTGTCTGTGCGATGCGCAGTCCACACCTCGGTAAGGAGCCAAGCTCTCCTTCCGGACGACAAGGGACAGGGAACTTGGCAGCTGCGTGCGGCCGATCATCGAACGGCTGATAAAAGCCCTCCCCCCCCCCT
>NQII01001918.1:140256-155085 GCA_002778355.1 Clitarchus hookeri | reverse complement strand
CGCGTGTGCTCATGTACGTCGCGACAAACTGTTCGCGCTGAAGGTGGCAGGTCGCCTGGGTAGGCCGCCGAGCGGTGTTTGGAGCTCCAGCAGAAAACGTTTTATTAAAAAACCGCCCAACGTGTCTGAGTGAGGTCTCCTTACGAATAGCATTTAAGAAACGTTACGCGTCTGTATACGTTTTCCAGTTCCTCCATTTCTCTCTAAAGCATGTTTTTGTGATAGTGAAAATGGCTCAAACGGGTGTTTTCACGGTCACTTTTAGGTATAAACATTCCGGTACAAAACATTAAAAAAAGAAATAGGGACGTGCATGAAACTTTTATTTGTATTATTACGTAATAAAATGGTAGGGTCTCGGCTGAAAGTCTCATAGAGGCGCGTTATCGACGGCAAGACTGCACGCTAGTGCAGTGCTTTGCGCGTAGAGGCGATGTCCCGGTCGCCCCTAGCGCCCCCCAAGGACTAGGCTCGCGAAATGCCTTCAAGCAGGCGGGCGGGCGGGTGCCTTAACGCAGACGTGGTTCACGTGCGCACGTGCGAGGGAGACGCGGCGCCGTGGCCCGGATAGTCAAGGTCGCGACTCAGACGAGAGTAGGGCACGCCGGCCGCCGTCGTAGCAGAGATGCCCTTCCCTGCCTCCCCCACTTCTACACACCAGGTGGTCCCGTGGCCTCGCCACGCACGCTCCGCCCTCTGCCCTACCTGGTCCACAGACCAACCTCCTGCCCACCACGCTGCAACGTCTCTTCATCTGTATCACGTCCTGTAGTGCGTCCCGCCCGTATAATCACCCCCTGTATGGTGTGTGTTTGGCTATGTTATATACACGTGTTTTGTTATATACACGATATATATGTATATATAGTGTATATATAGTGTATAACAAGCTGTTTATGCTTGTATTTACATGAAAGTAGTTAAATTGAACTTTTACTTATATTATTTCTAGAATCTATAATATTTTATTTATAATTAATATGAATAAAACCTGGGAGAATATGAGCGTATTGGTAATGCCCAGTAGAAAATAAAGAATGGGGCATNTGTATGGTGTGTGTTTGGCTATGTTATATACACGTGTTTTGTTATATACACGATATATATGTATATATAGTGTATAACAAGCTGTTTATGCTTGTATTTACATGAAAGTAGTTAAATTGAACTTTTACTTATATTATTTCTAGAATCTATAATATTTTATTCATAATTAATATGAATAAAACCTGGGAGAATATGAGCGTATTGGTAATGCCCAGTAGAAAATAAAGAATGGGGCATNCATAATTAATATGAATAAAACCTGGGAGAATATGAGCGTATTGGTAATGCCCAGTAGAAAATAAAGAATGGGGCATACATAAGAGACCTCTGCATATGACGTTTAGTAAAATGTATGGTTCATAAGGATTGTGCTCGTCTTATGTTCAACCAGTCACACACAACTAGAAATTAACTTAATTTTAGTAAAACATCGATGTATTACCAATTATCATTTCATTTTATTTTCATTATTATTGTATTCGTACTTACTGCACATAATTTCTCAATAATATAATTACAACATGTGACAGTGCAATGCAAAATTGAAATACTGTTAATTATTAATGCAAAGGTAATTCAAAACTTAAGATTTCTTTTTAAAATGATATATTCTATTAAACGCAGTAAATTACTTATTATTCTCATTTTCTCCTTCTCCTCTTACGTCGCCATTTCCTGCACGTGCGCACGCCGAAGATGTTCCTACACAACACCCACAGTTACGCAAGGATATAAGCTGTTCACGGTAAAGTGAACTGAGGCCCTAGTTACTTTTTCCTCCTTTAACCACCATTTATAATAAATATTGTCGTGTAAGTAGTAAACACAGTGTGTACATTCCACCGCACTTAGAAGTTAACGTCTAATATACACTATTATTCCAAGTGAGAGGGCTTTCAAAAGTGCTCACTTTACCGTGAATAGCTTATAACATGCAGTGTGACTAGAACACTGCACGCCAGTTCAGGGCCTTGCGCTTTACGGCGATGGCGTGATTGATGCGCAATAAAGTGTCGCCCTTATCGCTCCTGCGCCTCTAGGCCTCAAACGCGGAAAAAAAAACTCGAGGTAGGCGGGAGCCTTAAGTTTCTGAGGCAGTAGCACGACGAGGCTCGAGACCAAGGTCCAAGCCGCAGAGTGCAGCAAGGTTTCGTGGGGAGTCTTACGTCGCGAGGTGGCTTCCCCTGTTCACGGCCCGGCTCTGCCCCTTACCCTCTCCTGANGGTTTCGTGGGGAGTCTTACGTCGCGAGGTGGCTTCCCCTGTTCACGGCCCGGCTCTGCCCCTTACCCTCTCCTGACCTAAATCCCTCGGCATCTGTTTGTTACCTCCAGAGCTCATCTCCTGTGCAGGATCCCACCTCCATCGGCGAGAGGCTGACAGCTGCCTGATCTGGATTTTTTTTTATGGAAACCATTACCGTGGACGTATGTCGCACGGAAAAAGTGTACTATAGTTCATTCACGATTACTTGCAACTTTTCTGAAGCACTACTGAAGTTCTGCTTCCAGGATATTCCTCTGCCTCATGCAAACAAAGCTTAAGCGAGAGTAGAAAATTACTGCGTAGGGACAACGCACCGCTTTCGCGCGCACTCAGTGTATAACATTTTTCATAAGAACAATTTCTTACTAGGAATTACTATCACACCTATTTTCTCAATGTTTCAATGTATTTCAACTATAAATTAAATATATTAATGTGTTGATAAAATACAAATAAAATTTATATTTTATAACAAATAAGTTTCTTTAATGTTAACACGAGTATAACACGCTCTTGATACATAGCATGATGAGGAAACCACCAACACTTTTCATATGTTGTTATTATTCAGAGCTTTAATTTGAAAAGTGTGATGTAACCGCCAATAGACTATACCACCGTAGTGGTCATGTAGGCCTGTGTAATTCCAACATTCTTCATTTCGAGGGCAGGAGGTAAGATAAAGGAAGGCTCCCGCCTATCTGTAGCTTATTCCGCGTTCAAGGCCGAGAAGCTCGGGAGCGATAAGGGCGACGCTGCCACAACCGCCAAGTGGGTCATCGCCACTAAGCGCAGGGCTCTGAACTGGCTTGCAGTGTTCTCGTGCTGCGTGCACCTATGGAAGACCCTATAATTTTATTTGTGGAAAGTCTGTAGGGAGGTTCAGTGCAGGGCCCTTGAGAATTTTTATGTATCTGATGCTCATATTTTGAGACACAGCGCTTTTAAAAAGCAGTTTTGATTATGTTGTGGTGCCCTGAAATGGTGTTTCTAATGCCCATGACGTATTGAAAGAACTCAGCAGACCGTGTCTGAAGCGTGTGTTCTTACGTACATGAGCACGGTGAACGCACGTGTAATACTTTGGCGGGAAAGCGTGTTGTATATTTCAAACTCTCTCAACTTAAGGCGCCCGTCTGGCACGCGAACTGGGTTGCAGTGTAGTTGAAATGCACGTTTTTTTCCAAACAAACTGCTTCACGTGTGCGCAACCTGTTTTTGCGCACAAAAAGAAATAACACCCGAGACTAGGACGGAATACAACTTTCACAGTTCGCGCTTATTGCAAACACTTTTCGAGGCTCTTGAACGTGGTCTTAAACTACATTTTCAGATTGTTATAGTTTAAAATATTCTGTTTGAATGCCTGCGAAACTAGTACAGGGCCATGCATTAAACTTTCAAATAGACTTTCCACCAATACAATGGTTTAAAGTACTTGGCTTGAAGCTCTATGTACACGCAGACGTCGCACGACGAGAACACGGGGCCGCGGTGGTGTAGTGGTCAGACTACTCGCCTCCCACCAAGACGAGCCGGGTTCGATTCCCAGCGGGGTGACTCCCGGATTTTCGCATGTGGGAATCGTGCTGGACGATGCCCGCTGGTCGGCGGGTTTTCTCGGGGATCTCCTGTTTCTCCCGTCCTTGCATTCCGGTGCTGATCCATACTCACCTCGTTTCACCCGCATCGGCTCTCAAGACCTCGATGTTAAGACCAGCCCAATTCTCTCCACCCCACAAGAACACTGACCGCCAGTTCAGAGTCCTGCACGTACGGGGTACGGCGCACTTAGTGGCAGTTTTATAGTAATTACAGAATAATTGTATCACCACAGAACTCTTCTCTGGGTCTGGTGTAATAACATTTATTGTTGTGAGAATTTTTTTTCCAGTGTTTTCACAGGTGCAGATTTCTATCATAGCAAATGCAATTTTTGCTTTTGTTTGAAAACAGTTTCTTTTTGGACGTCATGTTGCGGACTTGTTCCAGACGAATTGAAGGCTTGAAGTAGTGTTCGAGGATAAAGCTGGGTCGCAGGTTGACGTATAATTATTATCAGTTATAACCTCAAGGAGAAGAAGAGAGAGACCATGTCGCAAGATAATTGAGTAGTATGCGATTATATCAGGAAGAGGAATTCCTTCCCAAGGCACTGCCGACCCACTTGTCGCCACGTAATTCTTGAGTTCAACGCTAATGATAGAGTTCCTGCCTATCGAATCCGAAGGACGAAACCAGCATATAGGCCATTCTCGGTTACTTCACACTTTTCTGAAGCCTTGCTGAAGTTATACTTTTGGTTACCGATTACGTATCCTTCCGCTGCATGTAAATTTAACTTAAACACTGCCACGTGACTACGTTTTAACTGTCGAATGCTTGTTTACTGTTTTCAGCTATTCAAAGAATTCAGTCATATCTCAAAAACCATTTCGTAAGAACGTACACAATTTAGGTATATAACCATATCTAGGTCAGCTTTATGACTTTTTAACAATGTCTATGTTGACGATAGCAGTTAGAAATAGACAATTGTAAGGCAGGGGCGCCGGGCGCGGGACAAGGGACTAGCGGCGGCCATCTTGGATTACATTTTCCCCCCTTTTTTCCTCTACAGTGGCAATTTTAGCAGACAGTGCCTGTAAAACGACATAATTTCCCTCAAAAAAATGTCATCCACAATCTGGCTGAAATTGCTCATGACTCCACAATCGGGTTAAATGACTCCTTGTTGGGCAAATGAGGGATTGAGGGATTAGCCTAACATGCAAAGCGAGGCTCTCGAAAGGGTCTCGTTACTGATTGGCTACCTGAGACTCTCGAAAGGGTCTCGTCACTGACAAGCCAGCACCATCTGAAGAATGTTTGTGTTTATTGCCCCCCCCCCAATCCATCAACTTCTTTTTCATCATGCTCTATCATTCCACTTTGGTTTTTACATATCTGGCACCCTTTCACCTAATGCCCTGGAGGTTCATGCTCTTGCATTCCCTCCTTCCATAAGTCGATACTTCATGCTCTTGCATCCCTACCGAACGTCCCTACTTCACGTTCTTGCATTTCTGGCCAATGACGTCAATTGCAGTCCCTACTTCATGCGATCGCATTCCTACCAGACATACCTACTTCATGCTCTTGCATTCCTGTTTTCTCAGAGTCCTTCCTTACTCGTCCCTACTTCACGCTCGTGCATTCCAGACGAACGACATCGCTCACAGTCCCTACTTCATGCTCTCGCATCCCTACCAGATGTCGCTACTTAATGCTCTTGCATTCCTGTGATCTTCCTTGCGTTTCCCTTTTTTCCTCTAGGAACTTCCCTTTTTTCCCTTTTCTCTGATTGGCTATGCGAGTCTCTCGAAAGGGTCTCGTCACTGATTGGCTATGCGAGTTTCTCGAAAGGGTCGCGGTCCCGATTGACTACGCGAGGCTCTCGAAAGGGTCGTGGACTCGATTGGCTACGCGAGGCTCTCATGGCGTACTTATAAGCATAGTTAGCTATAATTTCCGAACCGTTTAAAATACAGTCGCCTTATTCATAACATAGACATCACCTCCGACAAGGAAAATAAATGTAGGGTCATTTATGCCCTATGCGAACTTATAAGCATAGTCGACATAATTTCCGAACCGTGTAAGATATAGTCACCAAATTCATAACATATACAACACTTCCATCAACGAAAATGGTAGCAGGGTCATTTATGCCCTAAGCGAACTTATAAGCATAGTTGGTTGTAATTTACTATCCGTTTATGATACAGTCGCCAAATTCGTAACATAGGCATCGCTCCCGACAACGAAAAATGAACGCAGGGTCATTTATTTCCTAAGCGATCTTATAAGCATTGTTGGTCGTAATTTCCTAACCGTTTAAGATAGTCACCTAATTCGTAACATTGCCATCACCTCCGACAACGAAAATGATACCAAAGAAAATGATACCAAAGACATATATGCCCTCTGCATACTTATAAGTATAGTTGGTCGTAATTTCCGAACTGTTTAAGATACAGTTATTAAATTCATTACATACACAACACTCCCATCAGCGAAAATGATCGCAGGGTCATTTATGCCATAAGCGCTCTTTCTCGAGGTAGCCAACAGTAGCCGTACCCTTACTGTGCCAGTGCTTACCCAGCAGAGGTTTGATGACAAGAACATGATGGCTACCCGCGATCCACGCCATGATCGTTACCTCACAGTTGCTACGGTCTTCCGTGACCACATGGCCATGAAGGAGTTGGATGAACAGATGCTGAACATCCAGAACAAGAACAGCAGCTACTTCGTTGAGTGGATCCGGAACATCGTGAAGACTGCAGTTTAAGATACAGTCACCAAATTCGTAACATAGACATCGCCCCCAACAACAAAAATGATCGCAGGGTCATTTATGTCCTATGTGCACTTATGAGCTTAGTTGGCTGTCATTTCCGAACCGCTTGTGTGTATGGTCTGAAATAACACATACATGCACATCGGCCTGCACGCACTCATCAATACCCGCCACCGCCGCCCTTGTCGTATGATAGCACAAGTGTCTACCAACTGGATACCCCTTAGCGACAGCTAGTCTCCCTTAACCGACCAATAACAGCCAGACTGGATATATAAATGTGAAAACTTATAGGTAAATAAAAGTCAAAATGGATAACTTATAACAAACTGCGATATGTGAAAAGCAAGTTATACACTAACGTGATACATGCACGATGGGCATAGTCGTGGTAACTGTAAAATACTTATATGATAATATAAACGATCATCATCAGTCCTACACAAGGATCGGCAGCTCGAGTCATCGGTAACATGAGTAACCCTTAATAACCGGCCATTGAATGAAAAAAAGTTATATATATATATATATAATTACAATGTTAAAATGACATTTATAGCCTAGGGTTACATTAAAACACGTGCATCTTAATACCATAAACACAGACAGCCTGATACTAGAGTCGGTAAAATCGCGTGTAAAAGATTTGAAACTGTCCTATGCATCGAGCGCGATACGCTATGTTAGGCCTAAAATTACCATCGTGAAATGCGTGGAAACGATAAGAGGTCAACACTGCTATAAGCTGTTGAAAACAGACATAATAAATAATATGTAAATTTAACTTAATTTTATAAAAAAAAAGGTAAAAAAAAAATAGTGGTGTGCCGGATTTGAACCATGGCATCCAACTTCTAGACCGTTATCTTACTAATCGTGCTACCATGCCACCCTTTTTACGTCAGTGTACTTTCAATGTCATTGCCATTATAAAAATTAATAAATAATCATCTGAATTACAGTATTTAATTTTGGTAGTACAAAATATTTTTCCTTCCAATCACTATAAAAACAACTTTCTAACATAGATTATAGATGCTTCCAAAGATATGTATTTTCTCATCATATATCCTGGTCCGGAGATTTCGTCGTGAAAACGTCAGTTTTTAGCATATTTTCACAAATACACGTAGCAGACGCAAATATGAACGGAAGTTAGTCTTAGTATGTTAAAATCATGCAGACGTCCCTCAAAAAATACAAAGCAATTTTTAAAATTAATATTTTTGACTGATGCTTGCGGTTTGTGGCCTAGGTAGGCGCAGATTGAAATGAGATGTTCATACACTACACTCGCTCATAACGAACCTTAGATTTGCCTGTCACTGTTTACGTAAAAATACGCAAGTGTTTTTTGAATAACATGTCGAAATTCAAACCGCAGCATATATGGGCTAATAGAAACAACAAATCATAGTAACAGAATGTTTGGGGAAGGTCATGTAGTATTTTTAAATGGTCGAAGTCAGGCAAAACAATGCAGCGCAGGGCGTACCAACTTGACGTAGCTGCGTGCCGTACAAGTTGCGCATCACACAGGCGAGCGGAACAGACACGTCATGCGTAGAGGAAGCCATAAACTGTAGGTGCTTGGGTGCCGCTAGTATTTGCTTGTTGGTACAAATGTGTATAACTACGTGAACAATGGCAGATCAGCAGTTCAGTAGTAGAGGCTGCCAGAAGTGATTGCATTTTATTTCCAACAACTCACAAACAGCAGTATCGGCGATGTAGTCTCTTCGTGTATTTTCACGGCGGCCTACACACGGGCGGTCGCCGCTGTTTCCCTCTCTTCAATTAAAATTTAAAAATACTATAGATGACCGTTAAAAAAATTTTGTTACTCGGACTCTTTGTATACATTGGTCCACAGATGCCGTGTTTTGAATTTCGACATGCTATTGAAGAACGCCTTGTGTACAGTTTTGGGCACGCATTTGCATATTTCCCCCCCCCCCCTTCAGCTAGTATAAACTGCAAAGGCGGTTGACATTTGCCGCCATCTGCGACTGATTGCAGGAGAGATCACGTTTCGCGCGTGTGGTGCAGATTTGCAGTGAGCGCTTGCGATCTAGGCTAGTTCGCTGCCAAGTCACGTGCCGCCTCAACGATCGTTGTTTGCGCATGTGTCAATTGAGATAAACGAGAGCCTGTAACCATCACTTGCAGCAGGTCTGCAGCACGCTTTTTTTTTACTACTACGCTGGCCTGCAAAGGGATTTTTCGCTCGCGTCGCCGTTCATTAACTCTCTGGATATGCGGTCGATTGGTTCACGTCCTGTTCTTTGCTGAGTACGCAACCAGATAGCCTACTTATTTGTTTGTATATTGTAGCTGCTCTTACGGTAGGCTATAATTCGTTTTGGCGTGTAGAATTTTTTTTTTACGATTTGAAAGTTATTTTTTTCGTGATAGTTAATGATTATTATGGTGAGTTTTAAATTTTACCGATTACTTCGCCTTAGGTTTCCAATTGCAATAAGCCGTAATGGGTCTCTGCAATCGACGAAATATAAATTTTTGTTCCTCTTTGCAGTGAAAAATCGTTAAAACAAAGCTCAAGAGACCTGGTAATAATGTTTTTTTGTTAACAGGTGTCTGCAATAATTATAAAATAAAGTTTGAAAAAAGATTAAAATGTTGACTGTTTGAGTGAAGAAATATGGGCCGCTCTTAACAGCGAGGTGTTGAGAGCCGATGAGGGTGATTGAGGTGAGTATAGGGCAACGGCGGTATGAAGAAGCGGGGGAAACAGTAGATTCCCTACCAGTGGCATTGTCCGGCACGATTTCCACATGTGGAAATCTGGGAGTGACCCGGCCGGGGATTGAACCCGGTTTGCCTTGGTGGGAGGCGAGCAGGCTAACCGCTCAGCCACCGCGGCCCCGTCGACTCTGCGATTGGGCGTATTGGAAAATATCACATTCTTATCATCGACGCTTCTCTTTACCAGTCGACTTGGCATTGCATTGTAATACAAATTAACAGTTTTTTTCTATTAAGTATACAAATTGATATGAATACCCTGTCTCATTCCAAGGAGAATGAAGAAAACTTTGTACTAAATATGTTGTTATTAACGAGGCCTCTCTGTGTGTTCAAATGGAATGTAGTTTCTAAGCAAATGAGAGCGAGTCGTACGCCTATCGAGTTGTCTTGTTGAGAGCATAGCCTGTCCTTGCTCGCGCTTATTGTCTGCCATCGTACTGGCAGCGTCGCCAAGTAAAGAAAACAAATAATAACGTCAAGGCTTTCGTTCGTTGTGCAGCGAGGAAAGGTTTTGACCCGCAATGTATCTGTTTAAACTGCTAGACGTATTGTTGTTTGGTTTTTCCGTTACGTCGAGGCCCTCCCCTCGCCGCGAATTCGCAATGGGTCGCGCGCCATTCATTGTGACCGTGGATGTAGGTCGGGAGGGGAAAAAAAATGTTAGGAAACGGTGGCCTAAATGCTTCAGTCTCCCCTCGTTGCTGTGGACAGACACGACCTACTAGCGGTTAGTCATGTTGCAGCTCGGCGGATCCAGAACTACGTCTAGAGTGAACTTGGACTGCAGTCGACACGGAGCAAACAAGAATTGGAAAATGTGTTTTAAAGTAAAATTTTCAATCCTGATCGACGCGTAAACATGGCGCGAAGTTGGAGTGAATCTGGACTTGAAATTTTTGTTGACATATCTCACGATGATGCTTTATTTCATTATCTGAAACAGATTTACATAAGGACCACACAATTGTAAATATTTGTAGTCAAATGATTATAGTTTTCAAATTATAGCACCAAAAAGTAGAACATTTTTGTATACTCATAATCAACGTTGCCAACTAAATCACATGTCATGTGATTTTTATAATATACAAAACATATTAAGTAAGTGTCAAGGTTATTTAGCTATTGGTACTCGGCTACTGGCATCCTGAATCTATTTTAAAAAAGGTATTGATATTTTTGCCAACACATTTTTATTCGTCCGAGGAAAAATAACCTTACTGGGCGCATAAGAATCAGTGTGCTTATTAAAATACACGCAGGTAAGGGCATCACACATCAATTTTACCTCAAGGTAACGAAGTTGTGTGCAATAACAGGGAGCAAACTGCTATTGCTTACATGACGAGGGTGAGTACGACGCAGCATATCTTCATTTTATCCAAGTTCTTGGTGTAATTAATTCGTAGGTGTACCGAATGAGGTTCCTTTAACGCAAGTCATTTTCATAANGAATGAGGTTCCTTTAACGCAAGTCATTTTCATAATATCCCAACATAATATGCTTTTCGGAACCTGTGTTTAGCAGCTACAGCCCATTTTCTTTTAAATGCATCATAGATGTCATATTTCAAATGTCTTCTTTTCACATCAGCAATCTTCTGGCACAGTGTGGTCACTTGTTTTCGAAACACGTTGTGTNAGGCTAACCGCTCAGCCACCGCGGCCCCGTCGACTCTGCGATTGGGCGTATTGGAAAATATCACATTCTTATCATCGACGCTTCTCTTTACCAGTCGACTTGACATTGCATTGTAATACAAATTAACAGTTTTTTTCTATTAAGTATACAAATTGACATGAATACCCTGTCTCATTCCAAGGAGAATGAAGAAAACTTTGTACTAAATATGTTGTTATTAACGAGGCCTCTCTGTGTGTTCAAATGGGATGTAGTTTCTAAGCAAATGAGAGCGAGTCGTACGCCTATCGAGTTGTCTTGTTGAGAGCATAGCCTGTCCTTGCTCGCGCTTATTGTCTGCCATCGTACTGGCAGCGTCGCCAAGTAAAGAAAACAAATAATAACGTCAAGGCTTTCGTTCGTTGTGCAGCGAGGAAAGGTTTTGACCCGCAATGTATCTGTTTAAACTGCTAGACGTATTGTTGTTTGGTTTTTCCGTTACGTCGAGGCCCTCCCCTCGCCGCGAATTCGCAATGGGTCGCGCGCCATTCATTGTGACCGTGGATGTAGGTCGGGAGGGGAAAAAAAATGTTAGGAAACGGTGGCCTAAATGCTTCAGTCTCCCCTCGTTGCTGTGGACAGACACGACCTACTAGCGGTTAGTCATGTTGCAGCTCGGCGGATCCAGAACTACGTCTAGAGTGAACTTGGACTGCAGTCGACACGGAGCGAACAAGGATTGGAAAATGTGTTTTAAAGTAAAATTTTCAATCCTGATCGACACGTAAACATGGCGCGAAGTTGGAGTGAATCTGGACTTGAAATTTTTGTTGACATATCTCACGATGATGCTTTATTTCATTATCTGAAACAGATTTACATAAGGACCACACAATTGTAAATATTTGTAGTCAAATGATTATAGTTTTCAAATTATAGCACCAAAAAGTAGAACATTTTTGTATACNAAAAAATATTTATGTATACTCATAATCAACGTTGCCAACTAAATCACATGTCATGTGATTTTTATAATATACAAAACATATTAAGTAAGTGTCAAGGATATTTAGCCATTGGTACTCGGCTACTGGCATCCTGAATCTATTTTAAAATAGGTATTGATATTTTTGCCAATACATTTTCATTCGTCCGAGGAAAAATAACCTTACTGGGCGCATAAGAATCAGTGTGCTTATTAAAATACACGCAGGTAAGGGCATCACACATCAATTTTACCTCAAGGTAACGAAGTTGTGTGCAATAACAGGGAGCAAACTGCTATTGCTTACATGACGAGGGTGAGTACGACGCAGCATATCTTCATTTTATCCAAGTTCTTGGTGTAATTAATTCGTAGGTGTACCGGATGAGGTTCCTTTAACGCAAGTCATTTTCATAATATCCCAACATAATATGCTTTTCGGAACCTGTGTTTAACAGCTACAGCCCATTTTCTTTTAAATGCATCATAGATGTCCTATTTCAAATGTCTTCTTTTCACATCAGCAATCTTCTGGCACAGTGTGGTCACTTGTTTTCGAAACACGTTGTGTNATATTTCAAATGTCTTCTTTTCACATCAGCAATCTTCTGGCACAGTGTGGTCACTTGTTTTCGAAACACGTTGTGTATAAAACTACACATACAACCAATATGTCTGAAAAAAGGAAAAACATGTTCACTAAAAAGCATTATAGAGATTTTTTTTGTTTGTTTCGTATTTTAATTTTGGATTGTTGGTATCGTCTTCCGTCGTACGATGTTTATAAACGATAGCAATTTTCTTGCGTTGCATCGTTGAGTTCTTACGTTTGTTGCGTAGTTTAAAGTCTGTTTGCGATTTCTTCGCACTTTTTAAATCAAACTTTTGAAAAATCGCCCCAAGTACGACGTGTTTGGTAGTTTCCCAAATATTCCACGTATCACAAGCGATTTATACTTGTGGTAACGTAAACAAACACAAAAAAGTACGTTATTTTTGGTTAATTTTTTGATATTTTATAATTAAATTATAATATTTAATTTATAATTAATACAAATTAAAACAGTGAGTAAATATGCGTGTTGGCAATACCTAGTAAGAAATAGTACTTACACAAAATATTATCGCACTGAGTGCTTACGAATGCAGTGCGTTGTCCCTTTGGTGTGATTTTTTTTAGACTTGGTTAAACTGTGTTTGCATGAGGCGGGGGGACATCGTGGAAGTAGAGTTTCAGCAGGGCTTCAAAAAAGTTGGAAGAAACGTAAACAGACTCTATAAACCCTATCATTCCACTGGGCCGGTCCCGCGCTGGTCGGCCATCCGCTTGTCAGAACATCGCCAACTCCGCTACGCCTGGCAAGCGACGCCCACGTGAACGTGGTCCCGATAAGCGGACTGCAGACGGGCCGATCCGATCCGATACAATCAGCCAACCGCAGGGGGGCGACTCTGCATACGACCCCATCCAGTTGCCCGAGATGTCAGTACAAACGCGACTGTCGTGGCTCTTACGTTGTCCAAAATGTCCTCGGATTGAGAAACCATCCGAGATTACCAATCAAGAANTCCAGTTGCCCGAGATGTCAGTACAAACGCGACTGTCGTGGCTCTTACGTTGTCCAAAATGTCCTCGGATTGAGAAACCATCCGAGATTACCAATCAAGAAAGTAAGTAAATTATTAATCAATAAAGCGAATTTATTTAAGATGGGCAGTGTCTGCTGACAGCAGAACAAAAAAAACATAACCTGGCTTCACACACTCAGAACAAAGATATGTATAAATAAAAACTAAGGTTGCACTCGCGGTCGGGTAATCGTGCCGATGGCGCTGCCCACGAACCAGTCGACAAGAAGTTTCCGGTGGAACCAGCGCTTTCCTCTCCAAACCTCCTCTCCTGGTGGCCGATACCTATTAAAACGTTTTACCAGGAGCACTGAATTTCTACTGTACGTTAACTCCCACGAGCTAAAGCTAAAATAGGCTCTTTTTTCTTTCGCAGGGTAACACCGGGAACTTGCAATTTTGAAATCAGCCGTGCTGGGGCCGAACAGAATCTAAATTGAAAACCTATGAATCTAGCGTACATTCCTAACGCGATCTGCGCTTGTCCTTCGTTCGTGATAGATTAAGCATGGCGGCGTCCATTAACGCAATACACGGCTCAGTGCGCTCGGGTGAGGACTGGACTTAGATTTGGGGAACAGCCGGCAAACCGGAATTGTTCCCCGCCTCCTCGCCCACCGGGCGCAAAGAGCATATAGAACTACACCACACTGCAGACTTTCCGAACCGTCACATTCATGGATGTCGGTAGGAAGCAAGTCATGGCCAGTATCCAGACGGGCAGGAAGAGTTTCCCTGGGTTGAGCAGCCGACGCAATGACGCACCCAACTTGCCGAGGGCCTCGTCGCGATTCTCTGCCACCGCCCACTGATCACTTCCCGTCTTCTTGTTCTTCCTGACTCCAGTGGGTACGATCTTCGTGGCAGAGAAGGGGAGTAGTTTCCCTGGGCATGTGCAGCATCGCGCCAAGCACACGCATGCCAGGGCCTCGTCGGGATCCCGATCTGGCCAGTCAGACCCTTACTACCGACATCACACACTCACAGAAACTACATTTACACTCGACCACTTGGGTCACGCCATTCCTTAGGAGCGAGCTCCTTCCGTTGTCCATTTCTCGCATTCCGGGGCCGTTCTCTGGGGTTGTCATCGGGGTTTTCCTGGAACATACAGAGTATAATCCAGGAAAGGGTGTCTTATCAGGGTTTGTCAAATCCGGTGTTTGTT
>NQII01001918.1:104137-131717 GCA_002778355.1 Clitarchus hookeri | reverse complement strand
GAGCGCTGGTATCGCCGCGGCCATTTTGTGCATGTGAGTTGGTTCACTCTTCGCCAGCAAGGGCGCGCTAATATCGGGGAGGTTAGTTCAGCCGACGGCCACTAGGAGTGCTGGGAATTTTTTTTTTAGGTGTTTAGGAACCCAAAAAATGCAGGAGGCATGCGGGATCGTTCCAACACGGCTTGGGTCGCCATTCCAGCATCTCGACCACACGACAACCATTACATGTGTTAGGAGATGAAATGGCGTATATACGCGCATCGGCGTACGTACTCGCCAGACAATAAACTTGTAATCGCGAAAAAATTATCGCCATTGCACGGTTTTGAGAAGAAAAACTCGTATCGGCCTACACACTGTCTAGACGATAATCTAATGGCATAAAAGAACAGCAGGCACTGCGCGCGCTCACGCGCACGTGCACACATGTACTTCTTATATGTGTAAAATATGTTTATATAAATTAATAGCATGAAAAAATTACCATAATTCTAACATTCAGGCAATCACATATATACATAAGAAAATTTGGGCAGGTCGCATCTCTACATAAAATATATACGCATGCATACAGAACCAGTTTCACTGCAGCGTAAATTTTGTCACGTGCACACGTCTGTCTCTCTCCAACTTGTCCGGGCGTTCGATAGTGCGTGCACAGCTGTACCTCCAACTTGTCTGTGCTCGCGCGTGGTAAGGGACTGCAGCCGGCACTCGTGCGCGTGGGAAATATTTCGTTCTTACAAAGCCGATTGCACAGCGAGGTGTGTGCGTGAGCATGCACACTTCTGTATGCGCAATAGGTAGCCAGGAGATTAAATCATACACATAAAATCGAGTGCTCGACAGACCCGCATGCATACGTACCGATAGTAAATCCCCTGCATCCAACGGTAACCCAGTCCTGTCACTCAGGTAAAAGGGTTCCCACGATAGCAATAGTTATTGCCAAGAAGGCAGCTGCACTTCCCAAGTTGAGATCGCAGATTGAAAGGGGACCGATAAACACCAACCCATTGCGCCAATGCAGTACAGCGCGTGGTCAGGCACCAGTCGCACAAAAAAAAAATCCAAGAGAGCCCCCCCCCTCCCCCCTTCTCAATAATAGAGCCAGCCTTCGCCCACCAGCGAATATGTTCACTGATTGGCAACACAAATCACAACCTGTCCAATATGGAATTTTATAGGACACCCCTCCAGTATGGAGGACGACGCTCCCGCACTACCGAAACATACACAATAAAAAATTCCCCGGACATTTGCAGCTGCTGATACACAGCCCACCACCGCCGACGCCTCCAACATCCATATATATATAAACACGCACAAAAAAGTCGCCCAGGACTATAGTGTAACCACCGAAGCAGAAATATATATTAATATTCCCCCTACTTCGATATATGGGATGGGACCCTTCTTCGTCAGAATGCACAGAGGTGTGCTCACGACATCAAGGGCAGGAATACCAAAATACAAATCCTCCAGAGCAGAAATACTTAAAAACCTCCCTCTGCTTACAGCATACCCACCGATGAGAGCAGAGAGCAGAGTGACGTATCCAGCTATTGTGATGGGAATCCAAATGTAACTATTTCACAAAAAAGGTGTATACCCGACCAGCAAATGACTCTCAACCAGATAAATGTCTGGGAATCTTGTCATCTGTACCTCCTGATCACAAACCGTCTCTCTGAGTACAGTGCTATCCCTATCCTCAAGACAGTANCAGTGGGGTACATTCAGACGTACATATCTCTCTCTGTCTCTCTCTCTCGTGTAATACCAGTGTCCATACCGACTTGCACGAATTCAAGTGCAGGTAATGACAAAAAAAAACACAATGATTATAAATAATCTTCATCAAATCCTTTCTTTAAAAGGATACATTCAGACATACATCTCTCTTATAATGACGACACTCATTTACGCACCGGTAAGAGCAGAGAGCAGAGTGACGTATCCAGCTATTGTGACGGGAATCGAAATGTAGCTATATCACAAAAAAAAGGTGTATACCCGACCAGCGAATGACTCTCAACCAGATAAATGTCCGGGAATCTTTTCATCTGTACCTCTTGATCACAAACCATCCCTCTGAGTACAGTGCCATCCGTATCCTCAAGACAGTACGTCCTGGGTTTGTAATGACGAATTTTGATAAACCTGTATATTTTCATTCTCCAGTTTGGAGTGTACAATTTTACAAAAGTTCCCTTCACTCGTGATAGGCAGACATAGTCACCAGTCTTCGCTTTAGGCTTGCGAGCATACAATTTCTTCTCCGACTTGTATGCAATTTCCAACAAAGAATTATCTTTAACATCCACTGATCGCAAGCAGATAGTTTGATGTACTCGTCCATTGTAGGAGGATACCAAATAGGGCAAAAGTGTCCAACCACTTTTAACTTCCCCGAGACGAAAATTCTCGACACATGTCATTCTTCAGAATACGGTTAAACCGTTCCACAATGGAACCTTATTCTCGCAACATGTACTGTAATGATTAATATTATTCGCAGCCATTAGCAAACGGAAGGTGGGATTGTAGAATTCTGTGCCAAGATCCATTTGCAAATTTTTAGGCGATCCTTTATCTTGAAAAACAGTCTTCATTGCATCCCTCACATCGAGGCCACATTTCTGGCGAACTGGTATACCCAATGCACATTTGCTGGAGAAATTTACTCATGTTAACATGAGTCTATAGCCCTTCTTAACAGCAACATATGGGATCATTTCAACTAGGTTGGCATGGTACAGATTTCTCAGCCCAAATATGAGTATTTTTGCTAGGGATAGTTATGATGTACAGGCCAATGGAGCTCAGTAGCGATCTGCACACAATACATAATTTTTTTATTAGTATATGTATCTGTCTTCGTGCAATTCTTCTAAAATATTGACTATCTCGTTCGTGCGAGTATTATTGCCGTCCTACTGAGACACAATTAGCAGCTGTAGACATGATACAAGCTCATTGGCATAGTCCCAGAATGGATATTCAAGTCGGTTGCCCCATCCAGCTTCGAAGTCAGACACGAGCTGGTCGCCAAGCCAATGTCCAGGAACAGTTCAGCGATAATGGCGAGTTTCGGGTGTGTCTCATCCTTATAAGTATTGCTGGAAGAGTGATTGTCGACCAAATTTGCACTCGTAGAGGCTTGGAGATGCCAGCATCGCTTTGTTCAGGAAATTAGTTAGTTTTTTTTCCCCGAAAACCATTTATTTTTGATTCTATAAATACCATACATTCCATCATTAAACCTCGTTGTGTACGAGTGTAGGTAATTGGGAACGGTCGTGGTGCACAAATTGGATCGGTCCTTTTTATGTTTCCAAGCCGCTTAAGATAAATCATCATCTTAATCAGTTGAGCCGGTTCATTCCACTCAGTGTGCGAAAGGAAGCCTCAGTCTTAGTGGTCGACTTCTGCAATACTGACAGTGGGAAGAGAATGAGGAAATTTACATTGTCGTACAGGAGTTGCTTAGGCATGCGTGAATAAGTTTGACACAGGTAAATAGAATCCACCGCTACATGGCGACCTATGCTAAAATATGGCTGCATAGTCGACAGTTTTTCACATGGCACATCGTCGAAAACAAGCACAAAGTTAGGCAAGGCTTTACTAAGTGGTACGACTTCTTCATTGTCACTACATGGAAAATAATGTAGGCCATCTACAGCTTGAAGTATTTGCACTAGCCATAGGTACTTTGGCTGCTGTAGCGATTTAAAGTATAGGTAAATGTTCTCGAACCAATGACCGTTAGGTTCCACCAACAAGCTCAGAAGCATACATCCTCCCACAGTTGCTTGGTCCTGCTATGATACAGTGCATGGTGGTTGGCAGCAACTTCCCATAATGTGTTTAATAGAAATAGTTTCGTTATTTGTGGTGATGCGAACAGGAAGCATAGCGGTCTGTGGCATTATTTCCATTGGCCTTATATGTGAATAGGTAAACCTCTGGTACTTATGGCAACAGGACAACGTTCAAGATGGGGTGAAGTAGTTGCCGCACTCGATGTCAGGTAATGTGGGTGGCCAAGTTCGAGGTCAGGTGATGTGGATGGACATGCGCACATTGCGAAACAAACACCTAAAAAAAATTCTTAGCACTCTTGGTGGCTGTCGGCTGAACTAACCTCCCCGATGCTAGCGCGCCCCTGCTGGCGACGAGTGAACCAACTTACTTGCACAAAGTGGCCGTGATGATACCAGTGTTCCTAGTCGCCAAATGCAGAACTTCACACACTTGTGGCAGGTACAAGGGTCAAAGATGGTGGAAGGCGCGGGAATTAAAGATGGCTTAGCACACTGGCGGCGGATGCGGATATAAATGATGGCCGCCTAGAGCAGNTATTCACTGATCGGCAACACAAATCACAACCTGTCCAATATGAAATTATATAGGACAACCCTCCAGTATGGCGGACGATGCTCTCGCACTACCTAAACATAGACAATAAAAAATTCCCCGGACATTTGCAGCTGCTGATACACAGCCCACCACCGCCGCCGCCGCCTCCAACATCCATATATATATATAAACACGCACAAAAAAGTCGCCCAGGACCATACGGTAACCACCGAAGCAGAAATATATTCTTATTCGCCAGAATGCACAGAGGTGTGCTCACGACATCAAGGGCAGGAATACCAAAATACAAATCCTCCAGAGCAGAAATACTTAAAAACCTCCCTCTGCTTACAGCATACCCACCGATGAGAGCAGAGAGCAGAGTGACGTATCCAGCTATTGTGATGGGAATCCAAATGTAACTATTTCACAAAAAAGGTGTATACCCGACCAGCAAATGACTCTCAACCAGATAAATGTCTGGGAATCTTGTCATCTGTACCTCCTGATCACAAACCGTCTCTCTGAGTACAGTGCTATCCCTATCCTCAAGACAGTAGGTCCTGAGTTTGTAATGACGAATTTTGATAAACCTGTATATTTTCATGCTCCAGTTTGGAGTGTACAATTTTGCAAATGTTCCCTTCACCCGTGATAGGCAGACATAGTCACCAGTCTTTGCTTTAGGCTTGCGAGCATACAATTTCTTTTCCGACTTGTATGCAATTTCCAACAAATAATTATCTTTAACATCCACTGATCACTAGCAGATAGTTTGATGTACTCGTCGATTGTAGGACGATACCAAATAGGGCAGCAAGTGTCCAGCCACTTTTAACTTCCTCGAGACGAAAATTCTCGACACATGTCATTCTTCAGAATACGGTTAAACCGTTCCACAATGGAACCTTCTTCTCGCAACATGTACTGTAGTGATTAATATTATTCGCAGCCATTAGCAAACGGAAGGTGGGATTGTAGAATTATGTGCCAAGATCCATTTGAAAATTTTTAGGCGATCCTTTATCTTTCAAAACAGTCTTCATTGCATCCCTCACATCGAGGCCACATTTCTGGCTAACTGGTATACCCAATGCACATTTGCTGAAACAATTTACTACTGTTAACATGTGTCTATAGCCCTTCTTAACAGCAACATATGGGATCATTTCAACTAGTTTGGCCTTGTACAGATCTCTCAGCCCAAATATGAGTATTTTTGCTAAGGATAGTTATAATGTACAGGCCAATGGAGCTCGGTAGCGATCTGCACACGATACATAATTTTTTTTATTAGTATGTGTATCTGTCTTCTAAAATATTGACTATCTCGTTCGTGTGAGTATTATTGCAGTCCTACTGAGACACAATTAGCAGCTGTAGACATGATACAAGCTCATTGGCATAGTCCCAGAATGGATATTCAAGTCGGTTGCCCCATCCAGCTTCGAAGTCAGACCCGAACTGGTCGCCAAGCCAATGTCTAGGAACAGTTCAGCGATAATGGCGAGTTTCGGGTGTGTCTCATCCTTATAAGCATTACTGGAAAAGTCATTGTCGACCAAATGTGCACTCGTAGAGGCTTGGAGATGCCAGCATCGCTTTGTCACCAATCTGTATAAAATCTTTGGGTAGGAAAATAGTTAGTTTGTTCCCCGAAAACCATTTATTTTTGAGTCTATAAACACCATACATTCCATCATTAAACCTCGTGGTGTACGATTGTAGGCAATTGGGAACGGTCGTGATGCACAAATTGGATCGGTCCTTTTTATGTTTCCAAGCCGCTTAAGATAAATCATCATCTTCATCAGTTGAGCCGGTTCATTCCACTCAGTGTGCGAAAGGAAGCCTCAGCCTTAGTGGTCGACTTCTGCAATACTGACAGTGGTTGCAAAGCCTCTGAAGTGACACTGGGCAAAGGACACAGTAGCCGCATCGCTGTCATGTTTCGGTACTCCGAGATTCTTCGCTCTCTTCCCATCGAAACTGCAGTTACCATCGTTAGTAGATGTAATGCAGCCATCCATCGTACACTTCAGGCCACTATGACAGAACTTGAATACGGTGTAGCTCATCGCTCACTGATGTATGATAATGAACTGATCGACCCCCTATGGTACCTGTCCTTATGAAGCGGGAAATCCTTAGCTATCACAAGGAAACCATGAGGTTCTCATCAGCAACACGAGCACATTCCTTTAAACCCATCAAATGTTATATCAGTATTAACATGATAGGAGTAAACATATCGTAAATTCAGGTCATCTATGTGGAAGAGAATGAGGAAATTTACATTGTCGTACAGGAGTTGCTTAGGCATGTGTGAATAAGTTTGACACAGGTAAATAGAATCCACCGCTACATGGCGACCCATGCTAAAATACTGCTGCATGGTCGACAGTTTTTCACAACATCGTCGAAAACAAGCACAAAGTTAGGCAAGGCTTTACTAAGTCGTACGACTTCTTCATTATCACTACATGGAAAATAGTGTAGGCCATCTACAGCTTGAAGTATTTGCACTAGCCGTAGGTACTTTGGCTTCTGTAGCGATTTAGAGTATAGGTAAATGCTCTCGAGCCAATGACCGTTAGGTTCCACCAACAAGCTCAGAAGCACACATCTTCCCACAGTTGCTTGGTCCTGCTATGATACAGTGCATGGTGGTTGACAACAACTTCCCATAATGTGATTAATGGAAATAGTTTCGTTATTGGCGGTGGTGCGAACAGGAAGCATAGTGGTCTATGGCATTATCTCCATTGGCCTTATATGTTAATAGGTAAACCTCTGGTACTTATGGCAACAGGACAACGTTCAAGAGGGGGTGAAGTAGTTGCCGCACTCGATGTCAGGTAATGTTGGTGGTCAAGTTCGAGGTCAGGTGATTTGGATGGACATGCGCACATTGCGAAACAAACACCTAAAAAAAATTCTTAGCACTCTTGGTAGCTGTCGGCTGAAATAACCTGCCCGATGCTAGCGCGCCCCTGCTGGCGACGAGTGAACCAACTTACTTGCACAAAATGGCCGTGACGATACCAGTGTTCCTAGTCGCCAAATGTAGAACTTAACACACTTGTGGCAGGTACAAGGGTCAAAGATGGCGGAAGGCGCGGGAATTAAAGATGGCTTAGCACACTGGCGGCGGATGCGGATATAAATGATGGCCGCCTAGAGCAGACGACTGGTGACGGTGATGGAGGGCGCGAAAAGCAAGAGTAGTGGGGGCGAGAGAGTGAAAATAATAGAGACTGAAAGGAATATGAGAAAACCCCCCGAGGGATGCAATGGTTGGATGGCAGGAAGGAATGAGAGGGAATGGGGGAAATAAAAAAACACGAGATAAATATAAAATAGACCAGAAGGAATATGAGAAATCCTCCGAGGGATAGAAGGAATATGAGAAAAACCTCAAGGGATAGAATGGACATGAGGAAGAAATGACAGAGCGTGAGAAACACAGTAACATCGGAATTAAAGAGCGGGAGAAAAAGAATCTGAATGCAAGAGCTTGATGTGCCGAGGTGGAATGATAGAGCAGGCTGGAAATAAGGGAAATTCCAGAGGGAAAAGGGAAATTCAGATTGGAAAAAAGAGAAATTCAAAATTGCCTCTACTGACTAGGAATGGTAGAGCAGGAGGTTGCCGCGTGACGTCTTCCAATATGGCAGCTGGCTCGTCTGCAGCCAGCATGCAGTTGATGCAGAAACCCCTAGTTCTAACTATTTACAAAATCTTAAGCAGGGCTTTCAAACATGCTCATTTTACCGTAAATAGCTTATACAGATAATGTCTACAAGTTGAACAATACGTGACACAAATATGCAAAAGACAGTTTTCTGTGGTCAACGGGCCCGTAGGGGCGTTCTTCGTTGTTCAGTAGCTGTTTCCTCGGGGCGTGTTCGGTGCGGTTGCACCTGCCACTGGTAGCGTAGGCAACCCGGTGAGCTTGCTCGTCGGGCAGGAAGGAAGCCGCCCCTCGCTCGCCTTATCGGCAGAGGAAAAACAATGACGAGGTCAACCCTTCCCCTCCACCCGTCAACCGCTCGTGACCTGCTCTCCCCGGCGTCGTCCCCGGAGCTCTGGTCCAGATACACAGCTAACTGGGACGGCATCTCCCCGGACTGCGTCACGTCCGCTGTCGCCGCCCCGCCGTTATTTGTGTTACGTTCACCAACTGCGACGCCTGTCGTCGCCGTACACCCCTACCCCCGTCCTTGCTTCTTCAAGCCTTTATTAGTAGCGGGTATTTTTTTTTCTATCTCGGCCGGGAGCTCTTCGTAATGAGGGCGTGCCACATCGGGGGTCGCTACCGGCCTATATTTCTATAGCCTGTTCATTGTAAAGTGAGCACTTTTGAGGCCCTAGTTATATTTTTCCTTTCTGCCACTTTTTAACTTTTAACTACCGTTTTAAATGAAATATTGGCATGCGAGTGATAAACACAGTGTGTATATTCCACCGCATTCGGAAGTAAACGTCTAAGGTTAAAATAAAATATATTTATTGAGCATTATTCCAAATGAGAGGGCTTTAAAAGTTGCTAACTTTACCGCGAATAGACTATATAGTCTATTCGCGGTTTCTTCACACTTTTTTTAAATCAAACATTTGAAAAACTACTTCATGTACGACGTGTTTACTTGTTTCTTAAATATACCACGTATCACAAACGTGTTATACCAGTGTTAACATAAAGGCGACTTATTTTTGGTTAAATAAAACTTCTTCTTAACTATAAATTGTATTATTTTATTAATAATTAATATGAATAAACGCACGGACAAAATAGCTCTGTTAGTAATGCTCAGCAAGAAAAAGTTCTTAGTAGTATATTTTTATAATTCTTAGTAATATATCATTACACTAGTGTCCACGAATGCAATTCATTCTCCCTTTGGTGTAATTTTGTATACTCGGTTAAGCTTTGTTTGCACGAGGCGGAGGAACATACGGAAAGTAGAACTTGAGCAGGGTTTCAGAGAAGTTGGAAGTAACCGCGAATGCGCTATACATACACCGTTTACAGTCTTCTCAACGTTATAAGCTTGGGTCGCAACTGAAAGCATGGCATTAACCACAGAACATGAAAGCCCGACCGAGATTCGAACCTAAACCGTTAGCGCCCCAGCAGCCCCAGCTGAAGGACTACTAATGAAACGGGAACGTTTTTAAATATATACATTTTAAATACTGGACAATGCGTGTAAATAAATATTTCAAGATTTGCAGCTGTACTTTATAGTTCACTGTTGAACTTGTTTTTCTGGGATTTTTATATCATATAAATGCACTAACAATTCTGTTATTTCCCTAACCGTCACGAAAATAACAAACAAATTCTAGAGCTGCGTTTTCGAACGAAGTCGACCAAATGAGTGTCCAAACTAATATATACAGTTGATTCAACTAAATATTTTGTTCGCAGACTAATTTTTTTTTTGGCCCAACACACGGGCATTTTTTATGCAAGCGTGTATTTTGTTAGATGAACACAATTAATTTGTAGCTTTCAAAATTTGGTTTACTCAACGGAGTATTTTGTTGGGGCAACTAAACACTTGCAACTTGTAAGGGCAGTGCTGCCAAGTGCATTAAGAATATGCGGTGATGATTCCACGCACATGCATTCACACGCATCCTTATTCCGTAGTATTTAAATTTGTTTCCCTTTTTTCCCCTTAACTATTTGTATACACTAGCTTCACCTGTTTATACATTCACTGTAATCAATGTGTTATTTGTNCCTTTTTTCCCCTTAACTATTTGTATACACTAGCTTCACCTGTTTATACATTCACTGTAATCAATGTGTTATTTGTTGCTGTTGATTCTTCAATTTATTTCAAAGAGTTGCTGCATTCAATTTTCATTAATATGTAAGTTTACTTATTTATTTTAATGAGTTGAAATTTAATCTCTTGTTTTCCTCTCAGGTACTTTGTAGGTTCTGCACATTTATATTTTTTATTGGTAATGCGGACTATCAGACACGTTATTGTGCTATTGCAGAACCTTATTGTTGTGCTATTGTAATTTTAATTTCTATAAACATTCCCTTGTATCCAGTTCTGCTCAAGATATGTACATAATTAGAAACCACAGATCATTTTTAGAGCCTAATCTATTCGAGCTATCACATTTCTGTTTCGCCTCTTGTTAATTTAAGTATCCCCCCCCCCTGCTCTTTATGTTTACATATGTGTACATTATGTTATACCTGGTTAGGTGTAAGAGAAGGCATTGAGACCTTAACTTCGCCAATATAAATAAAGTCAAAATAAATAAATAAATAAAATATTGTTGGCCATATACATTCAAGTGTTTTGTTGGCTAGAACAAACCTTTCTCAGTGTAAGACACTGTATTCCAGGTATGCTGCAGCGTGGTTCACACGTCAGTACGCTGAGTGAGTGAGTGTGAGTGTGTGAGTGTATGTGTGATGAGATCTCGGCGGCTCTTAACATCGTGGTCTCGAGAGCCGATGAGGTTGACGCGAGGTGAGCATGGAGCAGCGCCGGAATGAAGGAGTGGGGGAAACGGGCGATCCCCTAGAAAACCCGCCGACCAGTGGCATCGTCCGACATGCGAAAATCCGGGAGCGACCCCGTCGGGAATCGAACCCGGTTCACCTAGGTGGGAGGCGAGTAGTATAACCACTACATCACCGCGGCCCCACGTTTGTCCGGTGAAAGTGAAAGTCTCAGGGTGGACATTAAACACAGCCGCATTACGTTACGGATAAATGAGAAAGACGGACTTCACTTTCGCTGACAGACGTCTTCGTATTCGCCACGGCCATAAAGCACGAATCATCAAAGAACATTTATGACAGAAAATTAAACGCTTGGCGTTATAGCCACAAACAAATGCTTGCTCAAGAGTATGGTTAACTGGAAATGTGACAATAGCAAATTTTCTTTGGATTTGCATGGTAGTTTATTGGCTGTTGAGTAATTCGTTAATAATATAGACCGATGAAATGCGGAGAGCTGANTTTGGATTTGCATGGTAGTTTATTGGCTGTTGAGTAATTCGTTAATAATATAGACCGATGAAATGCGGAGAGCTGAGAGAAGGCGCTGGGTGATACGTGACGTCACACAGGAGACAGAAAAATGAGGGTGGGCTTCCACGTGCTTTCATGTGNTTTGGATTTGCATGGTAGTTTATTGGCTGTTGAGTAATTCGTTAATAATATAGACCGATGAAATGCGGAGAGCTGATAGAAGGCGCTGGGTGATACGTGACGTCACACAGGAGACAGAAAAAAGAGGGTGGGCTTCCACGTGCTTTCATGTGNTAGAAGGCGCTGGGTGATACGTGACGTCACACAGGAGACAGAAAAAAGAGGGTGGGCTTCCACGTGCTTTCATGTGTTCCCTTAGAGTCATATGCAAAGTTTGTTTGTATTTAAATCGGAGTATGCCTCGCAATTAAAACGCTAGCATTTTAAATAGGATTATACAGACAGGTGAAAACCGGGTACACGTTCTGCATACAAAATGATTATAATATGATTTAAGTAGAAGCCTTACTTCAACTTGACTACCCAAAAGTATAGGCTATTCGCGGTAAAGTTAGCACTTTTTGAACCCCTTTCATTTGGAATAATAGTCAATAAAATATATTTTATTGTAGCTTTAGACTTTAACTTTCGAGTCCTGTGAAATATATGCACGGTGTATGGTACTTATATTGCAATATTTATTTAAAGAAGTGTTAGAAGGATAAAAGAATGGCTGATAGGAAAAAAGTTACTGAGGCCTCAAAAGTGCTCACTTCACCGTGAACAGCCTACGTGAATATGGGCGCTAGTAGCGTGCCTGGTGGCTGAGGCCTTGCTTCCAGTAGACAATTTAGTAATTTGCGATTTAGTATGGTTCGATTAGAACTCTGTCGATAAGTCACTTATTTNTTGCTTCCAGTAGACAATTTAGTAATTTGCGATTTAGTATGGTTCGATTAGAACTCTGTCGATAAGTCACTTATTTGCCGCGATGGTGCTATCTGTTAACCAAAGTTGTAGTCTGAATCGCAAACAATCACTGGCTATCAATCCATGAGACTGTTGCCATGAATGAAAAAATGAATAAATAAATATTTATATGAAAAAAATGTATGTATATTTTTTCCACAGTTACTTCCAACTTACCTCCGGGATATTACTCCGCCTCATGCAAGCAATGCTCAACTAAGTGTAGAAAATTACGCCAAAGGGACAACGCATCACATTATTGTGCACTCGGTGTAGTGACATTTTGCATAAGAACTATTACTTACTAGGCAATACCAACATATTTCATCCCTATTTTTCCACACTAATTGTAAAGGAAATATTATAATTTTTAAACAAAATATAATTAAAACTTAATTTTAACAAAAAATTAGGCACTTTTATTTTAATAGAAGTATAAGACGTTTCTGATACGTGGCATATTTAGTAAACAACCATGTATGTCGCACATTGGGTGATTTTTCAAAGGTTTTATTCCAACAGTGTGAAGAAAGCGCGAATACACTATATACAATATGTTTTTGGTTACTTTTACATTCAAATTTATCAAATTCCCCGACGTATCATTATATTTAAATTCATGCATCCAGCTAGTCACTTACGTATATATTTATTCAATTACGTGAAGTCATAAAAAATACAAACGTGTGTGGGTATAACATGGTGCAATATCCGCTGTTTTCTTTGCCGCATCAGGTTTAAAACAAATGCGGTAGCTATTTGGGATTTGGTAAATTAGTATTTAGTGAGTTTCGTCACATACAGTACTAACAACTTAATGCTAAACTACCAAACATGTCATAATTTTAGTATTTTAAATTGGGTCGCGTTCTCATTTAGTAAACTAATAAAACTGCTGATTGTAACGCGCCGATATCCCAGCCAGATTTACTGCATTGCCTTCAAAGTTGTTGATGTAGTACATCCACGGTTACTTCCAACTTATCTGAAGCCCTGCTAAAGTTCTGCTTCCAGGATATTACTCCGCCTCGTGCAAGCAAAGTTTAACTACGTGTAGAACGTTGCACCAGAGGGACAACACACCGCATTCGTCCGCACTCAGTCTAATAACATTTTGCACAAGAACTATTTCTTACTTAGCATTACCAGTACGCCTATTTTCTTTCTGTCTTTATTCATATTTGTTTTATATTGAATATTGTTATTATTTATGGATAAAATATAAGTTGAAGCAAAATTTCACCAAAAATAAAACGCTTGTGATGCATAACATATCTAGGAAGCAGCCAAACACGTCGTACGTGGGGTGTTTTTCCAAAGGTTCGATTCAAAAAGTGTGAAGAAACCGCGAAAAGTAAATGTAGTGCGTGCGTGAAGTATCTAGAAGGAAGCACTCAATAAGCGTGCGCCGTGTAGTCAGATAAGCTGGTTTGTAACCACGCGGCAGTTCCCGGGTTTGTGTCGCGGCGTGTAATTGGTCGCCGTAAGTGGCACAGAGGGCGTACGGCGAAAGTACGATGGCGACAGGCGACAAGACGCCGTAAATCACCTTCCTTATCGGCGGCAGATGTGTAAACTGTTTGTACTGCGCTCGCGTGCCGCAAGGCGGCGGAATGGAGGTCGCCTCCGAGTCCTCAGCCATTACACCAGCCATAGGTTACTCACGGTGAAGTGAGCACTTATTGAAAGCCCTCTCGTTTGGCATAATCTCTAAAACAGTATAAAACAAAGTCGCTTATCCGCGTCTGCCTGTGTATTCGCTTGGTACTCCTAAACTACTTCATTGATTTTGATGCGGTTTTCAACATCATTCAGAGAATTTCTTGAGGAAGGTCTTTGTGTATAATACATTTATATTTAATGTAAGAATAGTAGAGAAATGTCGAACCGTTTGTAATCTAGTCGTAAGAAACTGCTTCTAGGGCGCTTACATGGCTTGCGCTGACTAAACCATAAGAGATGCATCACATTAATGAGCTACAGAATTGTAGCTCTCGAAAAGGTCTACAGAAAAGTCTGCGATAGCATATGTTTATCCTTTAAGGATGACACACGGTAACAATTTTTGTCTTTCAAAGTATCGCTGTAAAAACTAAATTGTTACCGGGCGAAACCGGGCCGGTTCGCTAGTAGTCAATAAATATATTTTATTTTAGCTGTAGAAGTTATCTTCCGAGTGCGGTGGAATATACACACTGTTATTATTACTTACATGGCAGTATTTATTTTAAAAAAGGTTGTTAAAGGATTGCAAGTAGCTGTAAAGAAAAAGTAACTATGGCCTCAAAAGTTCTCACTTTAAAGTGAGCAGCCCATACCTTACAAGTTATTTCTGCCCGCGCCCTCTTTGGCTTTCCTACCGTCTGAACCGTTCGAAAGCATACACTATAGAAGAGATAGACCGATTATTCGTCTTCTGTGTACGTAACCCATTCACCTACCACAAAGCAACACAACTGTCCAAGTCACATGGTGAAGTGAGTGACGAAATTCGGGCGGCTCTTAACAGCGAGGTCTTGAGAGCCGATGTGAGTGTGGAGCAGCGCCTCGGAATGAAAGGGAGCGGGAGATCGCCGAGAAAACCCGCCGACCAGCAGCGTCGTCCGGCACGATCCCCGAGTTAATCGCGAGGAACGGCGTACAAACGACCAGCGCAGCGCCACGTAGAGAGGCGAGCACGTGTAATGAGTGACTTTCCACTCTGCCTTCGCCGTGTTTCACGGCGAGGCGCGTGCAGGGCCGTGTGTTTCCTCACAGAGAGTCGCGCACGCCTCCTTGGCTCCCACGCACCCGTGTTCACGAGTCGCGCGCTCCAGAGGCCCAGTCACATTGAACTCAACACGGTGCTCGTTATGTTATTGGCTGTTTACGGTACACTCAGCACACTTGAAGGCCCTGCTTAAGAGGCCGGCCTGCCTGGCGCTCGAACTGCGTCGCAGTGTGGTCGAAATCCGCGTTTTGTTTACGTAACTATAAAACGTGCGTCCGATGTGCTAGTCTACTAAAAGAACGCACACTCCAGACTACGCCTGTCGGCTACTTCCATGACGTTACGCATCTCAAAATATACGCGTTATATACACACGGAAGTAATCAAGGGGCATGCATTGAAATTTGCTACAGACTAGCCACCGATAAAATGATAGGGTCACCGCTGAAAGTCCCATAGGTACACGCAGCACGACGAGTACACTTGCACGCCAGTTCAGAGCCTTGCGCGTAGCGGCGATGGCGCACTTGTGGCGCGTGGCAGTTTCGCCCTTATCGCTCCCACGCTTCTCGGCCTCAAGCACGGGAAAATCTCCAGGCAGGCGGGTCCTTTAAGATCTCCTTGTGTGCATATTGTGTGGTCTTGCACCATATGTATAGTTAACATCGCCATGCGCCTCATTACTTTATTCATGCGTCGGTCGAGTGAAAACTATAACATTATTATAAAAATAAATATTTTACAAATTTGCTAAACTGTATACACTTAAATGTTTTAAACGCCAGAAAGCAAAATAAATCATTTTAGAATTCACAAATGTTTACGTAATACTTTTAATTCAAACTTAAGTGGAAGTGAAGATGTGGTCTTGAGAGCCCATAAGAGTGAGAGCCATCAAACAATTCCAGACAAACATGGCGGCGATAATGACGTTTGGATGACGTCACAGCCTTTCAATTTTACTTCACGTAACTTATTGGAAGCAGTTAGACGGAATAATTTGACAGTGTGACGGGGGCCGAAGACAAAGGCTATTTTTTTTTGTAAAGCGCTGCCAGTACGTTCTTGCTCTCAGTACTCGAGTGGGTGTTCACGTCGGAATGAACGTAGTTAGGGCAGTGGTTTATTTTCCAAAGGTTGGATTCAGCAGTATCCAGTAACTCGCGAACCAGTGATGACGCGGTAACTCGCGGCTTCGATCGCATCACACGTAGTTAAATTGCGCCGCTTGCCAGCTCTCCCTCCTGCTATACACCTCCGAATATTTCTGTAGCTAACACGAGCTCATCTGCGAAAACAATGACAAAGAGGAAAAGTCAACCCTTACTGACCCCACGTTAATTTAAGTTTTCAATATTGTTCCAAATAAGAAAAAAATTTGATACATTCTGTACCAAACTGTGTTAGACCTGAAAATAAAATTAATAATTTTATTTCTCTACCGAACATTATCTAACTTGTACACATTATATGTAATGACATTTTCCCCAAATAAAATGTTTTTACTCTTTTTAATTTTTTAAGTAATTTGATTTCAGATTTTGAGTGAAAAATGTAAAATTTTGAGGGAAAAAAAGAATTTTTAATGGGGAAAAAAATGAAATTTCGAGGGGAAATGGCCGCCATGGGATTAGAATGACAGAACATGAACAGCTCCGGCGCTCCGATACCCCTTCCCCTTGTGCCAAACTTGTCTATTTTCTACTACTTACATAACACTTTTAAGGCGTACTCTAACTTTTGCGAAAATTGCGTGCATCGAGCAGTGGAGAGTCTTCTTACTCTTTTAACACGTACGCGTTGTTTTATACACACTGCTTGTCCTACGTTCTCAATGGAGACAGCTTCCGCGTTTTCGAATTTTCGAAAATTCATCGACGGCTCCACCAGTGGTTGATACACCGGTGTGCACCGGTTGAGGCATTTTTGGAATATCTGGTTGATTTTTAGCTGTATTTTCGTCTGCTTCCAGACATATATTAATGCCATTGCACACAAATTTGAAAGATTTCATCGTCGTTTTGTAAAATTCTACGTCCGGATTGCTTTTGTTTATTTTGGAATGCTTGAAAATTACAAGTCGAGGGTGTGTCAACTTTTATTTTTAGGAGAAAGCGTTCGAAAACAACTCATCGGTTATTTTTTTGGTGCGTATCCACCAGGCCCACCGAATTTTCAGGCCGGTTGAACTGGTGGATACACTGTTTAACCGGACTCATCCTAAACAGTAATTTTCGAACGTTCGGTTTACATCGGTGGATGCACCGGTGAATTTTCGAAAAGGCGGCTTGCGTGCACTCACTGCTTGGCGGGGAATAAATAAGATGGAATGCCTAAAAAAAAACCTGTTTGGCAGAATGCTGTAGGCAAAACGCCGCGATGCCGTCTTCGCAAGTGTACTGCAGTTGACTCTGTAAGCTGCCACCTAGGAGCAATCCTAGGGAGTCAGCCGGGTTACGTGTGTGGCCACATGGTGAGCACATGCATGTAGCTCCGAGGCTCTGTTCGGCGAATCACTCGAGACTGACGGGACATGGTAACACACGAGACTGATATCACTGTAAGGTCAACCGTCTTCCACTCAGAGTGGAAGTCGACCAGACCTATGAAGCTTGGCTGTAGTGACAATCAAGTGCAGGCTCAAGGTAGTAATACCGGACTGTCCATAAGAAATTAGGCTCTGAAAGTTGTCTCCTGTGATACCTTGGCGGATCAGGTACAGGCGGAGAGGGGGGGTGCGGAGAGCCGGACGTGTTCCGGAAAACATGTTGGAAGTTGACACGGGAGGCTGACGACCCTTGACACGGCCCAACGGCCAGCGGAGAAGCGCAACTGGCACGGAAGTGACGTGCCACAAATCCCAGCCACGATCCCTCCAACTCCACGCCGTGCGCATGTGTGCTGCTGTTGTTTTGTTGGAACAACGCGATGGCTGTAGCCGGTCGTGTTATAGTCCATTCGCTGTTTCCCAACACTTCTTGAATCAAACCTTTGAAAAGTCACCCCGTGTGTGGAGTGTTCGGTTCTTTCCTAAATATGTCGTCTACCACAAACGTTTGGTACTTCTCTTGAAATAAAACTACCTTATGTTCGGTTAAATTGAACTTTTACTTATATGTTATCTGTAAATTATGATATTTAATTTATAATTAAACTGATTAAAAACAATGAGATAATACTGTAGGTAGGTTTGTTATGCCTAGTAAGAAATACTTCTTATGAAAAACACTATTACACTGAGTGCGGACGAATTCGGTGCGTTGTCCCTTTGGTGTAATTTTCTAGACTCGGTTAAGCTTTATTTGCACGAGGCGGAGGAACGGTCTGGAAGTAGAACTTTAGCAGGGCTTCAGAAAAGTTGGAAGTAACCGTGAATGGACCATAGAAAGATATCATGATGTCACAAATAGGTGTAAGTTCTTCACCTTTCATATCTGAACCGATAATATTATTTTGTATACAATACAAACAAAAAAAAAACTTGCAAAATATGTATGGCTGTTTTGGCAGGTAAAGATTTCGTATCTGCGCAAAAGGGTAGACAGATTCACAGTGTTCTACGTTTTCTTTGCAGTTTAGATCTTCCGACAGGGTTATGAACTAACTCTACCATTAGTTTTGCGTACTATTGCAGTGGTATTACGTGGGTTGTGAGGTTTCATATTTATTGTTGATCCTAGAGATAAATTTAAACGCCCGCACATGTCCAATAATCAGCTGATAGGCGTTGTACATATGTTTGATATACAATATACTATAGCGTACGCTCTCAATATCTGGGTTTACTTTGATGTCCATACGTATTGTGCTCAAATGTTCCCCTCCTTACTAGTTCACCTTTTCCCGGGGACACATCGACATGGCGTTGGCGTTTCACATTCGTACCTCACACTGTTTAACTTGCAGACATTATATGTGACTACTTTTTCCCCCATATAAAATTCTTTCAGATCGCATGATTTTTTGCAAAATGAATTGCCAAAGTCAAAATTTTACTGGTTTTGTAATGTACAAATAGAATAATCCAAGCTATTGCAGAAAATTTGACAAGAGCAACTGAAAGAGCTTGTTTTAATTATTTTAAATATATTATTAGCAAACGTTAGTTTAGAAAAATTCAGGGGCAGCCACAAATGTTTCTTACTTTCAGCGGTTTTTTGAAATTGCAAGAACATTTCCTTGTGCGATTGTAGACGTCTTGAAGTAGCTCTTGGCATCTTTCAGTGTGAAACATCTAATTTCTGTGCGTGAGTTACTTTTCATTGTTTGTACATTTCTAAAATAGTAAAATTGTCATTTTGACATGTATTCATGCGAAAACTATGAGCTCAAAAATGTTCTTGAACGAGGAAAGAGTAATCTCTGATAATGTCCAAAAGTAGAACAGTATGTGGTACGAAAATAAAATAACACATTTTCCGTTGCTGACGCCCTTAATTTGCTTGTTTACCGACATGGGCAAAAAAAAAATCGAATTATTAGGAAAAATAAATTAGGGTACAAGGAGATGTTGATCGTATCAAAAACATATTCACGGCTTTCAAATGAAACATTTTTGTGTATGCATGGCATTTATAATTTATCTTGTCATGAACTGATGGAGTTTTTGTGTCAGTGACTTCACATAACGAGTTACAACTTAAGGCATCTCCCTAGTTGTGATACTGATCTCACTGTTATCAGTTGTGTCTATATAATTTTTTAATGAAGAATGGAATATTGCAGTGTAATTTTTCAAGATAGAAATGAAAGTCGACATTTCGTTGTCAATTTCTAAATATGGTTACTGAAACATAAGTTTATTGATATTAATTTTTCTGTAAAATCGTTTTAAACCACAGCGACAATCCTGTAGCTTTCTGAACAGATTGCTGTGTTGAAACCGGTATGGCCACCGCTTTAAATTCGGAGGAAACAGAATAAGTACATGCAAAGCTTGTTTCTGGTGTTTTACGTCGCTGCCTCAACGCTTCCTTACCACTGAATGTGACAATTAGGTATTTAAACGTTTTTACTATGGATGCCCTTTAATGTGTTATTCCCGCTCTCTTTGAAAGCGACCTCAATGCAGGCGGTGGTAATGTGACTCGGTTTTGCAAGGCAGCTGACTACAAGTCTCCAGCAGTGGCCGAGATCCGTACAGCCAGAGGGTCCTTACCGCCTCTGCAATTACCGCCACGTGCGGTTTCATGTCGGTCGAACAGTTGCGATTAGCAGGCCACCACCCAACTTGCGCGCCGATCAGAGAATTTTTTTTCTCGCCTCGTGCTCAGTGTGTTGCCGTGGCCTTATTGCCGGCATCAACCTAAGGTCGTCCGGGTGAGTAGATAGAAAATGAGAGAGCTGGCACAGGGGGGTTGAGGGTTCGGAGCCCCGGAGCCATGTGGCATCCGGCGGTGGACCAGTGCTGGCATCTGAGGCCACCTTGACATTGACTTTTAACCCTGGAAAACACTCAAAATGTCTTGAATTTCCCTCCAAATCTGCAAATGTGACCTTTATCATAACCTTGACCTTTGTGGGTATCTGGTGCACAGGCTGCAGACTTCGGAGCCTCGTTGCCGTCCACCATATTGGATTGCATTACAGCCACCACTTTGTTTGTAGAATTTTCCAGTTCACGTTCTATCTTATCATTCCATGCTACCACCTTGTTTCAAGAATGAGCCAGTTCATGCTCTGTCATTCCACCTCAACATCTTGTTTCTAGATGTGACATGCTCAATTTCTAGAATGTCCCTCAAAATTTCCCTCATTTCCTTCCAAATCTGCAAAATATCGTGCAAAATGTTTCCGTACCCAAATTTTTATGAGAGAGACAGTCTAACGAATAGGATTACGTTGTTTCCAGAAAGTTTCAGTTCATGTTCTGTCATTTCACCTTGATACTTCATGCTCTATCAATCCATGCTGCCATCTTGTTTCTAGAAGTTTCCAGTTCATGCTCTATCAATCCATGCTGCCATCTTGTTTCTAGAAGTTTCCAGTTCATGCTCTGTCATTCCAAGTCAACATCGGCCATATTGGTTCAAGAATGTTTCAGTTTATGCTCTGTCAGTCCATGTCAAAACCAACCATCTTGTTTTAGGAATTTTTTAGTTCATCGCCCTCTCATGCTACTTCATGCTGTCACTCCCCCTTGTTACAAGCATATTCTACGACCTATGCGAAGTAATAAACACACCTATGCTAATTACACCAAGTACAGTATGTCTACATCCGACACCCACGGACATATAGGCATAGTTAGCAATAATTTCTGAACTGTTTAGTTGCCAAATTAATAGCATAGGCATCGCCCCTACATCGATCAGGGTGGTTAGGCCAATTATGCTTTAAGCCATCTTATAAGCATAGTTAGCCATAATATCCGAACTATTTAAAATATATCCATCAAATTCTTATCATAGGCATCGCCCCTGATGTCGATGAGTGTGGTTGGGGTAATTATGTCTTAAGCCCTCTTATAAGTATAGTTAGCCATAACTTCCGAACTGTTTAAGATATACCCACCAAATTCATATCATAGGCATCAGCGCCGACGATGAACAGAGTTATATGATAAGTATACTTTAAGCCCACTTATAAGCATAGTTGGCCATTTCCCATCCACCGAAGCTATAGTTACCAAATTCATAACATAGGCATCACCCTCGTCGACGAAAATATCCGCAGGGTCAAGTATACCCTAAGCACACTTATAAGCATAGTTGGTTGTCATTTCCGAACTGTTTAAGATATAGCAACCAAATTTATATCACAGGCATATATGCCGACAAAGATCGGGGTGGCAGGGCAATTATGACATACGCCCTCTTATAAGCATAGTTGACCACTATTTCCCGACTGAGCCACCAGGACATTGGTGCCAGTACAGGTCTAAATGATGTATACATAAAAATAACCTGTTATACAACAGCCATGTTGACAAGGCACTGAAAATGAATAATTTATAAATAAGAGGCTAACTTTTTAACTTACAGACAAAAGTGTATCTAGCGACCTGTCTATGGATTCTTATTTTAGAAAATAATTTTATTATGATGTAACATCTATCAATTATACAAAAAAATGATTTTATAAATAAAAGTTATGTATTTAATGTAATATATTTTATTTCACTTTTAAAACTTACAGAAAATGTTATGCCGAGCAATGTGTATGTTTAATTCTTATTTCCAAGACATACCAATACGATGCTGGGTACCAATATATTAATAAATAAAACTGTTATAAATTTAAATTTTAAGTTTTAAAACTTAGAGACGTAATGTAATACGTTGCATGTCTACATGCGTGTATTTTAAAGGCGAATTAAACTGTGATATTAGAAACAGCTATTGTATGTGTATATCTCCCAACGCCATACTGGATTTAATAGGAATACCTAAGACTGGAGGATATAAAAGTATGTTGGCAAGCAGCTTATGTATGGACTCGTGTAGTGCCAAAAACTATTTCAACGTTATTGTAAATAACTTCACTTAGGTACTAATAATGTGTCTGGGGGCACTAAACATTGCATTGTAAATGCTTAAAAGAAAAATAGTTGTCCCGAACGTTTTTGTTAATGCAAACCTGTTTGGCAGCCGGCATCTCGGTCAACCTTACATTCTATTGGAAGGAATGTGTGTATTTTAACCCATATACGAAATAAAACTCTTAAATCTGTCGCCAATCGGCGACTTGATTCCTACACTTACATAAGGCGGGTCCAGAATACGACCCATACAACCACTGAAAAGTGGAAACAATAACAAACTACGTCAGTAAACTTGCCCTCGATTTCTTAAAAATACACTTATTTACAGTTCGACTAGCGTAGTGCATAAACTGTTTCTTGATTGGCTGCGCGCAGATGCACGGCGCACGGACGTGTGTTATTTTCCTTTGCGTGTCCCGCGCGCCTTCGTAGCAGATGCCCTTGATTAATGCAGGTTTGACTTCCGTGCGTCTGTGCTGCTCGCGTGCTATTGCGAATGTAGCCTGGGGCCTTGGGTGTAGCACGTTCGCGGGTTCTTCACACTTTTTGAATCTAACCTTTGAAAAATAACGCCAAGTATAACGTGTCTGTCTGGTTGTAATGCAATGTATTACCAACGTTGTGTACTTTGTTACCATAAAAGTAACTTATTTTTGGTTGAATTTAACTTTTACTTATATTTTACCTACAAACTAAAAAATTTCATTTATTATTAATATGAATAGAGAGAAAGTAGGTGTGGTGTATTGGTAACCCCTAGAAATAAATAGTTATAATGTAACTTATAATTAGAGTGATAGTGCATACGAATGCGGTGCGTTGTCCCTGCGCTGTAATTTTCTGGACTTGGTTAAGCTTTGTTTGCATGAGGCGGACGGATATCCTGGAAGTAGAACTCTAGCAGGGCTTTAAAAAAGTTGGGAGTTACCGTCAATGAACTATGTACAACATGATTTACAACCCAACATGTTAATTTAAGAAAATTTACTATAACTTAGGACATTTTCTTTTTAATGGGATGTACCGTTGTTGCGTGATACTCGTAAACATTAGTGAAACAGCGAAACTCAAAGTGCTCGTGTTTTTTTCTTTAAAAGAACATTTCTAATAGAACTGTATCACGAGTTGCACTTGGGGTTAATCCTTAAAAGTTAAGTTTATACATTTTTTTTTAAAAATATTTTTGTATATTTGCAAATGCCAGAACAGCAGTTGTGATAATATTAAAAAGCTACTTTTATGTACTGTACTAACATATGCTAACAAAAATGAAGTTGTCGGTGACATAGTAATTAACAAGAGAAGGAAATATAGCTGATAGTTAAAAGAAAGGAACTAACTTTGGAAAAGTCACAAAGAGTGTTGTATTGGCAGTGGAGTTAATACAAGTGTGTGATACAAATACAATTGCAGACGCAGCCTGGCTCGTGGAGTGCGTAGCGCCGGGCGAACTCGCGCCTTGCTGACCGTCGCGCCGGCGATGTAAGCTGATCGACTGCTTGAGTAAGTAACTGGGGGAACACTGCCGGTGATGGTGGTGTGGGGGCGTGCCAGTCAGTTCTTTGTTCTCGCACGTTGTCTACGAGCATTTCTCCTCGCGGCCGACTGGCATGGAAGGAAATTATTCCACCGCAGAAGCACGGCGCGTCATTCCCGTGTTGTGCCCGCGTGCGTGACACGCAAACTGCGTTCCACTGTGTTAAAGCGGCGTCCCTGGTTCTCATGTAGGTATCATTGTAAGCAGTCGTGTGTTCATATTTAAAAAAAAAAANTGTGTTAAAGCGGCGTCCCTGGTTCTCATGTAGGTATCATTGTAAGCAGTCGTGTGTTCATATTTAAAAAAAAAAATTAATGGAATATTTTAATGTGAATCTTTTTTCAGGACGAAAATGAAAGTCGATGTTTTATTTCTCNAAAAAAAAAAATTAATGGAATATTTTAATGTGAATCTTTTTTCAGGACGAAAATGAAAGTCGATGTTTTATTTCTCGTTGAAAAATTTGGTTATCGGAGCATAAATGCGGTCGTTGAAAAGTGGCGAAGTCAGCAAAAATCGCCCGTAAGCAGTCCTCCGTTCACGATATTAATTCTCCTGTAAAACAGTGTTTCAATCTGTAGCGGCTAGGCTGTGCATTTCCTGAACTGATTGTCGCATTAAAATCCTATAGTCACCGCTTAAAATTCTGAGGAAACAGATCGCAAGGAAGCTTGTTTATCAGATTTTCCGCTACCTTCACGAAGCTTCCTTATGGTAGGTCGTTACCTTGAGGGTTTTGATGTCGTTTACTGGGGAGAGCCCTTACACATTTCCCATCGTATTTCTTTCGGAAAAAAAAATTCATGCACTTCATACCACCCTGGCGTGTAACTTTAAAGACACCTTGCACAGTGGAAACTTTTATTTCGGAGCCAAAGCTACTTTTTCATGCGTCTTTATTTGAAAATGCACTTGATGGATATATGCGAAATGTTATAGGGGTCTCTCATGGACCTTTTTATAGAGTTTCGCCAGTAAAATTACTTAAAGATTTTTCCATACCTCACATACGTGGGCCACAGTCGTGTATTCATCAGTGCTACAGTGGAACGTGGCTGTTATTTTTATTCAACTACGCTGTAAAAATAAATGTAAATCTACGCTTACAAATTTGTGGTAATTTTACATTATTTACGTGCCATTTGTAGAAANCGCTGTAAAAATAAATGTAAATCTACGCTTACAAATTTGTGGTAATTTTACATTATTTACGTGCCATTTGTAGAAAAAACAACTACAGTGCACGTAATTTTACTTGACTGTTCTTGGGAATCCAGAGAGTACCACAAGTATTTGGTGAATACATTAATGCATGGCTTTANACAACTACAGTGCGTGTAATTTTACTTGACTGTTCTTGGGAATCCAGAGAGTACCACAAGTATTTGGTGAATACATTAATGCATGGCTTTATACGCATCATGTTACTGCTACATGGTCGTTGTNTATACACATCATGTTACTGCTACATGGTCGTTGTACAAACACTCACTGCCAGTGTAGTTGTACATCTTCGATTGTGTTATTTTACAATTACAGTGTATTTGTAAATTTACATTTCATTCTGAAGCATTTCTGTGTGTAGAGTTACAGGTAAAAATTTTTTTGGTAATCTTAAATTTGCAAAAACGAATACATCATATGCAATTGTACACTAATGTTCCTAAAAATGCAAAGAAAACTAAAAGCCTGTCTTTAAAACAGATATGAATGTACTGCTTTGTTAACACACGTTTTACTTGACTAATTTTTAGAATAAATTTACTTGGACGTAGAACACAAACAATTTTCGCCTTTAAGTGTAAAAATACACCGACTTCGGAGGGGATTCTGTTGCCACATACATTTGTGTAAAATTACACTTCTTTTTTTTTATTTACTGTGGTGATTACACGTGATACCGTCACATTATATGTTCGTGTTTATTACTGGCAGAAGAGTTGAAGAGGACTTGTCAAAACCACTAAGGTCGAATCACAAGAGGTACGCTAAGAGTAAACATTCCTAACGTCTAGACTGCAACTGAAAGAATGTACGGCGCTCGCGTACGTTTGATTATAGTCTATTCGCGGTTCCTTCACACTTTATGAATCAGACATTTGAAAAATCACCCCACGTATGCCGTGTTTAGCTATTTCCTAAATATGCCATATATCACAAGCGTTTTATACCTCTCTTAACATGAAATTATCTTATCTTCCATTAAATTGAAGTTTTATCTGTATCTTATTTGTAAATTATAATATTTCATTAATTATAAATACGAATAGAAACAGTGAGAAAATATGTGTGTTGGTAGCGCCTAGTAAGAAATAGTTCTCATGCAAAACATTATTACTGCTGAGTGCGTACGAATTCGGTGCGTTTTCCTTTGGTGCAATTTTCCAGACTTAGTTAAGCTTGCTTTGCACGAGGTGGAGGAATATCCTGGAAGTAGATCTTTAGCAGGGCTTCAGAAAACTGTGGAGTAACCGTTGTTATGAGCCTTGGTGGCTCACAAGTCGTTATGTTCTAACTGTCGCGTTTTTACACTGCGCAATGGCCAGACTACGTGCCATTTCAGCACCTTTCGCGTAGAGGTGCTGAAGCGTTTGAAGGTCTTGCAAGTTTCGTCCTTAGCGTTCTTTTGCCCACCAGGCTAAGACACGCAAATTCGATTAAAAAATAATTTGTGTTGAGGTTGTGCTCGTGGAGGCATCACAGTTATGTAAATAAGAAGTTAAATAATAATAATACCGTTTTGATAAAGTTAATGTGATTTACTTTCAGTGATGTGCAGTTAATGTGGCCGCCTGGGTAGGCCGCCGAACGGTGTGCAGAGATCCAGCAGAAAACGTTTTATTAAAAAACAGTTCGACACATATCTGAGTGAGGTCTGCTTGCGAATAGCATTTAAGAAACTTTACGCGTCTGTATACGTTTCTCAGTTCCTCCATTTCTCTCTAAAGCATGTTTCTGTTATAGTGAAAATGGCTCAAACGGGTGTTTTCACGGTCATATTTTGGCATAAACATTACGGTACAAAACATTAAAATGGTAGGGTCTCAGCTGAAAGTCTCACAGAGGCGCGATATCGACGGCAAGACTGCACGCCAGTTCAGTGCTTTGCGCGTAGAGGCGACGCGAGAGTTGGTGCGCATGTCTCGGTCGCCCCTAGCGCTGCCACGTTTTTAGGTCTCGGACGTGCGAAATTCCTTCAACCAGGCGGCCACCTTAACTAAGTCTGGAAGGGAAGGACCTCGGGAAATGTCTCGCCCCTGGCCTCGCTTTAACTGCCTTGCAGAAATACTCTGGCCTCGCTATCGCCACTCGCTGTGATTGGCTGAGAGACGGAATAAGGAATCAAGTCGCTCGCGTCCCTGCGAACTTCGCCACAGTCGCCTACCAACCTCACCGCGCTTGTTACCAGGTCTATTTTTGCGAGGCCAAGTAGACCGCATGCCGCTGCAATCAAGAGGCCCGATCGCTTTTAGCCCAAATTTCGTGGCACAGATAGAGGGG
>NQII01001918.1:45234-104125 GCA_002778355.1 Clitarchus hookeri | reverse complement strand
GGGGGGGGGGGAGAGAATTGAACGTCTGGTAGGGTGGCTGCGAAGTGGCTAGCCACGAAGAATAAGAAAGTGTTGGTGAGTGTCTCAAGGAACGGGAATGGGAGTAAACGGAGAGCGAAAGTTCTTCCCGCGTTGCCATGTACACTGAGAGTTTTCGAGAGTATTTCAACCGCTTCTTCTGCATAGTTTTCTCCTACAGATCTGAGTAGTGTACGTTCAGCTGAGCTACGGAAGGCCGTAGTTTGTCGTCGTGACAGCTGAATGGGTTCTTTCGGCTGTAGCTTCCACAGTGACCGCACTTAATCGGAAATACTTCTTGTGCCGCTAGATAGAAAATGTACGAAGTGAAATAAATATAATGTTATTTATTTGCGAGAGGTTTCATTTCACAAAAAAACAAAAATCCTTAAAATGATTTAAGGCTTTCGAAATTACCAAAGGCATTCTCGTCTGTAAATTCACTTTTTTTTTTTTTTTGTTCAACCACATTGGATTTGGGTTTCCCATTTTTTTTTCTGAGCGGTTAATGATAATGAGAATTATCAAGTAACCTTATTTGTCATAATATTTTTTTTCTAAAAATCTTGTTTCCATCTGGTGTTAACAAAATTTTCGTTGTTGACTGAAATTTCCTCTCTACGGAATATTTCTAGGACGTTATTCATGCCCATTGAATAGTAGTGATAACATTTGTGTTTAAGTTCTGTATGCGTAAGTTGGTCACTTTTAAGTATATATTTATTTAATTTCACGGTACAAAGTAAATAAATGTGTACCAAGGAATTTAAAAGAGACAGAAGTTTGTCTTGGTCCGAGCGTGCATTGAACCCGTCGGCGTAAGAGCGGAAAATGTTTATTGGTTTGCAGACGTTCCTTATTTTTTTTGTATGCAATGGCGAGAGTGAAAGTGGATTTGGTGACTTCGTGTTTCCTTAGCTGCAGTATCTTGTACACAACGTAAAAAAAAAGGGACCATTATCAGTTGATGTGCAATTTTTTTCTGTTGCTATCAGTCTGTTCCGATCTAGACTAAGAGAAAGTGCGAGGATCCGTCTTACTGATTGAGACTACCGAAAGTAATAAATGTATCAGATGCTAGACTGTAATAAATGTATCAGATGCTAGGCTGTAATAAATGTATCAGATGCTACACTGTAATAAATGTATCAGATGCTGGGCTGTATGTAATAAATGTATCAAATGCTACACTGTAATAAATGTATCAGATGCTAGGCTGTAATAAATGTATCAAATGCTACACTGTAATAAATGTATCAGATGCTAGACTGTTGTACAGTCCCTTAATGATAAATTCAGAGTTTTAGAACATCTGTAGAAGATAGTGTAGAACTTGTAAAAATTACATTATGAGTTTCATAATTCATTATTTATTTGGTTTTCCTGTAGACAACTTTGTTCGGTGTTTTTATTACTCGTAAAGCACTGACAACCGTTCAGGGGTTTTCTTTGTTTTGTTGTGAATTTTGAGGCACTGTTACTATAACATGAATTTGCAGTTGCTTAATTGAGCTTTTCTCGGTGTTTTGTGCAGAAACTTTACTCTGTTGGCAGAAAATAAACGTGCATGACGGAAAAGTTGTCACTAAGCAGACACTCTTTACAATTTATTTTTTGAAGTGGGTTCATATATTTTCTGTAACACGATTTTCGTATGCGTCCCTTCCCCCTTATCATGATTTAGTGTCAGCTATGACTCTTTTCTTTTTTTGGTGTGTAAAAGAGTTACTGGAATGATACAGCTAATTAAATGGGATATGTAATGGTGTGGTAATATTAAAACTTCTTCCAACAGTTTCGTTGCAGATAGAGTGAGTGACGTAAATTTCAAAGGAAGATTATAGCAGAGACCTTGATATCGGACTGCCGTGTTGTAATGTTCACTTGCAGACGTGGTACATCACATGCTCGTTGTGCGAATTCGTTGAATTACATTCTCTTGTTTTTTACTTAACATATAGCTTTAATTTTCCCAGTGCGGTGTCTCTTTTCATCCTGTACTTCGTGCGAATGTTGCTACTTCAGACGCAATGCGTATTTTTACACGCTCGAGCGAGAGTAGTACTAATTCCCACAGCATTTAATTTTTATTTCTCGGCTTATTGTGAGCAGCGCTGCATTATTCGTACAAGCATTGCATTTTCCTGTGTAGGAATTTGATGAATATTCATCCGGAGTGCATAGAAACCTTGTCCCTTGCCGAAGTAGCACATTTGGCGGCGGAGTGCATAATGTTACGAACTAGCTTTTCAGCTAAGAAAGTATTTAGGGGCGTAGCTCAATAATGACTCATTACTCGGTAGAGCACAACAGTATCTGATGAGGTTTTATTACATGAAGATTATACAGTTGCTATTTAATTGACTATTGATCGGGGGAGCTTTGAATTGAATACCAAGATGAGTATTCATTACATTTAATTCACGCCATTTTAATTAAACCTAACTGGAAAGTCATCACCTTTTTGTAGCCGGAGGCTGATTCTGCGAGACGGTTAACGACGGCCGGACACACCCATCTTCCTGGTCTGCTTCGCTGGTCGGGTCGATGCTCAAAGGACTAAAGACGAAAGACGCTGTTCCGGGTGTTACGCCGGCCTATATCAAGCGCGTGGTTCTGCGGCCCCGTGACCGGTGGAGGGGATTTCTGAAACTGTCTTCTTTCGCAAGGATCGACGACCAAATGGTGGTGTTGCAATCCCTCTCGTTTCCAGGTTTAACGTTTGAAGGTGTGATCAGGCAAGCCGATCAGCTAAGGCCTGATCACACCATAACAATAAGCTTGTCGACACGGTGTGGAACTGCGTCATGCAGTCTTGGATTTCATTGGTTAAACAGGATGAAAAAAAAAACTAGTGCCAACTCGTAATAGAGAGGCATGCCGCGAACAGGTAAATGCGCAGATTCGCAGGATTTTTTTTGACACTGTGTGCTAAAATGCTGACTCCGTTTAAATTATGGCCGTGTTCGAATTCACCAGCCAAGGGTCCTTATCTAGCTTCGCACTCTATAAAAATGCATTGGGGCTGTGACGTCACGTTATCGCTGTCAGAATCCGCGGTAGGAGCACAGATGTACTCTAGAACGTCCCTTTCAGCTAAGGCATGAGCGACATCCCCATGCCCTTCCTTCTCCTATCCAGAAACACAGCTAACTTTATACCTGTGCACACATTATTTATCGTATGTTGACATTTTAGTAACTATTTTTTACCCATAATTGATTTTTATTCGTATATTTATACCTATTTCATTAATATTTAACCATAATTTGTTGTTTTTGTTATTATTTTGCATTTTCCAGTTTATCAATAACTTTCAAATCTTTTTCTGTTTATCAATTAGTATTAATTTTGTACGTTAATTATATTAGTTTCTCATGTTTAATCTTTCTTAAAATGTTTAATTGTAAGAAAAGGCTTTTAACAGTTTTGCAGCTTATTCCTGCTATTTGATGAACATTATTGTTTGTACGCAAACCGAGGCAATGAATGTGTGTTAATGTGTTTTGCATACGTGTTGGAACTTGTAATAATTGCGATACGAAGCGAAGTTAAGGCGTTAAGCAAAAACTGCGAGGATTGGATTTGAGGTTATAACACTGGTTAGTAAACAAGAGCTTTGAGATATTTTTATACTTCCTCTTACCAATTTGTAATGCAGTTTTATTAAATTCAACTTAGTAAAAGTATTTTATTCACATAAAAGTGGTTGTCTTTTGAATATTAATATATAAACTAACACGTTCATCAGTGTTGACAATGTGACTTCGACATTTGTGTTCCTTTGGAGTACATCGATGTTTCGTACATCTTTAGTCTATGGTCACGTCAGCGTGCTGCAGGAAGAGGTGTGTTGTCTATGGTCACGTCAGCGTGCTGCAGGAAGAGGTGTGTTGTCTATGGTCACGTCAGCGTGCTGCAGGAAGTGGTGTGTTGGTAGAAAAGGGGGAAAGCGTGGCGGGGTAGAAATGCTGCCGTGGGACAGGTCTCGCGAGAGGGAAGTGAAAGTTGGTCCCTCCCCTCCACATCCGACCCCACTGCGCATCGGGTCACCCGCGCAGACCCCACATGCTGACAGGACAAAAGGTTGTCCTAGGCGGGCCGCGGTTCTTCGCCATGCGCTGTGCCATCCCGAGGCCGGAGCTTACAACACTATGGTTGAATTTTTTTTTTCTAATCTACCTTAAGGCTTCCGCCTACTTGGATGTTTTCAGCGCATTTGGAGCAGGAAAACGAGGCAGCGATAAGGACGACATTTTCACGCGCGGCTGATGTCCCTTCGCTCCTATGCGCAATGCGCAATGCGCTGAACTGGCGTGCTGTGTTTCCACCGTGCTGCGTGTACATATGGAACTTTAAGCGGTGACCTTATAATTTTATTGGGGAAGTCTGTAGCAAAGTTCAATGCAGGTCGCTAGTATAGTTTCCCATGTTTCCAACCAGTATATAATGAGATGCAGCAATGTGAAAAAGCAGTTTTTTGGCAATGTCGGAGGGCTCGGGAATAGCATTTATAGTGTGCATGATGTATTAAGGGTATTATACGTACCTCGCCTGAATTGTTTTTCTTTTCGTACTGTGGTATCATGGGGACACGTTTAATAGTTTCGTAAAAATAAAAACGCGGATTTTTAACTCTGCGACGTAGTTCAACTACCAGGCGTGCGGTGCCCCTACGCCCCCGCCTACAGGATCTGGAACCACGTTGCAGAGTGTTTGAAACACGCTTTACTACTTAACTATTAAACTTACATCCAGAGTGCTGATCCACGAAAAGAACACACACTTCAGATGAGGGCTGTTAAAACACGCCATGCTCATTAGCAGTGCCATTTCAGAAAATTCCAAAACTTCTGTAAACGACTTTTTCAAAGCGCTGTAGTTAAAAATATACACATCAGACACATACAAAACTACTCGAGGGTCACCGCTGAAAGTCCCATAGGTACACGCAGTCCGACGAGAACACTGGGGCCGCGGTGGCTGAGCGGTTAGCCTGCTCGCCTCCCACCATGACGAACAGGGTTCGATACCCGGCCGGGTCACTCCCGGATTTTCGCATGTGGGAATCGTGCCGGACGATGCTGCTGGTCGGTGGGTTTTCTCGCGGATCTCCCGTTCCCCCCGTCCATTCCGGCGCTGCCCCATACTCACCTCAATCACCCTCATCGGCTTTCAATACCTCGTTAAGAGCCGCCCAAATCTCTTCACTCACTCTCTCACGACAACACTGCGCTCCAGTTCAGAGTCCTGCGCTTAGCGGCGTTGGTTCAGTTGATGCGCGTGGCAGTGTCGCCCTTATCGCTCCCGCGCTTCTCGTCCTCAAACGCGGGAAAAATCTCCAGGTAGGCAGGGGCCTTGAAACTAAGAGGAGAGTCGGAGATCCTGGGTAGGGATGGGACATAAGTGCGTCTCAGGGCTGAGATTCATACGCCTAGGCACGCAGGGAAGTTTCTAACAAGGGCACATGCTCGCGGCTTTACTGGGACTGGGCAAACATGACCGCGATTGGGGCCGTGGTAACCCCCATTGACTAAAGATGCGCTAGACTCATTATTCGTCTTCTGCGCATGTACCCAACGTTGACATACCCCAAACCAACACAGCTGTCAACGTCTCATGGTCAGCAATGATGAAAGTGTTTGTTAATTTCTTAATTTTTAAATGACAAGCACTTTTATCCGAATAATATACTTTTACCAATTTGAATTTAACCAAACTGCATTACAAAGTTGTTAGGTGGAAGTATAAAAACATCTCAAAGCACTTGTTTATTAAACAGTATTATAAACTCAAATCCAATCCACGCCGTTTTTTGATAGTCGTGTTGGCAGAAAAACAGTTCAAAGATGGGACACGAAGACTGGTTGTGCGCAGCCAGCGAGATCGGCCTACCTCATCTTTAATTATGGTTATCTCCCATGCCAACCTAAACTGATCTACAAAGGGAGGGGGGCCGTCATATACACCGTAAAAAAAAACCTAGACGGAAAGAACTGCAATATTTAGAAATCAACCTTTCAAAAATGTCACTGCTCCTACCTGCGTATATTTTAACGGGCGCACTGAGTGACATGCACCCAGTAAAGTTGGTAACGACTGAGGGAAAGTAGTTCCATGTCTAAACGTTGAGTTAAAAGAGTTAGGTAAACATTTGTGAAAACTGAAATTATTGGTATTGCTTTCTTTTTTTAATGCATCTTAAGTGTTAGAATAAACTGATTTTTAAAATATTGACTTGTATAATAATTACACAGTTTAACTTGACCAACGCATGAATAAAGTGATCAGGNAACTTGACCAACGCATGAATAAAGTGATCAGGCCCACGACAAAGTTAATTTTATATATGGCGGATGAACACACAATGTTCATACACGTAGATCTTGAGCTCAGTTTACCGTGAACAGCCCAGGGCAGGGGCGCTTATCCAACCCCACGTTGCCCCGAGAGTTTCCTCTCCTAAGGCGGGTTCACACGTTTGCAGATCACGCGGAACAGACACCTCCAGAAGTAACAACAGCCAATCAGAAAGCTTCTCGTGAAGTCTACTTTATCCGTGCAGATAACCCCGACATTTACCCACAATTCTGTGCGTGGTGTCCAAGACGACCAAAATGGCTGCCATCGGAGAAATATTGTTTTGAGGTTAAGCCGTGTTAATCGTTTATTGAAGGTTGTAAACTACTTCTGATTATGTATTATGGTGGCTAATCAGAGCATATTGCACCTAGATAATGAACTATTTCACATACACAGTTCATGAATGTCATATATATGTATATATATTTCAGAATAATCATTAATAATACTTCCTCATATACACACTTTTATTTATTGTTCTCAGAACCTGCAGTAATGGCACTCGGTAACGATCACACAAACGTGAACGGGGATCGTATTGGTAATGTGGTTTGCCACTACTTTATTTTAATGGTATAGAACGATAGCATATGTTCAAAAACTCCATAGCGTATATTCACAGAAGGCACGATCTTTCCAAGCAATCTTTGCTGTGCTGTGTTCGGAGTTTCGGACCACCTGCAACTCTTCATTGTTCAAGGACTCCCTCGACCTGCAGTGAGTGCATTTTTATGTTCTCAGCGGCGCGGAAAGAAAACAAATGACGAAGGGAAACGTTCCCGTTAGTGCATTTCCGTAAAATCTTGTGCCGTAATACCTTGGGCACCACAAACTTGGGGGTGATGTACGGGCCGTGATGTATCATCCTCCGTGTTCATTTTTCTTTCCTGTCTGTTCATTTAAAAGGCGCGTTCCACCGGGAGTCGTTTAGCGAGCCCCTCTTTTGTTATCTGTCCTGCCGAGAAAGTTGGAGTGACCTAGAATAAACGCAAGAGAGAAGAGGGGTGGGCAGAAACGCTCTTTCTACTCTCTCCCACGCCTTCATTTCGTGGTTAGCCATTCCGAGCCCACGGGCAGTTAAAATTTCTCCAAAAATTTAATTACCAACCATCGACGAAAGACATTTCAAAACTTGAAATTACAGAATATGGTTCTCAAACCGTAGTCCGTGGCTTGGTTCTATGTCATCCACGAAATAAATTTTATGAACTTATTCAAACTTTTACACAGTTGAATTCTTTAATACAGGGTATTCACGGTAAACTGATCGCTTTTGAAAGCCCTGCTTAATATCTACTTTATGCTTATTATGTATTAACTCATAATATGTACAATTAACATTGTCTTGGGCCTGAACACTTCATCCATGCGTCGGTCGAGTGAAAATATAAAAGTTTTACAAGAGTAAATGTATTTTTAAAATTTGCTACTTCTTAAATTATATAAAACAGGAAGCAAAAGAAACCATTTCAGTATTCACAATTGTATACCTAACATTTTTAATTGGACGTTAAAAGACACGGAACAACTTTTCGTCCGTGTTTACCAAGTTTACTGGGCGTATGCCACTCGGTGTGCCCGTTAAAATATACGCAGGTAGAGGCAGTGACATTTTTACACCAAAAACTTCCATCAGAAATTCTCTAAATGATGTAGAAAACCGCATCAAAATCCACTAAGTAGTTAGAAGTACTAAGTGAATACACAGACAGACGCGGATAAGCGACTTTGTTTTATACTACTTAGAGATTAGAGATGAGAGGACGTCGAGACCCAGATCGCAATTGAGTGCAGGGCGGTTGGAAAAGTTGTCGGGCGGGTGCAAGCGACATGGCAAATTCCTTCGCGGATGTCACATGAGAAAAGAGGTAAGTACTAGCAGGTACTTGGAGCTGTTTTCTGCGTTCGAGGCCCACAAGCGAGGTAGCGGTAAGGGCGACACTAGCACGCAAGCGTAGCGACCCATCGCTCTTACGCGCAAGGCGTGCAGTACTTCCGTTGGTGCGTTATATTTGTAACAAAGTACTTTTCTCCTACCGCTTAAGGAAACTGAGCAGGCAAGCTCTACACATGCGATTATTTTTTACCATTTTCACTTTTTCTATTTTTATTACACTTAATACGAAAAAAGCAAAAATTATACTGCCTTAGATAATTTACTTTTTTATATTTTCGGACAAAGTGTTGTATTTCCAGAATATTTATTTACATAAAATGTTTTAGTAGACATTCCTCTTATGTGAACCGCCTACCTGGGGCTCGAACTAAGGTGTACGATGTTTGAAATAACACTATTTTTTTTATACGAAGCCATCAAACGTGCGACCAATGTGCTGATCTACGAAAAAAAAACACACACTTCAGACAACGAGGCCTGTTAGGTGCTTTCAGGACATCGCGCTCGTTGGGAACACCGTTCCGGAGCATTTCAACGTAGGTAAAAACGTCTTTTTCAAAGCGATGTATCTTAAAAATAATTCAGGGTCACATACATACGAAAATTAGTAAGGTTCGTGTATTTAACCTTGCTGCAGACATTCCACCTACACAATTGTAGTGTCGCCGCCTGAAGTCCCGTAGTTAGACTCAACACGAGAACACGAGCCGCCAAAATCTCTTCAGAACACTGCACGTCAGCCCAGAGGCTTGAGCATAGCGGCCATTTGCGCACGTAATGCGCATGGCCATGTCGTCCTTATTGCTCCCGCGCTTCTCCGCCTTGAACGCGGAAAGGAGTTCTACGTGGGTCGCAGGCAGTACATATACATGGGTAATATTATATACCCGCCATGTTAACTAAGCATGGAATTCTACAAGAAAACCATCGGATGTATCAGCGCGTAAGCGCGGAAATCATACTGTGGCGCCATGTTTGAGGGACAGAGAGTCGATAGCGCGTGTTTCACGAAACGAGTGCACGGATTTCATAATTGCCAACACAAAACAACAGCAACCTACTTGTTACGACAGAGCTTGCGGTCGGCGTTACTAGTCAGCGGTTCTGCGAGTTAGTTTTCGAAACGAGTGACGGTCAGGCTTTGTATTGTGCAGTATCGTAATGCACCGGTATATCCGTTTTTACAGACGAAGTTGGCAACGTTCAGTGTCGTTTACCTGCGCCGAGGATAGCGTTTACTCCAAGTTGCTCGAACTGAAATTCTCGATACTGAAATATCGATTCTAAGAATGTTTGAAGACTTTCGTTATTTAAAGTTACATCCGCCGTGTCCGAAACTTGTCGATTCTCGTATTAAAACGACCTGGGAGTACGCGAATCTTAACGCGTGACTGCAAGATCGATAGCCTAACCAACCTAAACGAAGGTGATTGAAAACATAGTGGCATTAATTAAACGTTATTGACACGCAGTTAGATTTATTTTGTTGTTGAGTGCAGTAACAGCTGGCAAATACAGAATGCTTCTTCATGGATTCGTTATTAATACACTTCCATCCTTCGCAATTTATGTCGAAATGGCTGAGTTATAATTACGTATTGTCGTATTAAATGGGAAGTAGTTGTATATTAAGTTCACGTCATAGTGGAGTTGCCATTTTTTGTCGTTTTATTTATATATCAAAATGTTATGCGTTCAGTAAAAATATAAATAATAACAAAATTATATTTTTGGAATATCCAGGTTGAATTTTTATAGTAGACTATGAATCGTAGAATTTGCAACGTTTAGCGAAATACGATTTAAACCAACAGATACTAAATAAATTATTCAATTGACACTTTAGAAGTTTGTGATAACCGCATGCTTCTATTAGTTTAAATGTGAATAATGCAGATCACGTGGTACGTCACGAATACGGCAGTTGTTCGGGGATTTATTTACGGTAAGCGAGCAATTTTAAGAGCTTCGCCAGATAGAAAAAAACAGAACGCAAGACAACGAAATACGTGAATGAGACACACGGGTATAGGCTGTTCACGGTAAAGTGAACTCTTTTGAGGCCCTAGTTATTTTTTCCTCTTAGCCATTATTTATCCTTTAACCGCGTTTTATAAATAAATATTTCCATGTAAGTAATAAACACAGTGTGTATATCCCACGCACTCGGAAGTTAACGTCTAAGGCTAAAATAAAATGTATTTATTGACTATTATTCCACATGAGAGGGTTTCGAAAGTGCTTCTTTATCGTGGACAGCCTATACTTTCATTTCATTCCCATGTCCCAATAACAATATTACACGCCGTAATGCTGATGATATTTGTAATAATAAAAAAAAAAGGAAGAAAAGCTATGAGTAAGAAGTTAAATTTGGCCCAGTTTAGAATCTACGCTAGTGCCTTATTTCCAGAAGTCCTGTATAAATTTAAAAGGTAAATATTTAAGCCTAAAACCGGACATTTTTCGTAGGGGTATTGCAGATCCTCAGACCTTCCGGCAGATTCTCCTTCTTAAGAGCCCGCGTCAACCGCCATATTAAATTTTCTATTTATTTTTTCCTGATTCAAATATGAGAGGATTTATTTAAAAATGTGACAATATAAGCTTAGCTAATGACCTTACCCATCATTTGCGGACATAAAATGCGAAGTACTAACGCAGATTTATGCAACAAGTAACTAAATACAACATTTTTTATATTAATTCATTCCTACCTTTTAATGACAACTAGGGAACACCTATTAACAGTCAGGCACAAAAATTTGCACAGAACCATGAAATGCAATGCTTCTATAATGAAACATTTTCAGTATTGACCCTGAATATTTTGTTATGACACTAAAAACAAATAATTTCTGTATAAGGGGTGATACAGCCTCTTAACGAAAACAACCCCTCAAGACTGTTTCCGACTGAGAGTCCTCCCCCTGGACACGCTCCGATGTTTTGTACACGAAATGGGGTAAGGGAACGCACCAAAGTGGTTTTTCCACCACTCGGGTTAAGCCAGTGCCAACCTTCACAATGGAAACAAATAAGATCCCGCCCCCATCTCTTCTGGCACTTCTCTAACAATTAGTAAAGAGCATGGTGGTTCCTACCTATCTGTCTCCTGTTGCATTTTATATTAATGCATGCAATAATTTCGAATTCTTTCCTGTCGAAATGGTTTTTACGGGGCCTATACCGGTTTGTCCCTTTCTCTTCTTAGTTACAGGTTAACTATAGGCACACCTAGGCAGTTAGTCATGGCCACAAACGCGGCATGGCAGCCCAACCCCTCTCCCCCCTTGCATGTATGCCATCCCCTGTACGCGCAAGGGGCTCAGCTTTGAGAAGAACTTAGCTCCCGTCCCTACCACGGACGTACGTCTAACACTTAGAATTAGGGTAGGTTAAGAAAAAAACTGGGTCAGGAAAGGAATTCAAACGCGAGTCTGTAAGAGGGTTTCCGGCACTAATCATTAACGACTGTGGGTGACGAGCAGGGCGGGGGGTGGAGGTTGCGGAATCGATCTCGACACGTAATGTGAGCCCTGTGGAGTGACGGGGGGCAGGCGACCTGGTTCGCAACCCTACGAAGGGGGACGCCACGTGACGCAGATGTTTTCCAAGCGAGCTGGCGCTATATCCGCTCGATGGTAGCCGCACAGTGGTAAACACTGTTCACGATAAAGTGAACACTTTGGAAACCAACCTTAGGAAAAGTCACTGCCCCTACCTGCACCTATTGACATGCGCCAAGTAAAGTTGGTAACGATGGAGGGAAAGCAGCTCTATATCTTTACGCTGAATAAAAAGTGTAAGTTAACTTTTTTGTGGAAACTTAAATCATTCCTTTCGCTCTCCGTTTTTTAATCCATCTAAGTGTGTAAAAATGTGCAGATATGTAAAATATTTTCTTTCCTAATCATTTCAGTTTTACTTCACCGACGCATGAATAAAGCGATGAGGCCCATGGCAATAGGCGGAAGAATACACAACGTTTATACAAGTAGATCTTAGCAGGGCTTTCAAAAGTGCTCAGTTTACCATGAAAAGCCTATAACACAATGGATTCGCATTCCGAAAGACCGCGGGTTCGATTCCCGTTCCCGTACATGACTGGTTTTAGCTTTTCAATGGTTTCTAGTGATCGCTCCAGGCGAATTATGGAGTGGTTCCGTACTACAGGCCTCGGCTGATTCCTCCCCCGTCCCTGTTTCTCTGAGCAACTTGCTCCGTCTATAATGACCTCGCTGTCGCCGAGACATTAAGCCCCGCCTACAATCAATTCCCGGTTACTTTCAACTTTTTGAAGTCCTGCTAGAGTTCCACATTCACGGAACTTCCCCGCCTCGTGCGAACAAAGCTTAATCAAGTCTAGAGAATTCAATTCAATAATACTTTGCATAAGAACTGTTTCTTACCAGGCATTGCCAACATGCCTTTTTTTCTTTCTGTTTATATTCTTATTAGTTATAAGTGAACTGTTATGATTTATTGATACAATATAAGTAGAAATTCAATTTAACCAAAAATAAAGTACTTTTATGTTAATACAAGTTTAAAACCCTTGTGAAACATTATTTATTCAGGAAACAAGCAAACACGTCTTGCGTGGGGTGATTTTTCAAAGGTTTGATTCGAAAAGTGTGAAGAAACCGCGAATAGGCTATACCTACCTATCTACTGCTGCATTTACCTTGTGCTGTGCTGTAGCTAACCCTGACGCCCTGTCCAAACGACGTTTAGGGCAAATGCCTGCATGCGCTGGTCTTCCGCGGTACAGTGTAATAATAAGCGATAACGCCTTAACCGCGCTATTAATAAAGAATTATTCTTATTTNACTAGTACGTGTTATTTTCAGTTCTATGTTTTGTTTTAGATCTTGTGCATTGTCACTTCCTGATGTCCTACCTCAATTCTCTCAAGAAGACTTAATGTCGAAGCTGGTCTTGTGAATGATGTGTCGTTATTTTATGTAGAATATTGTAGCTAGGCTTCCCGCAGTATGTCTGTACCTACCTAAGTGCAATAAAACAAATAATACATTTAAAAAATTTAATCAATTACAGTGCTTTGTTTTGGAGATAGGTGACCTGATTTTGAAACTGCAGGTGCAGAATTTCTTACCGTTTTGAGTTCACCGGCATCTCTATAAGATATTACCATCAGCGATTTTTTTTTCCCGCTGGAACAGCAAAGTGATTATTTTAGTGATGGCTGCCGAGCGCGTACTCACTGTTACCACGTATTTTTTTATGTGAGCTGATATTCCGCACGATGTGTAAATTTCTCATATTTTTCTGTGAAATTTGGTTTCATAAGTAACATGTTTCGCCGTTTTGTAAAATGAGAACGAGTTATGTATCGGGGTTGTGAAGATCGTCGAAATATTCGTTGTGTTTTAATTCCGATCTCATGCGACAAGACCAACGTTCACCACTTCAGCCAAAAATAATAGGCGACAACAAGGTTTGGTTTGGATAGGGATTATTTAATGGAAATGATAGGAACAGGAGAAAACAGGGAGAAGGAAATCCCTATTCGGGGAGGGGGGGATGTAACGTTACGTAACGCAAAATAAATATGAATAAGAGGAAATATCGGCTGTCGATTCTGCCGTCAGCCCTAATCGGAACCGGCCGGCGTCTCTGTCCATAGCAAAAAAATTCTGAATATCCGATCGGCGTGGATGGTAAAAGTGTCGATAGTTTATTAAAGAGTCGAAATTACAACCTTTGTGTGTGTCTTAAATATACACATCACGATTACTTCCAACTTTTCTGAAGCCGTGCTCAAGTTTTCTGCTTCCAGGATATTCCTCCGCGTATCATACGAGAGTACCAACGCACGGCATTCGTGCGCGCCCAGTGAACTGATCCTTACCGGCCATTACCAACACACTTATTTTCTCTCTGTCTTATTCATATTAGTAAGAAATAAAATGCTATAATTTGTAGATAAAGTATTATTAAAATTTCAATTTAACCAAACTAAGGTAATTCAATGTTAACAGAAGTATAAGACGCTTGCGATACATGATATATTTAAGAAGCAACCAAACACGTCATACAGGGGGTGTTTTTTCAAAGGTTTGATTCAAAAAGTGTGAATAAACCGGGGCTATATATATATACATACATACATGCATACATACATACATACATAAAGTATATAAAGCACAAAATGAAAAAGAGTAGGGATGTGATTTTTCTGTCTAGGACATTGTTTAACAGAAGTAAATTATGTGATGTATCACTACTTTATCTATTTATCTATACCTACATATGCAAACACAAACACGCATACATACAGGCTAATAGTGAACTCCAGGTACAGATATTGTGAGATTATTCGTTGCGGATAATGATGTATGGAACATAGTAGGACTACGTCTTACGACCAAACGTCATTATTAAGGGAGTCGCGCGACCAATACTTTNTAGGACTACGTCTTACGACCAAACGTCATTATTAAGGGAGTCGCGCGACCAATACTTTTGGGAATTTATATTAGTTATTTGCAAAGTGTGAATAAAAAACTGAAAGCAATGTTGGTCTGTAGGATAGAACGGCTCTTTGAACGTGACGTGTGTTGTGTCCGTGGAGTGCCGTGGATGTGCTGTGAGCTGCTGCTACAACACGTAACCGTAGGTGTTTCTGTGCGTAAGCCGTTTCCCGATTAGCGCATCCGTATAATGCGAGTTGTTAGTAAGCGTATATTTGATCAATTATCTAACTTGCCATAAACTAAATAAATGCTACATCCACGTGATAACACCTGATTATAAGAATGTGAAAATGTTACCAGTATAGAAATGTGAGTTGTAGATTTTAAATATTTATTTGCATCCAAAAAAAATGTTAAAGATGCAATGATACAGTAATGCACGACAAAGTTTTAGTGCGTATCCGTACATCCTTATGCTGTGAAAACTATGACTGTGTTCCGGTTTGTAGATGCATAAATCGATTTCAGTATTCATAACTCAAAGGAGTTCATAAACGCGTATACGCAGCTCTTGTTTCGATATTTAAAGAAAAATAGTGAATTGCATACATACAGATCACAAAAAAAAAATTCAAGTGGATACAAACTCTTATTTGACAGCCCGTGGCTCATGACCAAAAAATTGGTTCAGTCTTAAATTTAATAACGCTTATGACAGGGATATAGGCGTGTCCATGCTCACTACAGACGTTATAACAGCGACGTGTGTTCCTTTTGTGGAAAGGTCAGTTCATGTCTGTAGTGTGATATGGCATACAAACAATTATTAGCTCTGTTGCAACTTATTCGCTTGCATAGAGTCACAATCTTTGATAACTTGACACACTTAAAAAATTTCCCTTCCTAATCATTTCCTAATTAGAGCTCCGCTTTTAAATCTATAGTAAATTAAATTCTATAGTAAGAACGGTGTTTCCTAATCATTGTTTATAAGATATTACGTCGTCTTTTAATTGATAAAATAATTACATTTTATATAATCATGTTATGGTAACCTTATTGATAATTGTAAAATTTACGATATAATTATTTGTGAATCGTAATAAATACGTATTTATCTTAAACCACTACATAGTCACTATGGCAGTAATTCGCATTATTTGTTATCAGACACCACACACATAAGCATAGGTTTGACTAAGTGTTGATAACAGTTTGATCTCAAAACTGTCTTGTTTTACAAGTGTATCATTTGATACTTTAGTGTTTGAGTTGTTTGTGAGTGATAACAACCGGGCTCTTCCTTGTAATAATTCTTCAAAATTGTTCTGGATTCAGCATTTATTTTCTACATTTCGTGGATGTGTTATTATTTCGTCACATGATACGGACGATAACGTGATAAAAATGCCAAATCACTTGGGAAATGCCATTTATATATACGTCAAGAGTTAAACTTCTAGCTGATTGGATTTTAAACTTAAATACGGACGAACCGCAAAACAAATTTCCAAGGAACACTCCGCGTGGCATTATAATAATGTGGACAATCATTTTTAGCTGTACACTAACGTGCTAATTTTGTCCAGTTTGTGAGATATGTTCAGAAAGAAGACATCAATTTAACATTGCTATAATCCGTTTCATTTTTTTTATTTTAAAGTCGTTTTCCTTCTTTCTAATACTTCATACATACAATTTTTTTTATATCGCGACTGAAAATACCTAAACTAATGTTAAAATATGAGGTTTTGAAACACATCTTTGGAAAGAAGAAGCTTTTCTTTTGTTTGTTTGAACAATTATGGACATACGCCATTGAAAACACTTCTCAGAAAACCTACCAGATAAAATTAAATAACTGAGATTAAATAAAATAACCCAAATTAAAAAACATAAATTTCTATATATAAATGTTGTGTCCGTTTGTCCGGACGCGTATAACTCCCGAAAAAATCAACTAATTTTCATTCTGTGTTTTATAAACCTTCCTTTCGTTCCCACGAGTGTTTGTACACCTTTCTTTTTTATCTTTATTACCTGCAAAGGTACTAAAATTTGCAAAAAGTTCATTTTTACCATACTTTCGCGTCAGGAAGCGCCTTTGTTGACAGCTGTCTGTTTGAACATTTAGATTTAGAAACAGAATGTTTTTCGCGCGGCCAATTGTATGTGTCGTGTTCTAGAGTAGGAAAACCATCCAACTTATTCATACGCGCTGAAGATGGTAAAACTAAAAACATTGTATAAAAACAAGTACTTCAATAATACAGATTTTGAAAATACATATACTTATTTCAATTAATTTCACAGAAATGAACAGAACCAAATCTTTTATGCCACAGCAACGCGTGGCCGGGTAGGCTAGTATTAAACAAAAAATGAACGAGCCTGAGTTATCTGTTGTCGACAGGCATGTAACACACACATAATTCCAAGAAGGAATCAAGTCAGAGAGCAAATAGGCCTAACGGAACGACACGATACAACGAATGTGTAACATAAATATGATTCCGAGCAAGAATATAGTCAGATGACATCAGAAAAAGACGCAACACAACCAGAACTGGTGGCCAAGCANAATATGATTCCGAGCAAGAATATAGTCAGATGACATCAGAAAAAGACGCAACACAACCAGAACTGGTGGCCAAGCAAGTAAGGAATAGGAAGAAGGAAAACAACTGGACGAACAACGATAACAGCACAAACGAACACAGGTGCGTCTACGTCGTTTCAGAAACTGCATGAAGAATTCGCGGATTNAGAACAACGATAACAGCACAAACGAACACAGGTGCGTCTACGTCGTTTCAGAAACTGCATGAAGAATTCGCGGATTCATTTTGGGACAAGCTAGAATTCAAAAAAACATGTGTTTAGATCACTTNCAGAAACTGCATGAAGAATTCGCGGATTCATTTTGGGACAAGCTAGAATTCAAAAAAACATGTGTTTAGATCACTTTAGCCATTAGTCCACGCGGTGTTTTGACACCTCCTGGATAACGCTGGCCCAATCGTCGCCTTCCACTGTGACAGCAGACAACCAGTGCGCAGTTGATNCAGAAACTGCATGAAGAATTCGCGGATTCATTTTGGGACAAGCTAGAATTCAAAAAAACATGTGTTTAGATCACTTCGGCCATTAGTCCACACGGTGTTTGACACCTCCTGGATAACGCTGGCCCAATCGTCGCCTTCCACTGTGACAGCAGACAACCAGTGCGCAGTTGATATCGGCATATTTGTACACAAGACCGTAGAGTCTAGCGTACAGGTCATTGAACTCGCGAATTTGTTCAGGTCTCTATGAATAACGCATCATGTGTGGTACGTGACTTGCACATTCGTCGTCGTATCGTCCATACTTACATCTGTTTTAGCACTGTGTTCGTGTGTGTCGTTTTAGTTGTTCGTACAGCTTTTTAAAAATGCTATTCTTTATATTCCATACTTGTTTTGTCTGTTTGGCCACCGATTCTGGTTGTTNCCATACTTGTTTTGTCTGTTTGGCCACCGATTCTGGTTGTTTTGTGTCGTTTTTATGGTGTCATCTACATTCCTACTCGGATCGTTGTATTGTGTCGTTCGGCTATTTGTTCTCTCACTAATTCCTTCTTGCAATTATGTGTGTGTTTTAATATTTTTGTCGACAACAACTAACTCAGGCTCATTCATTACTANTCTGTTTTAGCACTGTGTTCGTGTGTGTCGTTTTAGTTGTTCGTACAGCTTTTTAAAAATGCTATTCTTTATATTCTATACTTGTTTTGTCTGTTTGGCCACCGATTCTGGTTGTTTTGTGTCGTTTTTATGGTGTCATCTACATTCCTACTCGGATCGTTGTATTGTGTCGTTCGGCTATTTGTTCTCTCACTTAATTCCTTCTTGCAATTATGTGTGTGTTTTAATATTTTTGTCGACAACAACTAACTCAGGCTCATTCATTACTATNTAATTCCTTCTTGCAATTATGTGTGTGTTTTAATATTTTTGTCGACAACAACTAACTCAGGCTCATTCATTACTATTTAATTTATGTTTTTTATTATAAGTTATTTTGTAATCTTAGATACTTTATTACACGTAGTAGGTGTTTTTTGAGGCTACAACGAAGTGTTTTCATTGGGCGAATGCCTATAATTGTTGAGACAATCAATTACCCCCATTGCATGATTCATTCTAACATTTTTATTTTGTCTCGTTCAGAGCCCAAAATCTATTCATTGTTCACAAATAGGCGCACACACATCGCACCACACGCCAATGGGGGCCGCGGTGGGTGAGCGGTTAGACCAAGGCGAATCGGATTCAATCCTCGGCCGGGTCACTCCCCGATTTTCGCAAGGTGGAATCGTGGCGGACGATGCCGCTGGTCGGGCGGGTTTTCTGGGAGATCTCCTGTTTATACCCCGCCCTTGTATTCCGGCGCTGCTGCGTTCTCGCCTCATTTCACCCTCATCGGCTCTCAAGACCTCGTTGTTAAGAGCCGCCTTAAACTCTCAACTCAACCACACGCCAGTCGCACGAATAGTGGCGCCTTCCGGCCATAAAGACTGTGGTCTATTTACTTTTCACTGTGACGCACAAAAAAAAAACAGGGAACTGGGACCGGGCTACCTAGCCAGCAAACCAAAACTCGGTGGCACATGAGGNGTGACGCACAAAAAAAAAACAGGGAACTGGGACCGGGCTACCTAGCCAGCAAACCAAAACTCGGTGGCACATGAGGCAAAAAAAAAAACTTAAAGGAAACATGTCGCCTGCTTCAATTCTTTGATAACGACGAAAGCCCAGAAACTACTTAGATAACGTATCGCGAGTTGGAGCCCGAATAAAAAATTGTTGTAGCGGAAGTATGCAGAGTTCGTTTCCACGCCCTACTTGCCCAGAGTAGTTTCACCGCCGTTCGTAGCGCCTAGCATTGTCCACTTACAGTACACGTAGGGACAAGATGTTGTAGTTTTATTTTTACAATTCCGTTTCAAAAATTTTATTGTTTCGGTTGAGTTGAGTTGAGAGAAATTTGACGACTTTTTGCAACGAGGTCTTAAAAGCCTGTGAGGGTGAAANTAACGTATCGCGAGTTGGAGCCCGAATAAAAAATTGTTGTAGCGGAAGTATGCAGAGTTCGTTTCCACGCCCTACTCGCCCAGAGTAGTTTCACCGCCGTTCGTAGCGCCTAGCATTGTCCACTTACAGTACACGTAGGGACAAGATGTTGTAGTTTTATTTTTACAATTCCGTTTCAAAAATTTTACTGTTTCGGTTGAGTTGAGTTGAGAGAAATTTGACGACTTTTTGCAACGAGGTCTTAAAAGCCTGTGAGGGTGAAATGAGGTGAGAATGGAGCAGCGCTGGAATGTAAGGGTGGGGGAAACGGGAGATCTCCGAGAAAACCCACCGACCAGCGGCATCGTCCGCCACGATTCCCACTTGTGAAAATATGGGAATCGAACCCGGTTCGCCTTGGTGGGGGGGGGNTTAAATTAAATATAATTTATAGCAAATCGTAAATAAAAGTCCAGTTAAACAAAACATCTGGTATTTTTAAATATAAATTCAAGTGTAAAACGCTTGTCCTACATGACATATTCAGGAAGCAACCAAACACGTCATACATGGGGTAATTTTTAAATGGTTTGATTCAAAAAGTGTGAGGAAACAGCGAATATAGTATAATTTTTAATTAATATTACTAAAAATATAGAGATAATAGGTATGTTGGCAGTGCCTAGTTAGAAATAGTTGTTATGCAAAATAATTCTACAGTTAGTGCGCACGAATGTGGTGCGTTCTACATTTGATGTAATTTTCTAAACTGTGTTAAGCTTTTGTTTGCATGTGGCGGAAGAATATCCTGGAGGTATAACTTTAGCGGGGCTTGAGGAAAGTAGCAANTGTTAAGCTTTTGTTTGCATGTGGCGGAAGAATATCCTGGAGGTATAACTTTAGCGGGGCTTGAGGAAAGTAGCAAGTAACAGTGAACGGACTGTACGTAATAATGCTGCGATCAGTGCAGGCGGGATGTTGCTGCGAGGTTGGCAACAGTGCGGCAGCGGCGCGCTACTCGTCAGGGTCACTCTAAAATAACCCGGCCAGGCAGGGGGAGAGCTAGTGTGTGTGCGTGNGGCAGCGGCGCGCTACTCGTCAGGGTCACTCTAAAATAACCCGGCCAGGCAGGGGGAGAGCTAGTGTGTGTGCGTGTGCGTGTGTGTGCAGCTTCCCCGCGACACCTTGTTCCTGTCCTCCCGTCTCCCTGCTACAGGGCGCATCCTTCACCTCCAGCCGCAGTCTAGCTCCACGGCAGCAACCTACCCCGTCTTTCTCTCCCTTCCATCTCGTACACCACATCTACGTTACATATGTACACTCGAGGAAAAGATTTTGATGAATTGAACAATATTACCATATACACTACATTGAGTAACATGCATACACTCGAGGAAAATATTTTGATGAATTGCACAATATTTCCTTTGTACACTACATTCGCGTTAAACTGTGTACCATATAAGAAGACCACATTCTGGACAGTTGACAATCGCCGCGCCTTTTCGTTTATGTATCCATTTGCCATCACCTGGTGTGTTAAGTATAGGCTTTGATGTGGCGAGTCAACGCGTCCAGGAGGTGCTGCTACGTGTGGCAATTGGTGAACTGCTTGGGTGGCGCTGCATTCGTAAACTGAGCTTGGTGAACGTGTGTATGGTCGTTCGTAAACGCGGTACATGATATATGTATTACATTAAAATTTATACAGAGCTCACGAGAAAATAAAACCATTTCTATATGCGCGTAAATACATACGTTATTTTAAACAACAAAACTATAATATGTTTTTGGGTGTAGTTCGGGATATGGACAACAGAAAGCGTGGAAGGGCGTGTTGTAACAGATGGCGTGCCTGTACCTCACAAGATGGCAGCACATGGTGGGAGAGTCGGGAAACCTGAAAAAAGGATCTGAAATTGCGTTTTACTTGGATACGTATAGTTTTATTGTGCATCTCATTTTGAACACATATACATTACTATTTTATCACGAAGTTTCGTTTCTAAAACTAAAAACTGCTATTTTACGACCACGTAAAATAAAATGTATTAATTAATCTACGAACTCTTTCTTATCCGCGTATTTTCTGCTTGTCTGATGTGCGTCGGCACTGCTCTCAGAATAGCCAACGTAATATTAATCATCAGCTGATACAGGATTTTGTAAATGGCACGTTGTTTGTTTTGAATACTTCAAATGCCACTCATTGACTGTCAGAATGTGGCCTTCTTATATGAAATGAACTATACATACGTACACACGAGGAAAATATTTTGTTAAATTGAACAAGATTTCCTTTGTACACTACATTCACGTTACATATGTACACACGTGGAAAATATTTTGATAAATTGAACAATATTTCCCTCGTACACTACATTCACGTTACATACGTACACTTGGGGTAAAAATTTTAACGAATTATACAAGATTTGTTTTGCGCAACCAAATAAATTGTTTGTATACGGGGATAATTAAATATTTTGTTGCTGAAACCAAAATATTATTTTTTTGTTTTTACTTGACTGCCTCAAGCGTGTAATTTTTGGTTGGTACAACTAAGGACTTGTATGGTTGTACGTGTATTATAATATTCGGTTGTTATGAAATCATTCCGAAGGCAGTACCGATATTCAAACGCGGAACCTTTGTACTCGAATTCTACGACCTTGTGATCTCTCCCACGGTGATTGTTAGCTCAGTACGAAAATTTTAACTCTTTTTATTATAAAGGCGTGAGATTTACGTGAAATATTTTCAAGTTTCATGCCTTTAATTTTTTGGCTGTATAATGATATTGTTTCATTGGGACTGTTTCTGCCGTTATTAAGTATCAATAAATACCAAAACCAACACTGCTGTTCTAATTGTAACAGAAACCATAAACAAATGTTCGAACTGTAAATTCAAACTAAGATAATAAAATTACCCGATTACTCCACAGTGAACTAAATTAATGCTGGTACTGGTCCAAGCTTATTTTGCTGCGGCAACTAATCCTGTAATACTACACATATCAGATAGATTCAGCTAACAAAATGTTTTTAAACTCCAGAAAAAGAATTAATTTGTCTCTACCGTAATATTAAAAACCTTTACGTCAATGAGATCGGTTATTTGTACGTGCGTGTAAAATGACTTTGTGTACTTAATACACGTAGGTGATGTCTGAACAACCAAACAAATGTTCGGCCCAACCAATTATTTTTAAATGTTTTATTTGTTTCAAGGGAACGTCCGCAGATAGCAGGAGCAAACGCAGGTTAGTTGAGTGAACAATGTATTATTCAGTGTAAAGAAATACTCCTCAAAAAATATGTTTGGTATCTGAAACACGTTCTTTCTGTGAGTGAAACCCACGCNACGCAGGTTAGTTGAGTGAACAATGTATTATTCAGTGTAAAGAAATACTCCTCAAAAAATATGTTTGGTATCTGAAACACGTTCTTTCTGTGAGTGAAACCCACGCCGCTCGTAAGGCGGGTTCCTAGCTGAGCAATTATCACTTCAAGATATAGGCAATATTCGCCGATTGTGCATACAGGACCACATANACTGCTTGGGTGGCGCTGCATTCGTAAACGGAGCTTGGTGGACGTGTGTAGGGTCGTTCGTAAACGCGGTACATGATATATGTATTACATTAAAATTTATAGAGAGCTCACGGGAAAATAAAACCATTTGTATATGCGCGTAAATACATACGTTATTTTAAGCAACAAAACTATAATATGTTTTTGGGTGTAGTTCGGGATATGGACAACAGATAGCGTGGAAGGGCGTGTTGTAACAGATGGCGTGCCTGTACCTCACAAGATGGCAGCACATGGTGGGAGAGTCAGGAAACCTGAAAAAAGGATTTGAAATTGCGTTTCACTTGGATACGTATAGTTTTATTGTGCATCTCATTTTGAACACATATACATTACTATTTTATCACGAAGTTTCGTTTCTAAAACTAAAAACTGCTGTTTTACGACCACGTAAAATAAAATGTATTAATTAATCTACGAACTCTTTCTTATCCGCGTATTTTCTGCTTGTCTGATGTGCGTCGGCACTGCTCTCAGAATAGCCAACGTAATATTAATCATCAGCTGATACAGGATTTTGTAAATGGCACGTTGTTTGTTTTGAATACTTCAAATGCCACTCATTGACTGTCAGAATGTGGCCTTCTTATATGAAATGAACTATACATACGTACACACGAGGAAAATATTTTGTTAAATTGAACAATATTTCCTTTGTACACTACATTCACGTTACATATGTACACACGAGGAAAATATTTCGATGAATTGCACAATATTTCCTTTGTACACTACATTCACGTTACATATGTACACATGAGGAAAACATTTTGATAAATTGAACAATATTTCCCTCGTTCACTACATTCACGTTACATACGTACACTTGGGGTAACAATTTTGACGAATTACACAAGATTTGTTTCGCGCAACCAAATAAATTGTTTGTATACGGGGAGAATTAAATATTTTGTTGCTGAAACCAAATTATTATTTTTTTGTTTTTACTTGACTGCCTCAAGCGTGTAATTTTTGGTTGGTACGACTAAGGACTTGTATGGTTGTACGTGTATTATAATATTCGGTTGTTATAAAATCATTCCGAAGGCAGTGCCGATATTCAAACGCGGAACCTTTGTACTCGAATTCTATGACCTCGTGATCTCGCCCACGGTGATTGTTAGCTCAGTACGAAAATTTTAACTCTTTTTATTATAAAGGCGTGAGATTTACGTGAAATATTTTCAAGTTTCATGCCTTTAATTTTTTGGCTGTATAATGATATTGTTTCATTGGGACTGTTTCTGCCGTTATTAAGTATCAATAAATACCAAAACCAACACTGCTGTTCTAATTGTAACAGAAACCATAAACAAATGTTCGAACTGTAAATTCAAACTAAGATAATAAAATTACCCGATTACTCCACAGTGAACTAAATTAATGCTGGTACTGGTCCAAGCTTATTTTGCTGCGGCAACTAATCCTGTAATACTACACATATCAGATAGATTCAGCTAACAAAATGTTTTTAAACTCCAGAAAAAGAATTAATTTGTCTCTACCGTAATATTATAAACCTTTACGTCAATGAGATCGGTTATTTGTACGTGCGTGTAAAATGACTTTGTGTACTTAATACACGTAGGTGATGTCTGAACAACCAAACAAATGTTCGGCCCAACCAATTATTTTTAAATGTTTTATTTGTTTCAAGGGAACGTCCGCAGATAGCAGGAGCAAAAGCAGGTTAGTTGAGTGAACAATGTATTATTCAGTGTAAAGAAATACTCCTCAAAAAATATGTTTGGTATCTGAAACACGTTCTTTCTGTGAGTGAAACCCACGCCGCTCGTAGGGCGGGTTCCTAGCTGAGCAATTATCACTTCAAGATATAGGCAATATTCGCCGATTGTGCATACAGGACCACATATTAAGTGTTTACAATTCATGATTATATTTAATTACAGCCAGCGAACACTAGCGGTAGGTGGGCCCTTTTCATTTATTATTTATTGATTTACTGGCTTTGTTTGTGGCAAAGCGAATGCTTTCACCATTTAATACACTGAAGATGGCCTCCTGGGTAGGCCACCGCACGGTGTGCATATCTGCAGCAGAAAACGTTTAATTAAAGAACCGTCCAACGTGTCTGAGTGAGGTCTGCTTACGAATAGCATTTAAGAAACGTTACGCGTCTGTATGCGTTTTTCAGTTCCTCCATTTCTCTCTAAAGCATGTTTTGAAGNTGGACTACCTGAAACCATCTTCAGGCAAAATTTCGATGAAACATGTGGTGGCCATAACTTACAAAGTTTTACAAAGGCCGTGACAGTGAGTCACAGAATTGGGAGACGAGACACTGACAGGGTGAATGTGGTGTTGCAATGTGATCCACGGTCGAGAAATGCGCTGATTGAAAAAGAAAGGGTGNTACGAATAGCATTTAAGAAACGTTACGCGTCTGTATGCGTTTTTCAGTTCCTCCATTTCTCTCTAAAGCATGTTTTGAAGATAGTGAAAATGGCTCAAACTGGTGTTTTCACTTTCATTCTTAGGTATGAACATTCCTGTACAAAAGGAAGAGGGACGTGCATCAAACCTTTATTCTTATTATTACGTCATAAAATGTTAGGGTCGCCGCTGAAAGTCTCGTAGAGACGCGTTATCGACGGCAGGACTGCACGCCAGTTCAGTGCTCTGCGCGTAGAGGCGATGGGAGGGTTGATGCGCATGTCTCGGTCGCCCCTAGTGCTCCTACCCTTCTAGGCATTGGACGTGCAAACTTTCTTCAACATTGCGCGCCACCTGAACCACCTACAGCGAAAATGTTAACACAAATACAATATCACACTCGCAATACTTTAAATGCATTAATAAATTAGTAAACAATTATATCAAATAACATTAATAAAAATTATGTAAGAAACTGTGGCGCAACTAGGTTGTCGTGTGTGAACTACTGATTAAAAATAAACGCACAAATCACAACAAATGCGTATTTTAGAATTAGTGAAAAGCCCATTTCAATAGACAAATTCATATCCGCGACTAATACGTGTGATGATATCGGAGATTTTAAAAAACCNGTGTGAACTACTGATTAAAAATAAACTCACAAATCACAACAAATGCGTATTTTAGAATTAGTGAAAAGCCCATTTCATTAGACAAATTCATATCCGCGACTAATACGTGTGATGATATCGGAGATTTTAAAAAACCATTTTTAAATTTAAGAACCTCAGCTAAATACCAAGACAAACAAAAGTCACAAAAAATTAACCAAACTGGAAAAGAAACGTATACATGAGGATTAAATTAACATACGTGCATACATTAACGTTATTGTAACAGATAAATAAATTGCCATTGCGCCATAATTCTACTCCACGAGCTTTTTGGTTTGCGTCAAATAAATTTTTAAATTATTATGTATGAAATTGTTTACGTTTAAACTAAGTTCTGTATCGTTGGGCAGGTAGTTCCTAGAGCGAGCATCAGAAATAAATTTGTAGAACCTTTGATTGAATTCCTTGTGGGATTATTTTATTTTCACTAGGGTATGTTGGCAACAGCTAGTCTTGGATTGTTTTCGTGTACGTTTTTAATGTAATCCTCGTGTTTTACTTGGCGACATAGCTCTGCAGTGGCGCGCGTTCAAAGTAATTTTTTCATATAATCCTTTAGCAAATTCTGATGCGACGCAGTCGAACGTGCAGAAATAGAACTACATAAAAATATATCACTGGCAAAATATTTGCTCACACACTTGACAAAAACCTCTTTCGTAGTAGGCATACCTGTTGCCCTTTAGTTTATTTGTCATCTCGAAAAATTCCGTAGATTTCAGTCAACTCTTCCAGCGTGCATTTGTTAGCATTTTTAAAAATGTTTTTACGCCAAAGTTAAAAAAAAGAGTTANATCTCGAAAAATTCCGTAGATTTCAGTCAACTCTTCCAGCGTGCATTTGTTAGCATTTTTAAAAATGTTTTTACGCCGAAGTTAAAAAAAAAGAGTTCTTTTCCCTTGCTTACACTGAATCATTATTTGCAACCGTAAATACATAGACTGTTAATGGTTGATTGAGCATTTTCGAAATCAACCTTCGAAAAGTGTCAATATCCCGATCTCCATATATTTTGTCGATAGGGGCAGCGGTGGCGTAGTGGCCAGGGCGCTCGCCTCCCACCACGGCGGTCCGGGTTCGACCCCCGGCGGGTTCACTCCCGGATCCTCGCATGTGGGAATCGTGCTAGACGATGCCGCTTGCCGGCGGGTTCTCTCGGGGTACTCCCGTTTCCCCCGCCCTTGCATTCCAGCGCCGCTCCTTTCTTGGGTTTCATTTCTGTCATGCTCGGGGATGACGGTCACCTAAGGGTCCCAGCTGGAAAGACCGTCACTCGGAGGGTGTCGCCTTGCCCTGGGTGCACTCCCCACACGCCATTATTATTATTTGACGTGCACACAGTCTGGCATGCGGGCAGTTAAGTTGGTAACGACGCGTGGGAAAGTAGTTACTTGTCTTGAAGTTGAATTAAAATTATTAGGTAAACATTTGTCATTACTGAAGTAATTTCTAATGACGTTTTTTATACATTAAAGTGTACGAATTAGGTAATTTGTAAAATATTTAATTTTGTGATAATATCACAGTTTGGCTTGGCAGGCGCCTTCAATAGAGTGGTCAGGCCCATTGCAGTGTTAATTTTACATATTGCGGAAGAATACACAATGTGCTCACTTTACCGTCACCAGCCTATAATTAATCGAGACAATATAGACCGCCATTGTTCATCACTGCCGAAGCTCAGAGCGGGGGTAGACCAGACCCCGTGAAGGGGCCCATTACCACCCAATGGGGTTTTTTTCATAGCCTACGCGGAGATTAGGAAGGAGCTAGATTGGCCCCCTCCCAACTCCTTGCACCCTCCCAAACTGTAGTTACAGAGGTGCCCTCTGCAGCTGACATTTATCTTTATGAGCCGACTGAGTTTCCCCAGATTCGCCCAGGTGTTTTAGAATATTCCCCTCCCCTTCACCTGCCTGTACAGGAGGGGAGGAGGGAGGCAGCACTGTCTGGTTGGTGACTCTACTTTAGTTATGTTTGTCGATAAGTGGGGGAATGTTAAAGTTAAATACCATAATTTTGGAAAGTCACAGGTTTTTTTCTTTTTTTACAATAAAATACTTAGCAATTTTAACTGCCAAAGTTTGGTTGAGACAATATAATATCGAAGTAGTGCGTATGTCGTTAATGGTATATATATATAAGTGAAACCCCTAGTGGTGAAGGACGCGGACATGCGTAACGGTGTGGCGGGTTGCCGACGTGGAAACTCGCAGGGGCAGCGTGCTGGTGGTGCTGCAGGTACGGTGCTCGGGAAACAAAGTCTCCAAGCGGCTGCTTCGTTAAACAGTAGAGCGAGCATGGGGTAGAGTTCGTATGATCTGCGCGGTAACGAGTCTACGTGTTAACAACATTGAACTGCTTTCTTCCTACACAAGTGTCGAGACTTCGTGGCTTCCGCTTAGATTAGCCAGAACACTACTTTCGACAAAGTTGTAACTCAAATACAAAGTTGTTACTCAAATACGATATAACCAAGGTACGCAATTGTTGTTATTATTTTAATTTTTTTTGTATTGTAATGTGTTTATATTTGATATATATATATATATTCATTTATTCTTTTTTCTTTGGCTTATTATTGTCAATATCCACAATTTCTACTTCTGGTTTTTGTTTTCTCAGTTTTTTTGTTGTGTGTGTGTTTCAGTGCCATTTTTTCCCGTCCTGTTGTTAATAAATGAAAGAAAAATGAAATTATTATTATTTTAAGGGAAGCTCGGATTTATTATAAAACTAAATGTAAACAAACGGCAAATGTATATTTATTTTTAAATACGTGAGTTTGACATTTATTTTGGCAGTTACGAAACCTGGAGGAAATATAAGGCACGTGTGTAGTAGACGAAAATCACTCTGTCTCACCTTTAATCTTGATTAACAGAACTCTTTACGTAAATACGCAATTTGAAATTTCATTACATTTCTTCTGACCGAGTTTTAATGTGTATGCTGCAGAGTCATGATATATTTAAGTATGAGAGAGTTTTTTTGTTACGTGAATACGTCTTTAAATGAATTCCTAGTTGTCATATGGTCCTCACTGTAAGCAGTTATGTCAGTTGTAATTTTAAAAAAATAATAAAATATTTAAACGTAAATTTTTTTTTTTCAGGGCAGAAATGAAACTTGATATTTTGTGGCCAATTTATAAATTTGGCATTGGAAACATAAATGTGGGTGTTGAAACGTGCCAGAGTCAATAAAAATCGTCGTAAGTAGCTCCTTGTTAAAGATATTTGTTCTTCTGTAAAACAGCGTTTTGAACTATAGCGGCAAGGCTGTGTCATTTTCTGAACAGATTGCTGTATTGAAACTCTACAGTAACTTCTTAAAACTCCGAGCTATAAGAACACACGCGAAGTTTGTTTATGCTATTTTCCATCGCCGGCGCAATACTTCCTTACAGTCAGACGTGACCTTGAGGTGTTCAGTTTTTAACTTGGGAGTCGCCTTAAAATCAGACCGTCACAAGGGGGTCTTAGGACGGGTGAGAGTGAGTGAAGAGATTTGGGCGGCTCTTAAGAGGCTGTGTCACCCCTTAAACAGAAATTATTCGTTGTAGTGTCATAACAGGAATCAGGATCATTACTGAAAATTTTTTCGTTATAAAAGCATTGCATTTCATGTTTCTGTGCAAAATTTTGTACCCGATGGTTAATAGTGTTCCCAGGTTGTCGTTAAAAGGCGAGAATGAATTAATATATAAAATGTTGTATTATGTTAATTGCTGCATAAATATGCATAAGTAGTTCATATATTATTTCTGTAATGTTGGGGGAAGTAATTAGCTAAGCTTCTATTAAGGCATTTTCAAATAAATCCTTTTAAATTTGAATCAGTAAGAAATAAATTAATTAATTAATATGGCGGTGACACGGGCTCTTGACATCGAGGTCTTGAGAGCCGACGAGGGTGAAGTGAGGTGAGTATGGAGCAGCGCCGGAATGCAAGGGCGGGGGGAAACGGGAGATCCCCGAGAAAACCCGCCGAACAGCGCCATCGTCCGGCACGATTCCCACATGCGAAGATCCGGGAGCGGGTCCGCCGGGAATCGAACCCCGGCTCGCCTTGGTGGGAGGCGAGTGGTATGACCGCTACACCACCGCGGCCCGATCTCGAGCAGGGTTTGAAAAGTGCTCAGTTTACCGTGAACAGATGATAGGGACGGTTGATCGCGGGGATTGGGGAAGGGAGAAAGGGGGGGGCTGCGACCCCAGTTGGAGATGGCGTAGCGCGAGATTGCAGCAGGGAAGGCCCCCCTGTGGCCACCAGACAGGCACACACATGGCGATCCGGCTGNATATATATATATTCATTTATTCTTTTTTCTTTGACTTATTATTGTCAATATCCACAATTTCCACAAAGAATAAATGAATATATATATATTCATTTATTCTTTTTTCTTTGACTTATTATTGTCAATATCCACAATTTCTACTTCTGGTTTTTGTTTTCTCTGTTTTTTTGTTGTGTGTGTGTTTCAGTGCCATTTTTTAAAGGCCCGTCCTGTTGTTAATAAATGAAAGAAAAATGAAATTATTATTATTTTAAGGGAAGCTCGGATTTATTATAAAANGCCCGTCCTGTTGTTAATAAATGAAAGAAAAATGAAATTATTATTATTTTAAGGGAAGCTCGGATTTATTATAAAACTAAATGTAAACAAACGGCAAATGTATATTTATTTTTAAATACGTGAGTTTGACATTTATTTTGGCAGTTACGAAACCTGGAGGAAATATAAGGCACGTGTGTAGTAGACGAAAATCACTCTGTCTCACCTTTAATCTTGATTAACAGAACTCTTTACGTAAATACGCAATTTGAAATTTCATTACATTTCTTCTGACCGAGTTTTAATGTGTATGCTGCAGAGTCATGATATATTTAAGTANGCAATTTGAAATTTCATTACATTTCTTCTGACCGAGTTTTAATGTGTATGCTGCAGAGTCATGATATATTTAAGTAGGAGAGTTTTTTTGTTACGTGAATACGTCTTTAAATGAATTCTTAGTTGTCATATGGTCCTCACTGTACGCAGTTATGTCTGTTGTAATTTTAAAAAAATAATGAAATATTTAAACGTAAATTTTTTTTTTCAGGGCAGAAATGAAACTCGATATTTTGTGGCCAATTTATAAATTTGGCATTGGAAACATAAATGTGGGTGTTGAAACGTGCCAGAGTCAGTAAAAATCATTGTAAGTAGATCCTTGTTAAAGATATTTGTTCTTCTGTAAAACAGCGTTTTGAACTGTAGCGACAAGACTGTGTAGTTTTCGGAACAGATTGCTGTATTGAAACTCTACAGTAACTGCTTCAAATTCCGAGGCATAAGAACACGCGCGAAGTTTCTTTATGCTATTTTCCATCGCCGTCGCAATATTTCCTTACAGTCAGACGTGACCTTGAGATGTTCAGTTTTTAACTTGGGAGTCGCCTTAAAATCAGACCGACACACGAGGGTCTTAGGACGGGTGAGAGTGAGTGAAGAGATTTGGGCGGCTCTTAAGAGGCTGTGTCACCCCTTAAACAGAAATTATTCGTTGTAGTGTCATAACAGGAATCAGGATCATTACTGAAAATTTTTTCGTTATAAAAGCATTGCATTTCATGTTTCTGTGCAAATGTTTGTACCCGATTGTTAATAGCGTTCCCAGGTTGTCATTAAAAGGTGAGAATGAATTAATATATCAAATGTTGTATTATGTTAATTGCTGCATAAATATGCATAAGTAGTTCATATATTATTTTTGTAATGCTGGGTAAAGTAATTAGCTAATCTTCTATTAAGGCATTTTCAAATAAATCCTCCTAAATTTGAATCAGGAAGAAATAAATAAATAAATTAATATGGAGGTGACACGGGCTCTTGACGTCGAGGTCTTGAGAGCCGATGAGGGTGAAGTGAGGTGAGTATGGAGCAGCGCCGGAATGCAAGGGCGGGGGGAAACTGGAGATCCCCGAGAAAACCCGCCGAACAGCGCCATCGTCCGGCATGATTCCCACATGCGAAGACCCGGGAGCGGGCCCGCCGGGAATCGAACCCGGCTCGCCTTGGTGGGANACCCTGGCGCGGCCCTGCCGCCAGTTTCCTTCCTCTACCGTCCACCGTCCACCTCGGTGTGTGCCTTTACCTTCGCGGCGATGGCCACTTCTCAACTGATCACATGTATTGACCATTCACGGTCGGTTGCGTCTCACTTGTCTGAATCCTTGCCAAAGTCTACTTCCAGGATGTTCCTCAGCCCCATGCAGTAAGAAAGCTTAACCCAGTCTAGAAAATTACGCCGAAGGGACAACGCACCGCATTCGTGCGCAATCAGAGTAATAATATTTTGCATGATAACTGTTTCTGATTACGCATTACCAACACAACTGTTTACTCACTGTTTTATTGATTTCAATCATAAATGAAATATTATAATTTAAAGACACTATATAAGTAAAAGTTCCATTCAACCAAAAATAAGAAACTTTTATGTTAACGCTGGTATGAAATCTTTGTGATACATGACACGTTTGGGAAGGACGTCATGCATGGGGTGTTTCCCCAAAGGTTTGATTCGAAAAGTGCGAACAAACCGCGAGTAGGCCGTATGGACGGAGGAATAGTGTGCGGTACGCCCGTACGCGATGCGCTAAGCATATTCAGACCCTGTGGTTCCATCGCGCCTGAAGTTAATATTATAGTTAGGTCATTATCCGCTGTGCCGACATAAACATCAGTGTCTTCTTACGCAGCGCAAAAAAAAAAAAGAATTATCCAACGTCAAGAATAATTGCACAGAAACTTGACATAATTACAATATTATCTCTTGCGGAAGTCTATTTTTGGCGTTAGTTATATATCGATATTGTCATAATCGTTTATGTTTTCGCTGTTGTGTTGTATGCTTGCATCGTGCTAGAAAATATAAAACATTTAATAATAATAATACATATATTAATGACATAATTAAGGCTTTATAACCTTTTCTTACATTGCAACATGAAATTTGACATAATAAATTAAAGTATGTGTGATGTTAAGTAATGTAATATAATTTAAACATGATAATGTAATAATTATAAATAACTAAATTTAATGAATATAGAACACGGTGTTACTTGATGCATGAAAAAAAAAATTATATAAAGCCTACAGAGATACGAACTCTACTGTAGATGTGTAATTAGGAGAACTAGCTCGTTTANTGCCGCCAGTTTCCTTCCTCTACCGTCCACCGTCCACCTCGGCGTGTGCCTTTACCTTCGCGGCGATGGCCACTTCTCAACTGATCACGTATATTCACCATTCACGGTCGGCTGCGTCTCACTTTTCTGTCTGAATCCTTGCCAAAGTCTACTTCCAGGATGTTCCTCAGCCCCATGCAGTAAGAAAGCTTAGCCCAGTCTAGAAAATTACGCCGAAGGGACAACGCACCGCATTCGTGCGCAATCAGAGTAATAATATTTTGCATGATAACTGTTTCTGATTACGCATTACCAACACAACTGTTTACTCACTGTTTTATTGATTTCAATCATAAATGAAATATTATAATTTAAAGACACTATATAAGTAAAAGTTCCATTCAACCAAAAATAAGAAACTTTTATGTTAACGCTGGTATGAAATCTTTGTGATACATGACACGTTTGGGAAGGACGTCATGCATGGGGTGTTTCCCCAAAGGTTTGATTCGAAAAGTGCGAACAAACCGCGAGTAGGCCGTATGGACGGAGGAATAGTGTGCGGTACGCCCGTACGCGATGCGCTAAGCATATTCAGACCCTGTGGTTCCATCGCGCCTGAAGTTAATATTATAGTTAGGTCGGTATCCGCTGTGCCGACATAAACATCAGTGTCTTCTTACGCAGCGCAAAAAAAAAAAAAGAATTATCCAACGTCAAGAATAATTGCACAGAAACTTGACATAATTACAATATTATCTATTGCGGAAGTCTATTTTTGGCGTTAGTTATATATCGATATTGTAATAATCGTTTATGTTTTCGCTGTTGTGTTGTATGCTCGCATCGTGCTAGAAAATATAAAACATTTAATAATAATAATACATATATTAATGACATAATTAAGGCTTTATAACCTTTTCTTACATTGTAACATGAAATTTGACATAATAAATTAAAGTATGTGTGATGTTAAGTAATGTAATATAATTTAAACATGATAATGTAATAATTATAAATAACTAAATTTAATGAATATAGAACACGGTGTTACTTGATGCATGAAAAAAAAATTATATAAAGCCTACAGAGATACGAACTCTACTGTAGATGTGTAATTAGGAGAACTAGCTCGTTTANAAAAAAAAAATTATATAAAGCCTACAGAGATACGAACTCTACTGTAGATGTGTAATTAGGAGAACTAGCTCGTTTATTGAAAACTTCTGGGCTTTCTTCTTCCCGCGGTTTTGTTGCAACCTGTTCCATAACGTGACGCGGCCACAGTGTAACGTAATTGCCGTCACAGATGGGCGAGGGGGCCGTGGTGGTGTAGTGGTTAGACTACTCGCCTCCCACCTAGGCGAACCTGTGTCCGATTCCCGGTGGGGTCGCACCCGGATTTTCGCACGTGGGAATCGTGCCGGACGATGCCAGTTTTCTCGGGTACCTCCCGTTTCCCCCGCCCTGGGGAATTCCGGCGCAGATCGGTACTCACTTCACCCTCGTCACCACTCAAGACCTCGATGTTAAGGGCCGCCCAAATCTCTTCACTCGCTGCTACACTATTTGTAAAGTTAACACTGCCACGGGCCTCATACACTTTCCTCACGCGTTGGTCAAGCAATACTTTGGAGTTGTTAGTACAGTAAATATTTTATAAACTGATCATCCTTACACTTACAAGCATTTAAAAAAAAAAACGTAAAGCAAAATAAATCATTCCGGTATTCACAAATATTTACGTAGCTGTTTTAAATCTTGTTTTATGCAGTGGAACCTGAAGCATGTTGGCCTTCTTTACAACTGGTGTTGGTATCGTGTGACGGATGTACATAAGAAAAGCCGTTTGACAAATGTGTACAAAAAATAACATTTGTTATTCGGGTTGTCGCGGGGTAACGTAGCCGACATAGATGAGCGAGATTGGCAGTCGTGACGGAGGATAATTGTAATTAGTTTCTGGTAAGCACTGCTCTTCCCTGGACGCCTCCGGCCTCTCCTGTCGTGTCGTCTGCTGCCGCAGCCTCGTGACAGTTTCCGGGGGACCTTGGCGTGGCCTCTCCGCCGTACTGTCAAATATTATCGTCGTCCCCCTTCGAGCAAAGTCAGTCAAGGTCAAGTGGGTTGCTGTGACGTCACTGAAACAAACTCTTAACGCAAACGCGGTGGCTAGAAAAAAAAAAGTTTGTTGACTTCAGTTTCCTTCAACCATGTTGTGTATATAGGTCGGCGAGACGAATGTCGGGTTCGGTCCCAGCTGGGTGCAGTTTTTATTCCAGCTTATTTCTGTACTTCCTCTTCGTGAATGCCGACGCCGCTTGTTCTGTGTGTATTTACGCATTTAGGACATTCATGGTTACTTACAACTTTTCAGAAGCCCTGGTCGATTATTAAAACCTGATATCCGCCATGCAATTTGTTATGCCGATATGAAATTATAATTTCCTTTTCCGGGCCACGGGAGACTTCGTTTCTGGATTACGAGGCGTCTTACTACGTTTGGTAGAAATTGTCTTCCTTACCTACCGTAAAGTGCAAAAGCGGCCGAAGGTGCGAAGTTGTGTTGGGACGTAAGTGCCTCTCAGGATATGCAGGAAATGTACTAGATACATGATGGACCGGGTTAGATTCCCGGCGGGGTCACCCCCGGATTTTCGGCTTGTGGGAATCGTGCCGGACGATGCCGCTGGTCGGCGTGTTTTCTCGGGGATCTCCCGTTTCCCTCGCCCTTTCATTCCGGCGCTGCACCGTACTCACCTCGCTTCACTCTCATCGGATCTCAAGACCACGATGTTAAGAGCCGCCCAAATATCTTCACTCGTTCACTCTTTTGTCCTCATTTCCGCGAGAAACGTGTATATGTTGCAGATAAAAATCTTGAGTAGATGACATCGCGGAAATGAAAACAAGACCATGTAAAGCTAAGATAACACAATATCACGTGGTACACACATACAGTTATGTATCACGTATCGTGTTACAGCTTGATATTGGCAAGCTTCTGTTTGCGCGAATGCAGACGTGACACGACCGTAATAGGTCTCGTTGAGACATACCAGTCGAGGTACCGCCGTCTTACGTGTACTTGTTACTTTGTACGGGCACAGATGGAACAGCGACACGGGACTGGAGGGCCGGCAAGACAGACAGACACCTTCGACGGGCCTCCTGCCTCCTCCACACTCTGGTAGAGTCAGCTGGCTGTGTGGCGACGTGCCCAAGGAGACGATGAAAGTCATCAGCAATTGCAGGCCATTAGCGGCGACACGTCCGCCACGGCTGCAGTGCCCTCGCCCAGCTCAACTAGACTGCACTTCCTCTCTCTCTCCTTCTCTCTCCCTCTCGCTTTCTCTCTTTCCCCCCCTCTCTCTCTCTCTCTTTCTCACTTTCTTTCTCTTTTTATTTCTTCCTGTTATCTCTTTGTCTGCCCCTTTTCTCTCGTCCTCTATTTCCCCCTCTTTCTTTCTCTCTTCCTCTCTTTCTTTCTCTCTTTCTCTCTTTCCCCCTCTCCCCCTCACTTTCCTCCGTCGATGTACGTCCTCAAACATAATTGTAATTAGTACGCTACGCAGGAATTGGATGAGTTCGAACACAGTAAAAATTTTTTTAAAAACGATTCCTAAAAACTAGCTGCCAGGATTTATTTTCTGGCTCTGAATGAAACATACTAAATTAGTTACATATATTCATGTTTTTTAATAAAGAAAATAAGTATACAGTATTTTTTTTTTTGTTAACATACCTAGTATGTTCATATCACGAAGTTCAATAAAATTTGCTGTGATACATTTGTAGCGTTGCAATCATTTTTTGCTCTTTATTTATTTTACCTTCGNCCCCGCAATCAGCTTCGGCAATAGAGAAACCGAAACAAAATATAAGTTTTTAATTAAGAGGAACTGTCCCCGTCATTCTGACGTTATGCATTTCGCTACTGCATGACGGTACATATCTTACAGGCTATATAGGTACTTTTACTGGCCAGTAAAGTACGTGGTATTGCTTACTACAAATACTAACATACTGAAAATATCACCTATCTATTTGCCCTCATAAAATTACTGATTATTTATTATCGGCAGTCACGTGCCTGTAAATAACCGAGCCAACGTAATAATCGAAGACATTTTGGAAGTTATTATTTATACTGTCGTGATAAAATATAATTTACAGCAAAAATCTGGTAAATCCGAAATTTCATGTTTAATTAAGGGCGGGTTTGCGTGTAAGAACATTTAATTTTCCGCTTAAAGAAAAACAACAGAAATTGTCATTTTTTCTTCCAAGTATTCGTCTACGTTCTTCTCTTCGCACTAAAGATGTAGACCGCCAGCACAGAGTACAGAAGTAGACAGAGACGAAATGGCTTGGCGGTTCCTTTGATGTGGGCGAACCCGTTCTCTGATTGGCTTGTGGGAGGTCTGGACACGGGCCTTGCGTCTGACTGGCTACTGCCTGCCGTGGAGTGTTTCCTGTTTGCTGGACCTCCGGCTGGCAAGTAGGTCACCGCCAGCTCATTGGCGAATGTGTTGTAATTATTGAATACGCCTCTGTTGTTNGACCTCCGGCTGGCAAGTAGGTCACCGCCAGCTCATTGGCGAATGTGTTGTAATTATTGAATACGCCTCTGTTGTTATGTTGTTTCTCTCTTCTTACAGCAGAGTGCGCTAGTGTTAAAGAAGTAAACAAGATGGAGGACAATGGCCGTTAGTTATCATGTTGTGTACCTACCTATGCTGGAAGTCATGTGTTAAAATAGAGAAAATGAACTGTTAATACGTAGTTATTAAGGTTGTTATTTATAATTTAAACAGAATGGCGTCCCGAAGTGTTGCTGACCAGTGCCGCCATTTTGCCGGGGAGTTCGTGGCACGGGTGGCTGTTTCTCCTCTGTATCCTTCAGTAGTCTGTGCCAACAGCTACAATTATATCAGTTGTATAAAGCCCCTGTTACGCTATCAAATTTCCCCGTCAATCGTCTTCCAATAAGTTTTGGTCAAATAAAGGTGCGCAGTTGTGACGTCATCGAAACTTCATAAACGCCGCCGTATCTGTCTGAAAAAAGTTGGATGATTTCAGCTTCTATCAAACATTGGAAGATTGGATCGGTTCTAAAATTTCTTTGATGTTTGACGGGCTCAACTAATCATAATTATGCACAACAAAAATGTACGTCACGAAACTTTAAAATAAAGAATAATTGCTATGGAAATGAAACAGGTTATGAAGGTAATTAATTTATGTAGAAGTTGTCTGAGCATGAATGCTGTTTTAAGTGAATTTTGCACACAATGTTTGGAATTCATAGGCATTAGATTTCATTGTGCAGGAAATATATCTGATAAATAAAATTCTAATTTTGTAACGAAGCGAATATAAATCGAACTATTCTTTACATTTGTTCCTGTTAATGGAATGAATGCATGGAAGCAAAACAGCAGTATATCATTTCGAAAATAATTTTTAAATAAAAACTCAGATTAGATCCTTTTAGTAAAAATATTTGACAGTGTGACACATTTTCAAACANAAAATAATTTTTAAATAAAAACTCAGATTAGATCCTTTTAGTAAAAATATTTGACAGTGTGACACATTTTCAAACACATTCAAGATTATTTGATAAATTTGTTAGAAAGAAAAATTTGATGTCCTTATTTCGTTTTCAAATTTTACTGTCAAATATTTTGAAGGCGAAAATTTGACAGTGTGAAAGAGGTTNAATCTTGATGTCCTTATTTCGTTTTCAAATTTTACTGTCAAATATTTTGAAGGCGAAAATTTGACAGTGTGAAAGAGGTTTTGCATTAAAAATGGTTTGATTATTCAGTAGATTTGTTTATCTGATTTGGCCTTAAAAATGCTATTGAAGTGCCCCGTGAAGCGATATTTCAAACCATGAATCACGTTACGTTGCTTATTAATACACTATGGTGACTTCTCCAAGTTTAACGCTTTTTTTTTCTCTAAGAATAACTGTCGCAACACCAGCTATAAAAATAAAAATATTCTTAATTTTTGGTGTACGGAAATCTTGAGTCTCGTCAGCATTTTAGGTTTGAAACGAGTGTGGTTATCAGGATAAAATAAATAAGGATATTCACACCGAAAAATAACATTTTATTAAAACAAAAAATGCCAAAGCAATTTTATTAGCACTGCAAATAATTTAAACTGGATACCCTTTCATATATAGTTTCATCGTAGTAATGTTGAAAAAAAAATAAAACTTATCAGATCATTAGTATTTCAAGCAAACAATTTTCAAAAGTTTAATTGATAACATTCAATAATGTTCCCAGTATGAGTTAACATAAAATACGGAAGCTAAGTACCAGGAAAATTAACTTGTATGCTTTAGACGTTTAGATTGTTTTACACTACAAGACATTAATACACACACACACACCGCAGTATAAAAGTAGAACCTAATAAAAAATAAAATAAAAATTATAAGTATTTGCTTGATTTGGTACAGAACATACAGATTATCTATATGATTAACCAAGTAAGTGCTGACAAAACAGCTACATGCTTCTCAACATATAATATGAAAAAAAAAATTAGTAGAGAAAAACTATATTTTATCGTGTAAGAAATGCCGGACAATGTTTGTTACAAAAAAAATCTAGCCGGAGGTAAAAAATCTTTTGACGGACGTCGGGTAACCCTGGGCACGAGTCAAAGTAAGCTAGATAGCCAGTTGTTTGATAGGATTGTGATTATGTTCACATCTCTTGCCTTCGTCGTCCAGGCAGTATATTACACGCAGCACGTTGTATCGCTGCTTTGTGACGTCGTTTTGCAGTGCAATGGGTCAGTAGGTCGAAATGGCCAATTAACGTATCAGAAAGACCCACTTCAACTCGTAGCGTGGATATCAAATGCGTTTGATACTTTCTGAGCGGCCGTCTGCGTGGCTCACTGCCCAGTCATCGGGTTTCGGCGCTGCCAACTTACCGCTTACTCCAGGAACCATATACTAAGACAATGCACCCAACATTCACCTACCACGAAGCAACTCACCGTCGAAGTCACGTGGCCAACATTGATCAACGTGCTTCTTTATATCTTAAGCCTTTTTATATGAATAAAAGACTTTCGCCAATTTTAATTCAATCTAATTAAAAAAAATAGGTTAACGGAAGTGTACTAACATCTCAAAGAAGCACTTGTTTTCATAAACAGTATTCTAACCTCAAATCCTATCCACTTCGTTTTTGATAGTCGCGTTGGCAGAAAAGCAGTCCAATGTTGGGGCACGTAGCTGCACTGCGCACCCTCGACGCGCACTCTATCCCATTTTCCCTCCACGGAACGAAACACTGCATCGCAATTTTCTCAACAGTCTGCATGAACAACGTTCGCATTTTGAAACTGTTTCCAGACGTGTATTACCCGTGTTGCGGTGCATTATGGGAGATATACAAAACTATAGCAAAAAAATTTGGCGGAAGAGATTGAACCGTACCAAGCAGCTACCATGTTTGTGGAAACACTGTAAAAACAGTAATGGAAATTTTTAACGTGTAGATTGTATGGAAGTAATATCATATATCAGGCTGCGCTATTANTAATATATCAGGCTGCGAATATAGGAATGTTTGGCGTCGCTATTACACAAGCTGGGAAGTTAAGTTACAACCACCTAGGCGAGCCGGGTTCGATTCCCGGCGGAGTCGCTCCCGGAGTTTCGCATGTGGGAATCGTGCCGGACGATGCCGCTGGTCGGCGGGTTTTCTCAGGGATCTCCTGTTTCTCCCACCCTTTCATTCCGGTGCTGCTCCATACTCAGCCTCGCTTCACCCTCATCGGTTCTCAAGACCTCGATATTAAGAGCCGTCCAAATCTCTCCACCCTACGCTTTCATGAGCAAATGTAGGAATGCTGTTAATAATGCATGGGATAATAAATAACCGTACGTACACTGATGCGGTGAATTTGCGAATGATTTCTGAGAGTGAAGTTAAAAGTGACGAATACTTGATCGTTCGCAGGAAGAGAAGTTTCCGCAAGACGCTGCATGTAATGTTCAAGTTACGCTCCAAAAAAACTTTAAATTCAAAACCGCTTTCGTGGCTGGATCATTCCACCTGATACACGTGTTATCTGTCTGCCCGCGAATCACGAACAGTCGGTGTCGGAGAAACTTAATTCTAATTGGCTCACTCATGTAGCAGTCAGTTTTCACACAGAGGCAGAGGAAGGCTGCACTTACTGTATTGAAGCCTAGGCTCGGCGTGAATCATTCAGCGAAGGAACAGGCGGTCCTCGTAATGAGGCACAAGCGACGGAGCGAACAGCGGAGTAATAATCACTTGTGTGTGAAATGCACGCAGGTAAGCAGTGGCATTGCCAGCAGGAGCTGCCGGCCCCCGCAACACGTGGATCTGTAGGGTGTTCCTCTCTTATTCGCCTCGCCGACCTTGCAACGCCGCTAAATATAGTATACGTCCACTGGTCACGCACCGCTGCATATTTTTACCCTGCACGTCCGGCGTTTCACCTTTCAAAACACGCACCCGCACACACACAGTTTGATCTCATTGGCTGTTGCTGGCTTGCGCGAAAAAAAAATTATGTATGCCCTGATATTGTCCATTCATGGTCTCTTCCAAATGTTCGGAAACCCTGCTTAAGTTCTACTTTCATGCTACTCCTCCGCCTCGTGCAAACAAATGCTTGGCCGAGCCTCAGCATTACACCAAAAGGACAACGCGCCCATTTGTTCGCACTCAGTTCTTACTAGGCATTTACCAACATACCTATTTTCTCTCCGTTTTCATTCATATTGATTATAAATGAAATGTTTTAATTTATATATATTAAATGCAGGAAAAAGTTCGATCTAAGTAAAAATAAGATACTTTTAACGCTTACGGTAGTAGAAAACAATTGAACACGCCATACGGGGAAATTTTTCAGATGTTTGATTTAAATAGTGCGAAGCTAATGTGAATAGACTTATAGGGTCTTATGAACTTGCTGTGTTACTGATAAAGCTTTGTTCAAAAATAATTAGAATTGTTGTAATGATTAAAATAAAGTTAGTTGTTGTTCTACTCTGTGCTGATTATGGGCGGGCGTTTGTTTCTGTTACAAATTTGTTTCGTTCCTGCGTCAAAGTGTTCAGATATTGAAGGGTGTCGTCTGGGTGGAGGTGAGGCCTAATAGCGTGGAGTCACTAAGGGTGACCTCGTTGCGCGCTTCGATTGTCTGGTAGACCTTACGATCAAGGCACTGAACTGGCGTGCAGTTTCTCTCGTAGACTCGCCTCTTGAGGTTATCGGCGGTGAGCCTATCGTTTGACGTCGTGTTAATAAATACGAAGGCGCGCTGCACGTCTTTGTACTATGTTACGTATCCTGCACCGTAAATTTGAAACCTAGAGATGGCAGTGGAACACTCGTATTCGCCCCTTTCCAGTTTTAAAATATACTGATTAGAAACGGAAGTAGAAAGCAGAAATTACCACTCGGACTTGGGAAATGTCTTCAATGCCATTCGTGAGCAGACGCTGCTCAAAAACGTGTAACAGCTTTCAAATGACAAGTATGCGACTGAAACTCTGCGCTCTGTTTAGGCGCCTGGCCGGCCTTAGTAAACAATGTTAAGCGCCTCAAGGTCACGCCAGGCCTTAAGGAAGCGTCGCGACGGCGATGGGAAACAGCGTAAACAAACTCCGCGTGTGTTCTTTTTCCTCAGAACTTAAAGCGGTGAACGTACGGCGTTAATACAGCAATCTGTTCAGAAAATATACAGCATTTTCACTACAGTTTTAAAAGCTGTTTACTGAAGAATAAATATTGCGAACAGAAGGCGATTTTCGCTGACTTTGACACTTTTCAAGGACGATATTTAAGTTTCAATAACCAAATTTATGAATTGCATGACTTTCGATTCTACGCTGAAAGAAGATTTACATTTTAAATAGTCCACAGTTTTATATAACTTAGAGTAGGCACAGCTACTTACAATGACAACCATTTGGAAACTAGGAAAACCCCTAAAATATGCATTTTTAATCGATATTCGTCTGCAGTCACTTCAGTGGTATTAAACCTAACAATTCTGGCGATGTCAAAAATGCCCATGATATTTATAAACTCACTATCACTAACTGTAGCTTTGTTTTATTTATTACGTTAATGTGGTGAGGCCAAATTTATTTTCAATGATACATCTTTATTTCTCCGAATCTTTCTGCGCATGTGAATGAGTGAGTGAGTGAGTGAGTGAAGAGGTTTGGGCGGCTCTTAACAGCGAGGTCTTGAGAGCCGATGAGGGTGATTGAGCTGAGTATGGAGAGGCGCCGGAATGAGGGGGCGGGGGAAACGGGGAATCCCCCGAGAAAACCCGCCGACCAGCGGCATCGTCCGGCACGATTCCCACATGCGAAAATCCGGGAGTGACCCAGCCGGGGATTGAACCCGGTTCGCCTTGGTGGGAGGCGAGCAGTCTAACCGATCAGCCACTGTGGCCCCTGGAGAAATTTCGAGTCAGATACTTCTCACGTTTATTTACACGTTTTTCCCGGGTGCTACCGTATAATTACAGTCTTTGTTCGTCATTGTCCAGACCATTCTACTTCTTTCTTACATTCCGACCTTGGTATTACGTGGGGTCGTGCTTCCTTTCAAAATAAACATTCTGCATCCAGCTTTGAACGGCAAACAACCAGATTATGTGTCAAGTTTCCAAGGGCTTAGAAAGCAAATTTTTCCATAGTCCTTCTCACGACCCCGTTTTTACGCCCATGAGAGTACCGTGTCTCGATAATCAGCGCCCAGCATATCGATACCTCGAAGTATTTAACGGAGCGCTCCGATTCACTATTTCTGCGTCAGAATGTAGGATACACTGTACGCATGTACTCGTGAATTTATAAATGCAATTATTCATTCCATGACTGGACATTCGCGAATATAGGCATCTTCCTATGTGCCCTGTTTTCCGTTGCATGCCATTAATTTCTGATTAATGAGTACAGTTGTTGAATTAACTTTTTACTTTTTTTTTTTGTCGTGGAATTTTTGTTCCTATCAATTTTCTGAAACACTTTGTTTTGTCTCCATATTGCAGTTTTAGTGCAATTACCAATAGACATACTGGTCATTGGCTCAATCCCNTGTCGTGGAATTTTTGTTCCTATCAATTTTCCGAAACACTTTGTTTTGTCTCCATATTGCAGTTTTAGTGCAATTACCAATAGACATACTGGTCATTGGCTCAATCCCGGCCATGAGTGCACAAACACTGTATGCCATGACACATGTCCGCTCGGCATAAACTCTCTCATAAGGCGCGTGGAACTGAACCTGGGGACGCATTTCGCGCCCCCTTCTATCGTTATGATAGGTCAGCGAAAAACTACGGCACAGCAAGTGATGATAAGCCTGAAGTGAAGATAAGGTTATTTATCGGAATGATTATCTGCCCCATCTTCAATTAATTTTTGTTTCGCCCTAGCTTACTTTTTAGATCAAATATTTGAAAATGAGAGCTGCCAGAGTACAGAGCATATCATAACATTATGTCCATGTTTTTTGCTGGTTATTTCTGGTTTCAGGAATAATTCAGGGATGAACAAATTTGTAACAAAAACAAACGCTGGCCCATAATCAGCAGAGAGTAAAAGAAAAAAATATTTTACTCATTACAATAAATTCAATTATTTTCTGCACAAAGCTTTATTAGTAACACAGCAACGCCATAAGACCCTATAGCCTAATCGCATTATCTTCACACTATTTGAATCAAATAATTGAAAAATAATCGCAGTGGAGGTGTAGCAATATAAAAAGGATCTGGAAGTTATTTTTTACACTATACAATGCTAAACATACCGAACTCTTTTTAAACAAGCACTATCGCAGAAAATTTAAAAATCCAAGATGTCGTAAGGTAGGTTTATTCTACTCAGGTTAGTAACCAAACGAGATTTCTTATAGGAGAGTTTGGCTTAGGTAAATATTTCCGCCCCTAGGTGTGCAGTATTCCAAAAGATAACTTTTAATTATAATTTTAAGTTACGTGAATAGTATAAGAGAAATATTTTACTTAGTTACGAAGTTATTTTATATTTGAATTTTGATTATTGCAATTATCCTTATTTTTAACGTAGAAAATGGAGAAAATCTGGTGCACGTGCGACACTAGCGCTTACCTAGTGGCGAAAATTTTGGTTGCCAACTTTTAACGTTGATCTTGCCGACCTGTGGTAAGTGACCTTGGCTGAAGTGTACGCAGTTCACGGGCAGGATTCTTTTTCAAGGGTTAAATTCTAAAATCCAATGTTAAGGGTGCCGCCCATCTGGCGCTTTAGCTTCGCTGCAGCGTTTGAAATCCGCGTTTTTTTTTTTTACGGAACCATTAAACTTGTTCCCATTCGATCAATGTACGAAAATAAAACACACTTCAGGCGAGTTACGTGTAATATTTACAATACGTCATGTACTTTATAAATGCTATTCCCGAGTCCCCAGACATACACTGAAGAGCAAAAAAAAAAAAAAACTGGTACACCTGCCTAATATCGTGTAGCGCCCCCGCGAGCACTCAAAAGTGCCTTAAGACGACGTGGCATGGACTCGACTAATGTCTGAAGGTATGCAGGAGGCATTGAAATCTGCGCCAATTTGAGAAAGGGCTGCACGTCTGTCACGTTTAATGAATCGTGTCAGTCGTCGTTTGTCCCGTTCGTTCACGATTTTTTTTCCGGCCGCAGCGATGTCGAAGATTTGACGTTTTACCTGATTCCCGATATTCATGATACACTCGTGAAATGGTCGTACGCGAAAATCCAAATTTTATCGCTACCTCGGAGATGCNACGTTTTACCTGATTCCCGATATTCACGATACACTCGTGAAATGGTCGTACGCGAAAATCCAAATTTTATCGCTACCTCGGAGATGCTATGTCCCATCTCTCGTGCGGCAACTATAAACACCGCGTTCAAACTCACTTAAATCTTGATAACCTGCCATTGTAGCAGCAGTAACCGATCTAGCTGCCGACCGCATCGCGTTACTCTGATTGGTTCCATATCTCTGGCACGCCTATGCCAGTTTTTTTGGCTCTTCAGTATAGCTAAAAACTGATTTTTCACACTGCGGTATCTCGTAATGTGCTGGTCGGAAACACGGGGAACTATTACAGGGACCTGCACTGAACAACGCACGCCACGTAGGAGCGATGCGGCACCGGGCACGCGTGTCAGCGTCGCCCTTATCGCCGCCTTGCTCGTGGGCCTCGAGCGCGCTAACGAGCCCCAAGGCTGCGGCAGCTGGCGCGGTGTTTGTCCGGGGATTACACGTCCCGAGCCGCGGCGAGGCGACGGGACGGTAATGCCTCCCGCAAGGTTGCCGCAGCCCTGAGCGCGCCGCGGTCTGTGTCAACTCGCGGAAGGAAGAGGCGTGGCCAAGGTCGGGCATCGCTTCATCGATCCCACTGTAACGCCGCGCGCGCGCTCGTGTGCCCACGGCGACAGCACGCGTTCGTGAGGTCGCGGGTTCGATGCGGCGTGCGTCCCTAGCCTTCCCCATTCCCACTTCCGCTGCACTTCCGTATCAATCATTGGCAATTTTTTTTCACGCTTTTTGATTCATACCTTTGAAAAATCATTCAAAGCATGGCGTGCTTGGTTGTTTGCTAAACCGTGTATCACAAAGGTTTTACACTAGCGTTTACATGAAGGTACCTTATTTTTTTATTAAATTAAAGATTTATTTGTGTTTTACCTGTAAGTTACAATATTTAATTTACAATTATTATAAATAAAAACAGTGATAAGATAGGTGTCTTGGTAATGGCTCAGTAATAAAAAGCTCATATCGAGAATATTATTAAACTGAGTGCGCACGAATGAGGTGCGTTGTCCGTTTGGTGAGATTTTCTAGACTCGGTTAAGCTTTNAATATTATTAAACTGAGTGCGCACGAATGAGGTGCGTTGTCCGTTTGGTGAGATTTTCTAGACTCGGTTAAGCTTTTCTAGACTCGGTTAAGCTTTGTTTGCACGAGGCGGATTAATATCATGAAAGTAGAGCTTTAGTAGGGCTTCAGNTTTTCTAGACTCGGTTAAGCTTTGTTTGCACGAGGCGGATTAATATCATGAAAGTAGAGCTTTAGTAGGGCTTCAGAAAAGTTGGAAGTAATCGTGAATTGACTATACTTCTCGCCGCTTTACTTTCATTATAGTATATTCAGTCAGCAGTTAGTTATTTATTTTACTTTTAGTCTTTCATATTTTCAAGGGCGCTTGTCACCAAACAGTCCATTGTTTGGTGTTTATACAGAATTCTGTTCAACCTGCAGGCATTGCTTACACGTAGTATTTCCTCGCATAAAAAATGTTATTCTGCCTATTTTTTGCATACAGGCATGTCAAAATCCAAATGTAATTGTTTTTCGGGCTTACAGATGAAAACTTACTAACTTTCTGAAATTAGCTAATTCATTATTAAAAATATTTAATATCACGCTGTGAAATGTTTTCGCGACTTTTAAAAAATTTGTGAAAAAAGGAACATTTTTGATTACTTTTGGTTTGAACCAGTCTGTGATTTTCTGTAAAATTAATTTGTANAATTTGTGAAAAAAGGAACATTTTTGATTACTTTTGGTTTGAACCAGTCTGTGATTTTCTGTAAAATTAATTTGTATTGTATACCTTAAAATGAATTAAGATATGACCTTGCAGTCACATATTTTGAATTTTCTTCAATTGTGCTAGTTTGTTTTTACGTCCCAAAAATACTAAAATGGCTATTTTGACATGCCGTAATGCAAAAACCATGCGATTCTAGAAATTTTTTTTAACGCGAAGAAAGAATGACTATNAATTTGTGAAAAAAGGAACATTTTTGATTACTTTTGGTTTGAACCAGTCTGTGATTTTCTGTAAAATTAATTTGTAGTGTATACCTTAAAATGAATTAAGATATGACCTTGCAGTCACATGTTTTGAATTTTCTTCAATTGTGCTAGTTTGTTTTTACGTCCCAAAAATACTAAAATTNTCTTCAATTGTGCTAGTTTGTTTTTACGTCCCAAAAATACTAAAATGGCTATTTTGACATGCCGTAATGCAAAAACCATGCGATTCTAGAAATTTTTTTTAACGCGAAGAAAGAATGACTATAAGTTGAGTTGTATTTCGTACAAATATAAAATAATGAAATTCTAAGTGACCAGCACCTTAAACTATTTGTTATCCTGGAAATGTGTGTGATAGTGCGTGTAAATGCGCATGTATTTTATATTTTAATCACTGTTATGTTCATCCGGCGTTAAAAATAAATAACAAAATAGGGAAAATAATAGCCTATAAATTATGATATGGATAAAATTGCGAACACTTACCGAATGAAATCGTTGACATATAATGACGAGGGAAATCATTATTTTGTAATCATAGCGAGCATGATGCATGTGAGTTAGTTCCTTAAAGCTAGTTGAAACAACTGCCAAGGGAGATATAAACTGAAGTTGGTCGCACGAATGTGCAACGCACAATGCATTCTTGAAAATATGTGGGACCTTAATCCGTACAGTAGGCTTAAATTGCCTCTGTTTATTAATAAATACTCGGCGGAAATTAATTCATCACCAAGGTGTGTCGTGAAATTACTGGACGCTGAAGTGCCAACGACAATCGAAGAAGTCCATTGCTTGGCCCGAAGAAATCTGAACCCCATGTTCGTATCATGTTGTACGTAACCGTATGGAAGTTGTGATCTGGTTTACGTGAAAGCAATATGTGCGTAGTTTCATTCCGAATACCGATGAAAACGATGGTGCGTTAAACGAAACGAACTACAGATTACCTCGACACGTGCGCCTCTGGAGGCCGCTGAATTCCGAACCAGGAGCTCGCTGCTCGGTCCTGAAGGACTGCTGAAGTCGTCTCATGGGGACAGGTTGGCAGGCACGTAAGCATGCACCCTTTCATTCCGTAGTCGTGCTTGAATTTCCTCGAATAGTTGTCACATTTCTTCGCACATTGGGCTAGTAGTGTATGTTGCATTTTCCTCATTCTGGCCTCCCCATATTTGCTTTGGACGACCAATCTGTCTCTGAGTCCATAATGCAGCATCATACGCTGAATAGGTTCCAAATTTCCATTTTACTGTATTATATTATTTTGAACTTTTGAGTTTGAACCGCATTCAGTTATTACCGCTGCCATTGATAACCAAATAATCGGACACTTATATGTATATTAAGGTTTTTGGGGTTTGGAGAGGGGGGAGTCGGGGGAGGAGGTTATTTCCTAATAGGCTGGGTTATTCGGCCAATCACAGGCTGGGTTCCTTCCTATTGGCTGAAGTTGATCGCCAACCCTTTTAGTGCTTGTATTCATTGCCCTGATTGGCTGGGCCCACCCGCCAATCGCAGTCAGCCTTCCTCTTAATTGGCCAAGGTGACTGGCCTGTCCTGGTGAGTCTGTGATCCGTGCCCTCATGCCACATGATTTCGAGTCGTCCGTGAAGAGATGCGCCCTTATTGTATCCAACTTGTATCCATTTTCTTTGTCCATTTTACTGGGATGTTTTATTATCTTTATAGATTCTCTGCCTAGTAGTTCTTGGCCTGTAAACTTGTGTGTTGGTGGTTGTACTGAACGGTTCTAATTTTGTTTGTAACATAGTGTTGTTACATTCTCTAGACTCCTGACGTCCAATCCTCTTTTAATTTCGGGTGCCACAGTGGCTTCGTGGCTAGAGCACCGGCCTCCCTTTAATGCGATCCGGATTTTCTCGGTGTACCCCATTTCTCCCCGCCTCCTCATAGTATCGCTTTTCCATCTCCGTATCATTTCACGTGAAGATCTTGTCGGTAAGTGCACTGCAAGTCTCGAGACTGAAGCTTTCTTACGTCTTCAGTCGTTCTTGTAAAACTTCTCACTCTTAACACTTCCAGACCTACTTTAATTTACGGCATCAAGTGTTTCATACAAGACATTTTTGATGAGTGCTTTACTTAAGTTTACACAACACTTGTTCCCGTTGTCACGGCTAATAAGTAGTAGGCTTCTTATTCGGCTGTAGTGGTGTGAACCAGTCTTAGTGTAGAGCAGTAGTGGTGTAAACCAGTCTTAGTGTAGATCAGTAGTGTGGTTTACAAATCAGTCACGCACAGCGGAACCAGCTACAGAATATCTCAAGAGTTGCTGCAGTAATCAAGATTTATTTCAAGTTAAATACGATGGATTTTCGACACAGAGACTACGCCTGTGAAAGAATTAATGATTTTTTTTAGAAATTATTCTGGCTTACGTTACGCCATCTTGGATAGTCAGTTTGTTAAAGTTGCTCTGCCTATATGCTTACGGGGGCCCTGAACTGAGTTTTCATGTTATCCCAACTGAGTTGGTGTAAGGGAATTATTTACTAATTTTAATTTTTATATATTTTCAAATAATTTTAAATAAACTGAAATTGCAATAAGAGATACGTACGAGAAAACACAGAAAAGAGCTGCTACGTAATAATTAGTATTTTCTCAGATATTCATTTAATTCTGAATGTTTTAACCAAAATATCCATTTTTCAATTAAATAACATTTATTTCGACTCGAGTGTCTGTGAGTATTCTTTTGATCAGTAGCTAGTGGTAGTTTTGATTAGTGTCCTCCTAGTGTCTTGTATGTTGGTAGCTGGCGGAGATTGGTCGTTGCAAGTGTTCCTGAGCTACAAATATCTTTGGTGAGATGCACATACAGGTATATGGTGGTAAGATTCAATCAGGTTGTGTTTGTGTGTATTAGACACTTCAGTTTGCACGAGGCGGAGGAATATCCTGCAAGTAAAACTTCAGCAGGGCTTCAGAAAACATGGAAGTAACCGTGAATCGACTATAGTGCCCGCAGCATTTGCTTGCCTCGTTCGTTGTTCGGGAAGTAGGTCGTTCCTTAGCCTCCCTACTTCTGCGTTGTTTCGAATTGCAGAGTACTTGTGATGGGGTCTGCTACAACTGCAACACCGGACATGCTGACAAGAGTATGAAACGAGTTTGATTGTCGCGTAGATGTCGATCAGGCCGCTCGTGGTGGTCACATTGAACATTTATGAAGATATTGTGAACAAACTTCACAGTTCCACGATTCATTTGATTGGCCAAACAAGGTTGTAGGTTGTTTGGTTTTGATATTATAGACTTTCAAAGTTGGTGGGGGGGGGGGTTATTCTTTTATGCTCAGCCTGTATATAAAACATTAATAGCACGTGTACTATGCCTATTCCGGTCCGCGTGAGCGCTGACAACATTCGCATGTAACGTGCAACCCCCCTCCCCCACACACACACACTACACACACACATACACAAAATTGCACTGCGACTTACATGCGCGACGATCAATGCCCTAAGCCCATTTATAAGCTTAGTGGGCTGTAAGTTCCGAACTGTTTAATATACAGCCACCAAATCCATAACATAGGCATCACCTCCGACGACGTTATCACCGCGACTTTGCCCCTTAAGTTATCGAATGTATTACATTCCTTGAAATATTTTCGTTTTGAGCATATTATTTTTTATTTCGGTATTTTTTAGCTTTTAGTAAAACAATACTCTAGCATTATTGGGAGAAATCGCAGCACGTTAATATCGCAATATGCGTGCAAGTACATTTATGTGAAACATATTTTTTAAGATTTGTAAATATTAAATGTTCAATATTAAGAAGAATATGTTTTGATAGTTTAGTAAATAATTGTCATGTAGTGTTTGGGTTGTAAAGTTATTTATTTGCGGTTTTTTTTTTGTGTGTTTTAAACAGGTCTTTCATGTTGCCACTTCGACGTGTGTCGATTACAGCTCATATAGCACAGACACATCCAAAGAATATCTAACGGATGTCACTTTCTGATGTTCAGGATATCCAGGGGCAACGAGCAATAGCAAAGTTCAATCCAAAAGACTGCCAAAAGATATCAAAATGTCCACTCAATATTCAAAATTTTATATATACACACATATATATATATGTTTGCGTTTGTGTGTGTGTGTGTGTGTGTTGGAGTTCCTATAGATATTTTTAGATTTTGTCACGTACCATAAGTAATAGCCATTGGTGGTTTTGTAATATCTAATGGATATCCAGTAAGTTGTGCAAACTGATATCTAGTACTGGTTATCAAAAGGCCATCCATAAGAGATTCACTTTAGGACTTAGATGACTTTTAGATATTGTTTATATAGTTAGGATGTCCGGTGGATATCCAGTGTCATGTGGGATCTCATCGAACGTTTATAAAAAAAATTTATTTTTTTTTGTTGACAGTACAATATTTGATTGTGTCAAGTGGCCTTAGGTTCGTTCGTGAAGTTTTGTCGACGTGTATGCACAGTAGAGCTGAGGGGAGTTTGGTTCGTGGAAGGGCCAGAGAACGACGTTCGTCGAGCCACGTCCCCGCGCGTGTAGCAGGGCGCTTTGGAACTCGAACATGCGCTAGTGTGTTTCGCGTGGAGCTGTGGTCGTTAAACATCGTAAGTGATCGTCAAGGTGAAGCCATCAAATACTCCTAGTCGCAGTGGACGAGTCTCTGCGCGCACGTCGAGGAGTAACTCACGACGACTTGCATACCAGCTGGGGGGGCTATTCCCGGTCAAGTGACCACTTATTAAGGCCCTTTCAGCGGACATAACAACCACGACAATTACATCTTACTGTGGCCTTACACGATAACTTGCGAAAGCTATAAATGATATACACTGTGCGTATTAGTCATGTGGCAATTTTTCATGTTAGCAACTAGCGACAGTATGCAAATAAGAAGAAGGCCGTAAAATGTGCTCACTTTACAGTGGGCATCCCATAGTTCGACGTAAAGGAACGTTAATAATCTTGTCTGCTTTGCAAGTTACGTCCAGGTGATTTAAAGAGTATTTAAAGAGTATTTATCAACCGCAGAGAATTTGTGCTTGTGTTCGGAGGCGAACTGTGATCGGCTTAGCACGCACTGCGGACGTCACTACCTGGTATCTGNCGGTGACTCATCGTAACGTTACCGAGCGTTACACTTTTTCATAAGTGACTCCCAGCCGCAACCTAATTTAAGACGTTGTCACGTCAAAATTAATTCCCATGGCACCGTATACCCAACTAGTTATTGACCTTACACTTCAGTACATATAAGACACGGAAACTACGAGCTCATAGTAACGTTACAATTTTAATTCTGCCAAAATTTGGCGAAACCAATATTGTGACATAAATATGAGTTATTAGTTATGCGGTTATGTCTGTACTGCTGTATAAGGTCAATAGCTAGTTTGTTGTAGGGTTAATTTCGGGAGTTTTCTTTTTTAAAAACATAAACAAGTTACAAAACCCGAGAATCCAATATGGCGGGGAAGGTGTCCCTTAACCGGGGCGATGGCACGACCAGCGAGTTGTTCACGCGGCATGGCCGCTGGCGAGAGGAAGCCAGTCTGCTTGTCGCTTGACATCCGCCGTGATTGGTCCGCGAAATGTAGTGCGCTCGAGGGCCGCAAACCCACGCTGGCGTTCCAAAACGCTGCTCCGACAGTAGAGTAACAGCTTAGCAAAGCTAGAGTAAAGGCGGTTTTGGAACGAGCAATACGTAAATAGCATGCTGTGTTTACAAATATGTCCTGATTAAGCAACCAGTGTAATTTCCAAAATACATTCATCACTTTCCACAATTTTTTTTTTTTAGTTACACATATAAATAGTTTTACTTGACATAACTTATGCAAAAGTTATCAAGTTAACGTTTAAATCAAAACTACGAATTTTATCTCTCGCCATTTGTGATTTTCCCGCGCGTGTGTCTGTAACCAGAACTTCGTTTAAACTTCCCACCATTGTCAGTTTACCCTTCGTTACTCGCCGAAGTAGTGTGTGCTAATGCTTTACTCAGGCAAAACATGCTGAGAGTAATTACTGTGCAGTTTTGGGACGCCGCCTAAAGCGAGTGGAGAGATTTTGGCTGCTCTTTACATCGAGGTCTTGAGAGTCGACGAGCGTGAAGTGAGGCGATGCCGGAATGCAAGGGCGGGGAAAACGGGAGATCCCCCGAGAATACCCACCGACCAGCGACGTCGTCCCGCACGCGAAAATCCGGGAGCGACTCCGCCGGGAATGTAACCCGGTTCGCCTTGGTGGGAGGCGAGTAGTCGGACCACTGTACCACTGCGGGCCCGCCTAGAGCGAGTTAGAAATAGTCTCGGAGTGTTTTGGAGCAGGCGTAGAGTAATGCTTTGGAACGGCGCTCAGGGAAGTGTTGAACAGTGCAGGGACGAGCGTGTACATGTTGGGCGAGTGGNAGAGTAATGCTTTGGAACGGCGCTCAGGGAAGTGTTGAACAGTGCAGGGACGAGCGTGTACATGTTGGGCGAGTGGTGCTGGGCCTTGAGCGGTTAGCGAGGTCGCGAAGTAGTTTGTCCGTCGGTCACGTTCGCGCGGACAAACTCTGCCTCTCGCACGTGGCCCCACGTGACGGACAGAAAAGCCCGCGGTGAGCCGCTGCCGTGCACTCACTATGGGATATAGTGCATTCACAGTTTGTATCAAACTGGAAAGGTCTTATTAACGTCCCCCGGTGTTATGCCTAGAGGCTCACCAGGGGACGGCTTGCAAATTAACTTATGACCTGACTTGAACTAACACCAATGCCTTACTTGGGATTCGAACACAGAACAGTCTGCTTGCAAGGCATTTTTAAAATTTATGTTTTAAAAAAAAACACATACTGCCTATTTGTATTGAAAATATACGCGCGTAGGGTTCTTCTCCTGACAAACTTGTGAAGAATACGTTTTGTTTCAAACGCCAATATTAAAAATGAACGCACTGGGGCGAAATTTCCTTAACGTGGGATTTCGTATTTAAATTTCGCAGCTACTAGCAGGTAGGCAGTGCCCTTAAAGCACGTAAGTACGATGAAAAGATATGAATTCGGATATTGGCTACCCTCTCGGTGCAATCTAGGGAACCCATTTTCGTTAGGTAGATGTTGTCTAGGTGACGACTTTTGTTTTAAGAGGTTAGACTACTCGCCTGCCAGACGAACCGGGTACGATTCCCGGCGGGGCCGCTCCGAAATCTTCGCGTGTGGGAATTGTGCCGGACCATGCCGCTGGTCGGCGGGTTTTCTCGGGGATCTCCCGTTTCCCCCGTCCCCTCATTCCGGTGCCGCTACATATTCACCTCGATTTACCCTCGTTGGCTCTCAAGACCTCGATGTTAATAGCCACCCAAATCTCTACACTCACTGACTTTTGTTTTAAGGTTTTTTTCGTATTGTTTATCCAGTTGGAAACTGATAAACATTATTTCGGGGGTTAACTTTAATACTTTCTACAATTAGACTATGAAGACTGGCGACTCCTAATTTTTCCATTCCCCTTTGTATTTGAAACGTTCTTCTAACAAACCAAATAAAAAACCAACGATCTCATCTCAATAAACGTAACACCAGACAAGTCACGAGGCATCAAGTGGAACAGGGTAACAAATGTGCAACTATGTAGTGAAGTTACAAAATTGCCGTTGTGTAATTTGCTATTTATTAAAAGTAAAATTGCATTTCTAACCATCTCACAGATATAAACTGAGCGAAGGTATTTTGGTTGTTCCTAAGTTTGTAATTTGTAAACATGAATAATTGCTATTGTATTTTTTTGTGGCGGCAACACGGCTGTGGCCTGAGAAAATTGTGGCTCGAAAGGGCTTAACTAGTGTCAGCCCCTGGCGTGAACCCTACGTCGACTGACGGCGATGCCAGACCTCGCCATGCTAACTGCACATGCACGTAAGGCGGTCGTCTCGTGAGTGGTGTGAGTGTATTGGCGAGGCAAACATCGTCGTTATCTTAGAACTTCGGCAATTGAGACTGTAACCCTATAATGTTATTGGACGTGACTGTAGCAAAGTCCGATGCATGCCACTATCGTATTTTCCCGTAAATAACTGGCGGGAATATGCCAGCAGCTAGGTTAGAAAGCTAAAAGATATTAAACGGTGCCCATAATTAATGTAGGCGTGACTCTAGAAGAAGTGTAAATTTTTGTAGTTAGAATTATGGTTAAGCTACGTAGACTGTATTACGAACATTAGAGCTTAAGTAAGGTTAAGGTGTAGGCCTACCATAGCTAGTGGCGTTTGCAGAAATTATTTGAAGGGGGAGGGGAGGGCTTTTTTCATTGACAAAACAGTACCTATAAAAATGTTTCAGTTGAACAACAGCAGATGTGAANGGGGGAGGGGAGGGCTTTTTTCATTGACAAAACAGTACCTATAAAAATGTTTCAGTTGAACAACAGCAGATGTGAACACCTGCATTTTTTATTTTAGTAATTTCTGTTGTTTTATTACGCCGTTTTATTTGCCTAATTTCTGATTTTGTTGTTAGCTGACTACAGTTCTTTCTATCTTTGTAATGTTTCCTTGATATCTCTGAGTTGAGGTAATCTTTCCTGGTTGTTGTTCCGTTCCCTTGTGCATTCAAGCACATATTTACGAACGGAATAACATCTTGCAAGTCTTCTAGCTGCTGTATGTATGCGAGGAACTGAGCACGGGCCGCGCAGTGCAGAAGTCGTTCGCTGGAATCCAGCAAGCGAAAGAGACATGTAATAACGTCGGTGTTCAACTCGCAGTCTTTTTAAATCCTTCTTGGACGTCAGGTCACAACTGTTTCTTTGTTTACTAATTACAGCAGGTACGTTCCTTTCAAACTTGGAAAGTGCAGCCAAGTGTAGTGTAGGGTGGTGCAGCTCTCCTCTCTGTGTAACTACGCTGGCAGGGCTGGAATAAACTATACTTTTGTGCAGCTTTCACCCTCATTAGTTCTGCTGTACAATCGACAACACGCGATTTTTTTTGTGGTGGATTATTATTTTTTTACGAGAGCACAAGTAAATTATTATTTTATTTCTATTGCGATGCACTTTTAGCATTTGTAAATCATGTCAGTAGACTCCAACATATATCATGTGTGCAGGATTCGACATTCATAGCAAACACACCCCTATAATTTTATATTTATATTATAGCAAATTTAACAAAAAATTATCCCCAAAGTATTTAAGTTAGATTCTAAATAAATTCACGTTAATGTCGAATTGTATTTTTATCGAAACATACAACATGGAATATTAAAAGTNAGTTAGATTCTAAATAAATTCACGTTAATGTCGAATTGTATTTTTATCGAAACATACAACATGGAATATTAAAAGTGACGTTCACTTTATCTTACTTTCAGATACATTTTATTCGCTGTTTTATTAACGAAAACGCTTCAACCACAACTTACAAAAACGTTAACAAGCTTTCATCTCGTATGAAAACAGATCTTTCGTAACTCAATCAATAAACGAGTAACACATTAAAAAATTCGCATGCTTGCATTTTCACTTTTACCTGTTACACCTCCTCAACAGCTGGTGTAATTTTTGCTGCACGAATTCCACCCGGTGTAACCACACCAGTTGAAAGAAATTATCACTATCAATGGGCTTCACGTCACATCCTGTTGAAAGAAACTAATTTGGTGCAGTTTTGCTTGCCTGTGCAGCCTGAGTAGTTGATATAAACACATTTGGTGCAGTTTTGCTTGCCTCTGTAGCCTGANAGTTAGATTCTAAATAAATTCACGTTAATGTCGAATTGTATTTTTATCGAAACATACAACATGGAATATTAAAAGTTACGTTCACTTTATCTTACTTTCAGATACATTTTATTCGCTGTTTTATTAACGAAAACGCTGCAACCACAACTTACAAAAACGTTAACAATCTTTCATCTCGTATGAAAAAAGATCTTTCGTAACTCAATCAATAAACGAGTAACACATTAAAAAATTCGCATGCTTGCATTTTCACTTTTACCTGTTACACCTCCTCAACAGCTGGTGTAATTTTTGCTGCACGAATTCCACCCGGTGTAACCACACCAGTTGAAAGAAATGATCACTATCAATGGGCTTCACGTCATATCCTGTTGAAAGAAACTAATTTGGTGCAGTTTTGCTTGCCTGTGCAGCCTGAAAAGTTGAAAGAAGCAGATTTGGTGCAGTTTTGCTTGCCTGTGTAGCCTGAATAGTTGATATAAACACATTTGGTGCAGTTTTGCTTGCCTCTGTAGCCTGAGTAGTTGATATAAACACATTTGGTGCAGTTTTGCTTGCCTCTGTAGCCTGAATAGTTGATATAAACACATTTGGTGCAGTTTTGCTTGCCTCTGTAGCCTGAGTAGTTGATATAAACACATTTGGTGCAGTTTTG